>LPNX010652401.1:304731-436728 GCA_001517045.1 Pseudotsuga menziesii
TTTTTTCTAAATTACATTATGTAAGAAATTTGAGAATAGGAATATCAAATAGAGGGAGGAAGACCATTCATTGTGACTATTAGTAGTCCTTTCATTATCCGTCTATATCTGCATATTAGCATTGTTTGGAACTATTTGTTGCACCGAGAATAACAAGGTGTTCTATAACCCAGTATGGGGGAAATGTTCTAATGTTGTAATGTAATTTACCAATAATAAAAAAGTATAAAAAAAATCATGTTGGGTCATTAAAAAAAAGAAAAAATTTAAAACCAACATAAATCCATCTTGAACCCGGATCTATCAAATACCGAGAGGGATCAAATTTAAGTAAAGGGGTGTTCGTAGTCCAACATATGGTATATCATTATTTTGGGATTATGTGCATAGTGCAAGTCATTAAGCTATGACCCATATCCCATGAGTATAGTCACAACTAACCAATTTCTCATGGTTTTTTAATAGTCCACTTAGCACTCATTGCATTGGGTGATGCTCATAGGGGTGAAGAAGTGGGATTGAGACTAGAGAAAATGAATTGTATAGAATCAATCATCACTTCCACTATTCTCATGAGTTGCGACTATATTAATGGGATATGGGTCATATCTTAATGATTTACACTACACTAATAATCCCAAAATAATGATATATAATATGTTGGACTATGAACACCCCTATACTTAAATAAAAAAAGCAAAGGGGGCTCTAACTGAGTAGTTCATGAAGCACAATACTTGTTAAGGTTTGCAAATAGGGTAGCAAGCTAAGTGGAATTGATTGTGGGGAAAAGTCCACAACTAAGCATGCTTGATCCATAGGAGTATTGGGGTGGGTGATCTTTATTGGGTGCTAGCCTCGTAAGTGATGATTGATGCTATGCAATTCATTTTTACTAGTCTCAATCAAAATTCTTCACCCTTGTGAGCATCACCCGATGCAATGAGTGGTAAGTGGACTATTAAAGAATTATGAGAAATTGGTCACTTGTGACTATAATCCTGGGATATGGGTCATATCTTAATTACTTACGTTGTGCAAATGATCCCAAAATAATGATATATCATATGTTGGAATGCAAAGACGCCTATACTTAAATAAAAAGAGTCAAGGGATCTCTAATTGAACAGTTCATAAGGCATAATACTTGCTAAGGTTTTGCAAATGGGGTAGAAAGAGAAGTGGGATTGATTGTGATGAAAATTTCATAGTTAAGTGTGCTTGAGCCAAAGGAGTCTTGGTATGGGTGACCTTTACTAGGTGCAAGCCCTAGAAGTGATGGTTGATGCTATGCAATTTATTTTCACTAGTATCAGTCCCACTTCTTCACCCATATGAGCATCACTCGATGCACTGAGTGCTAAGTGTACTATTAAAAATCCATGATAAATTGGTCATTTGTGACTATACTCATGGGATATGAGTCATATATTAATGACTTACGCTACAAAAATAATCCCAAAATAATGATATATCATATGTTGGATTGTGGACACCACTATACTTAAATAAAAAGAGTTAAGGGAGCTCTAACTGAATAGTTCATAAAGCACAATACTTGATAAGGTTTTGCAAATGGAGTAGCAAGCTAAGTGGGCTTGATTATGGGGAAAAATCCACAGTTAAGCATGTTTAAGCTAGAGGAGTCTTGGGATGGGTGAAATTTATTAGGTGCAAGCCCTATAAGTGATGATTGATGCCATGCAATTGATTTTCGCTAGCCTCAATCCCAGTTCTCCACGATTGTGAGAATCATCCTATGCAATGAGTGCTAAGTGGACTATTCAAAATCCATGAAAAATTGGTTAGTTGTAATTATACTCATGGGATATGGGTCATATAATAATGAATTACACTACATATATATGAGCCAAAGGATTCTTAGGATGGGTGACCTCCCAAGAAGTCCTTTTTACCAAGTGTAATCCTCGAAAGTGATGATTGATGCTATGCAATTTATTTTTCACTAATTTCAATCCCACTTCTTCACCCCTGTGAGCATCACCTGATGCAATGAGTGCTAAGTAGAATATTAAAAAAACCATGAAAATTGATTAATTGTGACTATACTCATGGGATATGGATAATAACTGAATGACTTACACTACGCAAATAATCCTAGAATAATGATATATCATATGTTGGACTGCCAACACCCCTATACTTCAATAAAAAGAGTCAAGGGAACTATAACTCAATAGTTCATAGGGCACAATACTTGCTAAGGTATTTCAAATGGGGTAGGAAGCTAAGTGGGCTTGATTTTGGGGAAAACTCCACAGTTAAGCATGTTTCAGCTAGAGGATTCTTAGGATGGGTGACCTCTCAGGAAGCCATGGTTACTGTGTGCAAGCCCTAGAAGTGGTTATTGATGCTATGCAATTCATTTTCACTAGTGTTAATCCCACTTCTTCACTGCCGTGAGATCTATAGGAGTCTTGATATGGGTTACATCATAGGAATGCCTAGTTATGGAGTGCAGAAATCAAAAGTGATAATTGGTGTTATGCAATTCATTTTCATTAGTCTCAATCCCACTTCTTCACCCCTATGAGCATCACCCGATGCAATGAGCGCTAAGTGGACTATTCAAAAACCATGATAAATTGGTCAATTGTGACTCTACTCATGGGATATGGGTCATATCTTAATGACTTACACTACACATATAATCCAAAAATAATTATATATCAGGGATCAAATTCCTTGAGGTGTAAATTTTTTACACATCAAGAAAAAAAATCACAGCTCAAGAAATTAGATCCCTCGCAATGCTTGATGGATATGGGTTTAATATGGATATTTATAATAAATATTTAGGCACCAAGTTAGTGCAATTATCACAAAGAAAGACCCGTTTGTGGAAGCACCTCTCCTTATTATGCTTTTAGCAGAGGTTTCCATGGAAAGAGGGTAGGTGGAGGTTTTAGTGGAGGTTTTATTTTTGGTTTACCTAAAATCAATTAGGCACAAGGTTCTCTATGATAACACATTCACTAATATACTTATATATAAATGCACCAAAAATAACAATTCAAAATGTGACCTCCCAAGGTCAATTTTGTAAAGCCTAACATTTTTAAAAGAAATTACCATGTTATGTACTAGGCCTATAAACACCTTAGTGCACCTCTATTAATATACCATTGTGTGATTGTATACCAAGCACAATGAGGTAGGGTTAGACAATTTTTTTATTATCAAATTGTACTCAAATTTCGTAAAACATGTTATTTAAAAAAAATATTTTTATGCATTACACATTAGGCATATAACTACATAGGTGCATCTTGATACAAGGTGCACTGCATCTTGATGCAAGGTGCACCACTTTATGCTTAAATAGGAAAGCCTTGAATTTGGTGAAAAACATTCTCTATGGTGCTTCCTGAACCTAAACTATATCATAGGTGCATTTCGGAGGGTTAAATAAAAATAAATGGAAAACTACATGTGAATTTTGTAAAACAAGTTAATTTTAGAAAAAAAATATTACGCAATATGCCCAAAACATATAATCACATTGGTGCATTTTGATAAAGGCACACTACTTTAGGAATAAATTAAAAATCTCTTTTTTTGTTAAAAAAACTATTATAAAAAAATTGCATCATGATTCTTCCTATACCTTTTTTTCAAGAATAAAAATATTTGTTCCTTGATATTCTATTAGAATAAAAGGTAACCAAGTGGTCCATGTTACAAAATTTAACAAGACAAAGTCTTGTTCTGAAATTCAACATAATTTACAGCCATATCCAATAGGGACAATGGGGCTTCCAGCAAAAGACAAGAAAGTCCCTTAGAATAGAAAACAGGCTCAATCTCCTCTCTAATATCATCAACAAGTCCAACAAGAGAGCATAAAGAGCCATGATAGTATATCGAAGGAGATCTTTGGGTGTTAGCATGAACCTTAACACCGTTGGGGTCATGGGGAGCTTTTATCCAGATTCCAAAGTGGCTAAAAAAGAAGATATTAAGCCATCAATAACAAAAATACAAACTCTTTAAAAGAGGTGTGTAGTACCTTCCCCAATTTTAGATCCTTCATAAATTTCCATGAAGTATAGGCTACCAACCTTTAAAAGGAGAGCTTCCTTTGATAGAGTGTCATCATTCTTATTGTGCACCCGAAAGACATGCTAAAAAGATAAAGAGAGGAAAGATTTTTTGGTGTTTGAGATGTGAATACACCAGTATTCTAGATCAAGAGCCGAAAGACCAGCCTTAGAATTTACCCAGTTGATAATAACCTAGGAGTCCCCATAAGCATGGAGAGTTGGAAGGCCCAAAGTCTTCACAAAGGTCAACAGAGTCCAGAGTGCAAGCAATTTGGCTCTAGTGTTTGTGCTTGTCCCACATCCCAATTTTATATGAAAGTAGTGCAAACTGCTGATAGAGAGCACAACATCGGCTCCCCCTAATGTAGAATTTGCAGCACCATACAAAAAACCTGATGGATAGCCACTTTGGGGAGCCATACCAATGATTATTTGTAACTGTTTTGATTTTGCAATAGGATGATATTTTATCTATTATGAGATTTATGACAGACAGAGTCAATGTTGAGGAGGATGTCATCAAAGATACAGCGTTTGTGAGCTAGCTAGAAGTTCCATATGAAGAATATAGGAAAGTGGGGTGCCTCATGATCCATTTGTAGGAAATTGTTCATGTTATCCACTAAAGATAGAGCCTCCCAAGTGAAAGATAAACCTATCCTGAGTGACATTTGTACACGAACTTCTAGTGCAAAAGGGCAGGAGACGAAAATGTGGTTAATAGATTCAAGACCCAGTTTACACAAACCACACCTATTTGGCCCCGACCAACCTTTCTTAAGTAAGTTGTCCTAGGTGTTGATACGGTTTTCTATGCAGATCCAAATAAAGCACTTGATTTTGATTGGAACATTCCAGTAGCATAGTTGCTTATAATTCCATCCCGAAGAATTTTTAAGATGGGAAGTGGTGATAAGATCATAAGCCAAGTTGGCTGTGAACTCACCGTTTTCTGTATTATGCATCCATAGAATATTATCCAAACTATCAGATAATCTTATACCTCCATGAGTAAGTCCATTAATGTAATGAATCCTTTCCATCTTCCATCTGCCACCTAATGTAATGAATCCATCCCATCTTCCATATGCAGTTGATTCTTCCTATACTTACAACTAACATTGGTGCATTGTGATACAAGGTGTAATGTGATATGGTTAAATAAAATAAAAATATGAAATTGTGCTTTAATTTTGTAAAATTTTCTTACTAGTGAATCCTTGGACCTATGACTACAACAATGTGTTGAGATACAAGGCACAGAACAATAGGGTAAAATAAAATTACTAAATTGATTTTCAGTTTTATCATACACTAATGCTTCTAACACCTTCAAGCAGTACAGTTCTTCATCCTTCAATCAATGTCCCATTGTCTCATGATTCCAAATTGTTGGATTTCATCAGAAATATTTAGCCACAATGGATTTTATTTCATATTTTAGATTTTCCAAACACACTATATTTAGTTTATTTATTTATGTGGCAACCATGCCTTCAAAGTGGAGCTGATAACCAAGTGATGTATTTATTACATCTTAGTTTCGATTTCACAGTTTTAGTTTTCCATTTCAATAGATAAATTCCACTTTTATTCATTTTTTGGAAACAGATGCCATTGATGTGGTCTTATATTTTTTCATGCACCACATGGCGGTGCATTAACAAGTGGCATTTATTTCGATGCTCGTTACCATTCTAGTGTTGGAATATATTAAACCCACTCAATACTTAGGATAAAATAATTAATAATTATTTTATTAATTATCTACCCACTAGCTTAATTAGTTGGCATCCACTTGCACCATAAAGTCAACACATGACTTATATACCCCAGGAATGCTTCCTTTCTGATTCTGGGTTGATCTTGACCACTTTATGGACATCCAGAATTGGTAACTATGCTTTACTGTAGATTCTGCTTTATTTTGCTTTTCCTGCTTTTCTGTGGATAAGGTAAAGCTAATTAACTAGGAAAATGGGTTCCTTTGTTGCCAACCCATCCTTCATGACTTTCTCTCCATTTTCCAGGATTGGCATTTTTTTCCATCACTCTTGACAACTCATTCATGCTTTTGCTAATTTGCAAGGTCCTTGAATGATTTGGAGGTGCTTTAGCCACCTATGGGGGTTTATCATATTTGGTAAGTTGGATTTATGAGCTATCAATGAGTTGTATTCCATAAAATCAAATATCCTTTATAAGGATGTATTACCATTGTAATAATACCAATTATCATTTATTGATCATTCATTAATGTTTGTTCATTAAATCTTCTTCTTCTCTCCTTATGCTAATTCTCTGCAATTCCTAGTGAGGTTAATTGTGTGATTAGATGCTTAGCTTATTTATGGAATTCATGTTTCCATCAAGGATTTATAATTCTGACATGTTATCAGAGATTTGGGAGCTCATCAATTAATTCTCCTTTCATATTTACAGGTGCAACAACTTCAATATGGATTCAAAAGTTCCTCTACTATCTCCTTTCAACTATGTTGATTGGAAGCCAAAGATGAGCGCATACTTGAAGAGGAAACATCTCTTTGATGTCTCCATTGGTGCTTTGAGTGAACCTGAGTCTTATGAAGATAAGATTGACTGGCTGAATAATTTTGATAGAGATTATGGAATCATGTGCTCGGCAATGTCTCCAAATATACATCATCTCATAGATTCTACTGAATATCCATTTGAGCTTTGGAAAAATTTGGACAAAGCTTTTGGTGTGCAGAAAGTAGAAGATGAAGCATGGAGTGAACTCAACATCTCCTCATATGCTCTCTCTCAATACATCTTGGCCTCTACATTCTATGATGAAGACGTTTCTCATACAGTTCATGTTACTGCTACCCTCTTTGATTCGAATGCTTCCTCCTTCAATGAAGAAGCAAATATTGAAGAGAAATATTTTTTTGTGTTTCTTGAAGATACTGATGATGAAAAAGAAGTGACATATGGAGATTCTATTGTTATTGATGATGATTCACTAACACATTCATTGTTCTCTATGTCTTCTATCTTAGATTTTGATATCTATGTGCAGATCCTTCACACTTTGTGCATACCTCTCTCATCGATGGTGCGCAACCCAGTGACTTCGAGGATGTTTTCTTAGCCATATCAAGTCCTATTAGTGTCTTTCCACTTACCATACTTGATCTCATGTGCTTTTTCATCTCCTCCTTTGTTCTTGGCATAAATCCTCAAATCCTCCTTGAATATTTTGAACATCTACTTCCTTCCTCCTTTCATACTTCTACTACAAAGGATTCATTATTAGTGTATATTCCCATGAGTCTACTGATATACGTATATGTGATCTTTTGAATTTTTTGGAAGCTAGATCAACCCTTGGAGCCCATGCATTCACACTCTTTAATCCTATGCCTTCTCTATGTTCCTACATTATCACTTACATCCTCTCTATGTAAATGAAGTTGGAGACCTCGTACATTCACTTGGACTCTTATTTCACCTATATGGAGCTGATTTCATCTCTATTGGTTCGAATTTCAAGTAATTACATAATCTTGGAGTTGATTACAACTCTCAAGAGCTTTCACATCATTGGATCTCAATTGTTCTACATGGTCCTAGTTTTCATCCTGCAGTTGTCCTTGAACTAGGTAAATATATTTCTCTTCTTCCCAAGAAGAAGATTCCTTCAGACATCAACATTTATTTTGGAGAAGCATCAACAACATTTTTGGTTTGCTTCTCATGTCCTTTCTTGAGGGAGGATTTTCCCCATGTGATTTTGCCTCTTTCCTCAACGTTTTGAACATAATAATTATTAAAGGGCGACCATAGCCTTGTTGATGGGCCCTATATACACCTATATTTTTGACATACCATCATAAATTCATACTTAAAGGGGGGTGTTGGAATATATTAAACCCACTCAATACCTAGGATAAAATAATTAATCATTATTTGATTAATTATCTACCCACTAGCTTAATTAGTTGACATCCACTTCCACCTTAAAGTCAACACATGCCATCTATACCCCATGAATGCTTTATCTTTGATTCTGGGTTGATCTTGACCACTTTATGGACATCCAGAATTGGTAACTGCGCTTTACTGTAGATTCTGCTTTATTATGCTTTTCTTGCTTTTTGTGGATAAGGTAAATCTAGTTAACTAGGAAAATGGGTTCCTTTGTTTCCAACCCATCCTTCATGACTTTCTCTCCATTTTCTAGTATTAGCATGTTTTTCCATCACTCTTGATAACTCACTCATTCTTTTGCTAATTTGTGAGGTCATTGGCTGATTTGGAAGTGCTTTAGCTACCTATGGGGGTTTATCATATTTGGTAAGTCAGATTTATGAGCTATCAATGAGTTGTCTTCCATCAACTCAAATCTCCCTTTAAAAGGATGTATTAACATTGTAATAATATCAATTATCATTTATTGATCATTCATTAATGTGTGTTCATTAATTCTTCTTCTTCTCTCCTTATGCTAATTCTCTACAATTCCCAGTGAGGTTAATTGTGTGTTTAGATTCTTATCTTGTTTATGGAATTTATGTTGCCATCAAGGATTTATAATTCTGACACTAAGAACAATGTTTATTTGAAAATGGTTAATGTGCACATTTATTTGGATGGATGATGTGATAGGAGATATTATGGAGTATCATTAGTGGAGTGTGTTATCCATGTACACGCACTATAAAATGAAAGTAATATACACCTTGTGATGGATACACATTTCTTAATGACTCAACAAACTATTGTTGGTCCTACCCTATCATGCTGGTGCCTCAACTTGGTGGTTTGTATGTGCCTACGTTTTGTGGTGTGCTGACATGGAATAAAAATAGTGTGAGGGAGTGTTGATTTTGTATCTAGGAATGTGTTCCCCTAGTGAAAATTAGCCTAAGTCACAAAAAGGGGAAAATAACATGACCCTTACATTAAATGACTTGAGATGAACATTTAATTCCACTTTAGAGACTAAAGTGACTTTTTGATAAATTTAAGTGAGGTGAGTGAAATTAATTTTGGAGAGAATTAAATTAACTCTGATTCTCATCCATCCATATAAATCAATGTGGGCCCTTGGATTAGATGTCTCTTCACTTACCCCAAGCATCCAAACAAAAAGGAAAGGGAAAGGATTTTCACCATTAGAATTATTTCATGAGTTTTGAGAGAGTAGAGAGCAAATCGAATTATTGAGAGGAGAAGAAGAAAATTGTAGGAGAGAGAAACAACAAACATGCATGAATTCCAAGAATCTATACAGCAGGTTCGTACAACAATTTTGGGCATATTTTCTTTTTAGAAGAAAAATGGTGCCACACATTTCCAGACAACGACACGAATTTCGAGGCATGAAGAAAATTTCGTACAGTCCATACAGTGGCACACAATTCGAGGTGTGTATAATGAATTCTGTTTATTCTATAAAGTGGCATGCAATTCGAGGTCCATATAGTGAATTCTATTTAGTCCGTACAATGGAACACAATTCTAGGTATATATAGTGAAGTCTGTATAGTCCATACATCAGCAAACAATTCAAGGTATGTACAGTGAAATCCGTACAGTCTATACACTGCTGGTTTGGCATGAATTCCAAGACATAATTTTGGCTTTTGTGGATGAGATGAGTTGTAACTCTACTGTTGCTTTTATTTTGATGAAGAAATAACAAAAACTCTCTCTCTCTAACAAGTTTCCCCTTGTGGGTTTTTCTTGGGCATTTTCCCAAAAATACTGTGTCTGGAAATTTTTGTGTGTGACTGTCCTAGAATATATGTCAGTGAATATTCTTGTGTTTGATGTTTTAAATTGTTAATTAAAATTCTACTTCATTAATAACTGGAAGTTATGGGTTTGGGCATTTAACTATGACAATGTGACTGCAACTAGTTGGGGAAAAACACTTTAAAATCTACAAAAAAAGAGGAATCAATAAGTCACCTCTTTATCTCATGTCCCTTCATTAGACTGGTATGGAAATAATGCACCATAAATTTGGGTATCGATTGTAGTTGGTCTGGAGACACAATTGAGGATGCTTGTAAGAATTGGTGTGTAAATGTGGCCTTTAGGGAAGTAAAAGCATTACATCTACTTGTCTGTTAAGGAATTTGGTTTGCCAGAAATCACTAAGCCTTTCAAGAGATCCCTCATCCCAAATTTGTTTGCAACTCAAGGACTCAACATACTATCGTACTTCCCTCACGAAAAGGATAAGACTGCAATCTGAATCATTCAGGAAGAGCAGGTGGACAAATCAAAACCTTGGGATTTTTTCGATGGGGCATCTCAAGAGTAAAATAAATTTTGTTGGGGAGGGGCTATTCTCTACCTCTCAGACAATACTTTTCCAATCCTAAAATGGGTTTGGGGCCTGGAGCAAATAACTATGCAGAACTTATGGTGCTCATATTATTATTACTCTTTGCTGGTGAAAAAGGTTTCTCCTCTCTTCAAATTTTTGGTGATTCTATGAATGCCATAAATTGGGTCAAACGGGCTCAACAATGTCATGACATTCTTTTGAATACTCTTTTTGAATATGTATCATGGATACTTTTGAATTTTGCATTTGCCGCCATGTCTACAGGGAGCGAAATATAGAAGCAACCATACTATCTAAGGAAGGAACTTAGATGGGTTATGGGCAGTGGTTGATCTCTAAATTTCAAAATGGAGAATTTTTTTATTACTATCATCAACTTTTTATGGAGGGGTTGGACCCTCCACAAAATATACCTTAATTTTTTTAATATAAACCTTGAACAAGATACATGATGATACATTAATTGTATGTTTGATCTACAACAAGATACATGTGAATATAACGACTCCTTTATGAACTCAAATAACAATAATTATATGATATGTTTTGGGTATACATAGACAACATATAACGGGTCTTGTGACATCACTTTTTTTTGGACCATGCTATCGGTTTATGATATTTTTTGAAATACAAGGGATCCCAACATATAACAGGTCTTGTGACATCACTTTTTTTTGGACCGTGCTATTGGTTTATGATATTTTTTGAAATACATGGGATCCATGTATTCTACATAATGTAATTTTGTTTTTATAAAAAAAATATGTTTTGTTTAAAGGAAAAAATTATACGATCTTTATTGTATTTCCTTAATTATTATAAAAAATTTATGCTTTTATTTTAAAATTTGTTGCGATAAGTTTAGATCTATTTTATTCTCATCTTATTTCAACCTTTTAAATTAACATATTTATTTTTAAAGTTATCACCGTAGATATTCCTTTTCAGTTTTCTTTTAAATTTTTTGGAACGCAAATAATATTATTTATACTATAATTAAATTATGTGTCCTTTAATTAATAATATTGAGATTTTGAAGTTAACTTTTTCACAACACCTGTGTGGTGAAATAGTGTAAAGTTTATTCTATTTTCTTTCACACACGCTTAAAAAACCTAACTTGTTATTTATCGAGCTTAGAGAATCAAAGTTAGTTACATATGACTACTCTATATTCTATGGCATTGATCTCCTCCTCCTTTTCTTAGCATTATACCTATGTTTATTTGGGTATTCTCATGCAATATGCACACCTGGTTTGAGTTATAACTTCTCTACTATGTTCTTTAGAATAAAAAATTGACTAATTATGAGTGGGGAAAATAACATTGTCCATTTTACTTTGCTGACTTGTACTTTGAGTTACACCTTATATATCATGTACTTCAAAGTATACTATTGACTAATTGTGAGCCAGGGAAGGAACATTGTCCAATTCGAGAAGTTCTCCATTCTTAAAGGAATCATTCATTGATGCCTCAAAAATGGTAAAGAGAATTTGAGAACTAAGAATAAAGAAACAATGCAGGTTTTTTTTCGGTAACATGATTCACAACAACACTTTACATTCAATACTCAATACATATCTTTTATGAAAAATGCCATTATAAATTTGAAAATAATATTTTTTTTTTACAATAAAATCTAGCAATTAAGTTTTTAAGTTGCGATGAATAACTTTCAAGGCCTTTAAGATTGTGAAGTGTGGATGTACCTCAATACTAAAAAAAAATAGATTCTCTTTTCCCAAACATTTATAAGCCACAACACATTCATAATATATAACATAGTTTTATTTTATACTTCATATTTTCAATGTTCCATTTGATAGATTTTTTTCCCAAACATTTATAGGCCACAACACATTCATAATACTTTTACATAATATATAACATAGTTTTTTTCACACTTCATCTTTTGAATGTTCCATTTGATATATCTCGTACACAGCCAAAATAAATAACTATTTAATAACGATTACATGGTTCATGTGGGCATCATGCGTTGTCTAAAACAATAGCCTTATAATTGTACTTTTTAGTTTGTGGCTTTTAAGCCTTTTCCAAATTTTCATGCATTTTTAAGGCAATTGTACACAAAAATCGAGAACCTGACTTGGTTAGCTAATACTCTTTTTGTAAGAAGCTAAATAAAAACTAAAACAAAGTATTACGTAAAAAACTATGATTTCAACGAGGCTCGAGACAATTTATATTCGTCTAAATCAATAATAATAAAGATTAGTTATATTTGAGTTGGAATTTTTTGTTAATTAGATTAGTTATTTAGATTAATTATATTTGTGTTGGAATTAGATTAGGGAGTAAACTTTCTACTCGATCATTTGTATCGATCAGCTGACTAGCAATGCGTGATGTAAAAGCTCACGTAAGTCAGGTCATCCGATCGATGCAAATAAATGGTCAGGTAATCTCCTTAGATTAGTTATTATTTACTTTGATTTCCTTGTAGAAGCCATTGACCACAAGGTTGATATGAAGAACAAAAAAAAGCATTTTCCTTTCCCACAAAAGACAATATACCTTTCCGAATGCAGCATCTTCATGTTACAAGAATTTTCTTTAAATCCAAAGTTCCATGAGTGTGCCCCACTTAAGAATCCCATCTTCACAATAGAGACAAATATAAGATAAGTTCCTCAAAATCATCACTCGTACACATGAGCTTGTGATAATTAAACACCATAACCACATAATAATATGACTTGTATTTTATTCATTATTTTAAGAAAAAAAGTGATAACATATCAGATTTTAAAAATGTGATTTGTATTACGAGGTTTATAGTTCGTGTGAAAAAATATTTATAAATAAAATGTGGTATTTATTACATAAAATAAAGAGTTAATTAATGTTTTGAAAATTTAAGAAGAAAGCAATAAAGTGTGGTTATATTGTACATGATGAAATGTTAGCTTAGTGTAGTTGATTAATTTAAGGGGTTTATGATATGAGCTTCTCGCAAAAGGGTTTAGGATTGATGTATGTGTTTCATTTAATGTTTTTATTAGATTGGGGACAAAAATTAATATCGATAGGGGACAATAATTAATATCGACAAGGTTATATTGGTTAGCATTTAGGAAATGGTTTTTTTTACCAGGTTTTTCTTAAAAAAGAAGATGGAAAATGAATTAATAATAAAAAATACAATATCAAAGAAACAAATACCTAATTCATAATAGTGAGAAACAATTACTAAGTGATGATGTCATAAGTAACGAGATTAGTTTAGTTAGAATTAAATACTTATATCAAATTTACATTGATATGATAATTTAGGCAACAACTCAACTATGGTTTTTCATTAAATGAAAAAAAATAATAATGAGATTCGAAAAATGTGAAGCTTTAGAATAGTAGAGAATTAACCAACCATAAATCCATAAATCCCTTTACAATGTCAGAGCAAAGTATCAATAATTAGTTAGGGAATGTACAAAATGCTTCATTTCCCATCTATTCATGTTTTCTAAACTACATTATGTAAGAAATTTGAGAAGAGGAATATCAAATAGAGGGAGGAAGACCATTCATCATGATTATTAATGGTCATTTCATTATCCATCTATATCTGCATATTAGCATTCTTTGGAACTATTTGTTGCACCAAGAGTAGTGAGGTGTTCTACAAACCAATATGGGGGAAATTTCGTAATGTTGTAGCTTAACATTATCAAAAAAAGAAAAATCATGTTGGCTCATTAAAAAAAAGAAAAAAATTAAAACCAACATATATCCATCCAAAACCCGGATCTATCAAACACCGAGCAGGATAAAATTTAAGTAAAGGGTTGTTCGCAGTCCAAGATATGGTATATCATTATTTTGGGATTATCTGGGTAGTGTAAGTCATTAAACTATGACCCCTATCCCATGAGTATAGTCGTAATTGACCAATTTCTCATGGGTTTTTAATAGTCCACTTAGCACTCATTGCATTGGGTGATGCTCATAGGGGTGAAGAAGTGGGATTGAGACTAGAAAAAATGAATTACATAGCATCAATGATCACTTCCACTATGCTCATGATTTTCAACTATACTCATGGTATATGGGTCATAGCTTAATGACTCACACTACACAGATAATCCCAAAATAATGATATATTATATGTTGGACTATGAACACCCCTATGCTTAAATAAAAAAGAGTCAACAGATCTCTAATTGAATAGTTCATAAGGCACAATACTTGCTAATGTTTTGCAATTAGGGTAGGAAGCTAAGTAGAATTGATTGTTGGGAAAACTCCACAATTGAGTGTGCTTAAGTCATATGAGTCTTGGGGTGGGTGTAATATCCCCCGGGGATATCAAGGGGTACGCGTGACATATCATTAGCTCTATAAGGATAATTATATAATTTTAGCACATCATATTAGTTAAAGAAATATTAAAATTTCATTTTTCAGGATTTAATCACAACAAAGTCCCTTTAATTACCAATAAATTAAAATAAATTCAATAATTATTCCAACATCTGATATAAGGGATGCGAATGATTAATAAAACATTCTATAAACATAACATATCCATTCCAATCCAATTCAGACATAAATTTCACCTCTAAATGCCATTTACTCTTAATCCTGATTAACTAGTAATTAGTGTTCTAATTACATACGTAATGTCACTTAGTACAAAATTGGCTGTACTTAACATAGTTTCATTTGTTTATCACTTAACTGTTGTTTATCAAGTCTAATGGATAATCAATTCCTAATAACATGTAAATCAAGCCTATTACAATTTTCCAATTAATTAAACATAGTAATTATGAAAATGATTCCACAAGAACTAGTTAGGCTAGTCGTTCAATACTAACAACTAGTCTTGCAAAAATTTGACACACAACCATCCCAATGAACCAAATAGTCAACCTACAATCATTATACACATATTTAAGCATGCATGTACAAAAAAACAAAGTACTTTTGTAGATCTGATCCGAGTACATAAACGAAGAATATTTCAAGTTCAATAAATACAACTAGTTAATAAACACTGCTAGGAATTCAATCAAATCAATCATACTGAGTTCCAAGGCACACATAGGTGAAGTTACAAATTTAGAAAAATAGAATCCTACAGCACAAGTAAAGCACTAATAACAGAGCATATGTTTGTACATTCATCTTTTACCAAAAATAGATATTTGAATCCAAAAACTATTTACCAATTTCACTGCAATGTACCTAGTTTCCAATTTAACTTTCCAAATGCAAAATAAAGAGAAATATATGAATATTGTAGCTCATGGAAAGCATATAAGAGGCCACTTAAAATCATACATGTCTATAGCTTTCAATCCCCATTAAAAAACTCACAAAAACAATTAATTCTACTCATCCAAATTGACTAATAATTCTAGGAATCGCTAGAATAATTAAACCCATAGCTCATAGAATCATTCAAAAAAAATTCAAACTCTAAATAACATGTTTTATCAGTATTAATAGAGGTATATCTCACTCGAACATTTTTTTCAAACATTTCATATGCAAAGTCACAAATCTACTCAAAACAATTCCATTGAAGGAGCTAGAAATTGGAAATTGATCTAGAATTTCGGTAGACATTTCCCCAATACTACCAAGAATATATATCCTCAAATTTTCACACCCATTTCAATATTATTTATCAGACATAAGAATGAAAGGAACACTAACACATTTTTACAAACACTTCATGTGCCAAGTGTTATATTTTTAATGGTTATACATGATCTAAAAACATTTAGCATCATAACATCATAACCATAAGCAAAGGATCACTGAAAGAAAGACAAGTGAAACAACACGAGAAAACAAAAAATTTGGGGAAACCATAAGGGATAAAACCATGCAAAACTTTCTCGGTATAGAATTCGACCAAGTACAATGTAAAACCCCAACAACAAGAATAGTTGATCATCTTCCATAGTAGATTCTCTCTCTCTCTCTCTCTCTCTCTCTCTCTCTCGCAATACTTGAGTGTAATATGTGTGTGAATGAGAGAGGCACCTCACCTATTTATATTCATTAGGTGAGTGCCTCAAATAACTAACTAGGTGGACCAAGTTCCCTAATTAGGGCCGACCTACCTTGGGAGACTTAAAATACATTTTATATATTACTTTTGTCGGTGCTATTTCCCCGAATTACAACAAATGGTTTACCTCATGACTTTTACATGAACAATTACATCAAGCACATCTCCTAATGGAGGAATAACATCTCGGAAGGAGAATACAACAATAGTACAATCAAATATCTTCTAAAGTTACAATCCTTTAACAATCCCTCTTAAATAGGAAGGCATTCTACATCAACAACAACCATCATCACAAATGTACAACTGACTGGTGAATCTCTATATGTCATAGGAAGTTTTGGAACATCACAATACATATTCATCATCTATCTTAGCTGGATCATCTTTTGCAATATCAGTATGTGAATACTGAATCATCTTCTGTACGCGTTGAATCATCTTCTATCAATATATAAATACTGAATAATCTTCTAGATCATCTTCTGTAGTATCAGTATGTGGATACTGAATCATCTAAATCATCTTCTGGATCATCTTCTGTAGCATCGATATGTGAATACTGAATCATATTTTGTCACGTCAGTATATGAATATTGAATCATCTTCTGGGATATTAGTATGTGGATACTGAATTATCTTCTTCCACATAAATATGTGAATATTGAATCATCTTCTGAATATTGAACCTTCTTCTATAACAAAAATAGTGAATCATCTTCTTTTGCATTAGTATGTGAATATTGAATCATATTTTGTTTTGACTAGGTCCTTCTTTGCTTCAACTTCATCTCCGTCTCGATCTGTAGCTTCTTCTTTGACATAGTTATTCATGGCATGCTTCTTCAAGTATGATAAGCACTCTATAATTCCATGCTTTGAAGTTATAGACTCTTTCAAGCTTGGTACTATTTGTCATCATGATAAAAGGGAGAACCTCAAATGGAAATAGAGAGGATGGAACTTACCAGTGAGATTGCTTCAACTTGATGCTTTCTTGAAGGATCTTTTGAAAGACTGCTTCTAGTGGACCTAGGATTTGACATAGAAACCCTAATTTTTCAACTTAGGTATCTTTCAGATCTGATTTGATAGAAATATATGCCTCCTCAAGGCAATATTAGCATCATACTTATTTTCCCAAAACTGTGGATAGAACTGCAAAATATCGGATGCCCCGGTTTTCTCCAGTAGTAGTGTTAGGTCAAAAAATGAAATTCCACAAATGATAAAATTATTACATAGATATATGAGCCCTCCTATGGCGAATTCGACGGTCCTCCTTCTTAACTAGATTTGTGGAGGGAAGTGCCCAGAATAGGAAGCCCTGGTTTTTCTTCATTTCTTCTATAGAAATGACTGATCTTGGTTTTTCTGTATCTCCAAATGTTATGCTCCTCAAGGTATTAAACTTCATCCTAAGGTATATTAGTATGTATTCTTTTCAACCCCACAGGTTAGAGAAGAATTAGTGTTAGCCGGAAATACCCACCTTCTACGGACAAGAGCTGGTTCCCTAGATCTGAATGTTTCAGGTCTAGAACAAAACACAAACACCAAATGTTAAACTTCCCCTAGATCTGGTTAACAGCTTGAATGAAATGCCATGATAATTCTCACAAAGGTTGTCCTCGCTATCCTCGCATAAGAACCCATAAAAGATGGAAAACAACAAGAAAAACATGATAGCATACAAGATAATCAACTAGATCTATGCTCATGACCAAGGAATCAAGCAATATATACATAAGAAATAGTAAATATGGGAAATAAAAGACATTTTTTATTAGAAATGATTGGAGAGACTGCAACCTTCATGCCTTGGTGTTAAGAGTTCCTTCCAATGGCTCCTTGCCTATAACTTCACCTAGCCTCCAAAGACTCAAGAATGATTTTGACAGAGTTTGGGTATGCAACACAATTCTTCCTCCTTTCTCCCATGGGGGATGAGCTAGTATTTAATGACATGGGAGGATAGGTATGGTTGAGGATCTCATGGGTGAGGTGGATATAAGATCCAAAAAGGGAGGATCTCTAGCTCTAGGTGGTTCCTAAACCATAGGGATGAGGCTCCACAAAGGAAAGCTTCGAGAAGCCTCTTGAAGCTTCTCATTTTTCCTTGAAAATTCAAGCACCGCTCCTCCAATGAAGAAAATAGGTGGTGTTAAGGGGGTAACACTTCTTGCAGTAAGGATAGAAGTGGTGGCACCACTTCTTTCTCATGTATCAGGAGCATGGCTGACTTGGGTAACATTTCTTGGCAAAGGAAGAGGAGTGTTACCTCCTCAAAACAAGGAAAAATTGCAAGGGGATAAATTGAACCTTCATTTCTCTAAGGAAAACTTTGAGGGATTGGAGCAGACAAGGGAATACCTATCTCATAACATGAGGGTGACAAGATATTGGTGTAGCAGAATTTCCCCCAAAGTATGTTGGCTAGAGGGAAACTATAGGCATAATACTTTGAAAGAAGAAGGTGTAGTCTCGAGGCAAAGGTCCAATGATCAGAACTTCTCAAACATCACAAAATTTCTGCAACACCATTTACAATTTGATACATGTCCCAAATGGCTCACAACATGGCTGCCTACCAATACAACGCAGATCCATGTGAGATACAAAAAAGTCACGGCTACTCAAATACAGTGTAGATCCATGCGAAGAAGACTCAAATTTGTACATAGCTACTAGACATACAATGTAGATATATGTCATACAGACGCAAATCTGACCACATGCATGGACATACAAATGTGGATCCATGCTAGGACTCATACAAAATACTCCATCGCAACCCGAGGAAAGTAATGAGCGCTTCTAACAAATACACAGGGTCTTCATCTCGTCTTCCACAAAGTACAATTATATCCATGTGATTACAATGATTTGAGGTCGAACATGGTAGAAAACACTTGATTACCGGTCAATGATGAGAACTATTAACAAGTGCGAGGGAGATCACCATTGATGTCAATGATTCCCAAGGTACCCTAGTACAATCTTCTGAGTGTGAATAGATTATTTGATGTCGAACACTCAGTCGAATCTATCGATCAAAGGTCAATGTTGTGAACCTATGTCGAAAGTGAAAGAATCTGTCATTAAGGCATACATATCTCAAGGTACTAAACTTGTTTCTAAGACTAATTCCTAGATAATGAGCTGATGTTGACAAGAATAGTTCCATCGAAGGAGGGCCATGATGAATCCCACATCGATGACACGAAACTAGGAATAAAGTTCTGGAATTTTGAGTATGATGTAACCATAAGACTGACTCAAAAGTAACTGACACAAAAATTTGTTTTGACTGTAGGTGTAAAATCTCAACATTACTTCCCTTTGAACATCAGGAGGAATGATCGAAGACTTGGCAACATTGAATTGACAAGGCAGAACAGAATGCGACAATGGACAATCCATTCTTTGAAAGACTTAAAGGAGTGACATGACTCATGAAAATGGATCGACTCAGAGACAAGTTGAATACCCAATTGACTGAATGAAATGCAGACAAGTGCCATGTTCAAAGGTGACTAATAACTGCCATTATTGCAAATGAAATGTATTTCCCTTCCCTTAATTTCCCCATTATGTTTGATGAGTGCCTCTTTTCATTTTTACGAGTTCAAAGAGGGTAACAAACACTTGTTGTAGTTCATCCGAAGACAAGTCCAAACTCATATGTTTTACAAACCTAATAAAGGAGGGGTTCATTCCCAAAAAGGGTCTGTCATTGTTTGATTTTATGAGTCTGACGAAAGAAAACTCGTTTGTTGTTTCATCTTTAGAGAGTCTGAAATGAGTAAGAAGAATCCAGAATGTCCTTTTTCGTATGATTTAGTCCCTAGGGCCCGAAAAATTATAAAATAATACCCAAGAGAACTCTTCCAGTCATGATTGGTTGGAGTGTTCCTTTTTCGTAAGCAGTTCCCCCTAGTCCGAAAAAGGGGTAAACTATCACCAGGAATATGAATCTTTAGGTCCTTTTACGAGCGTGAAGAAGACAAGCTCACTCGGCAATCTTTTTAAATTTTAAGAGTCTAAAAAGAGCTTAAAGAGGACTCTATTAGGGGGTTCTTTTTTCATGATCAAATTTTAACGATTCTGAAAAACAATAAAAGTACACTCGATACCTCTTCACTAAGTTTTTAACGAGCACACCGAAGGTATAAAAGGCTCTTGGAACCTTTTTCATGTTTGAATCCAGAGCACGAAAAGGCGATAAAGTAAGTTGAAACCAGTTTTCATGTTTTAACCAGAGCACGAAAAATGAAAAGTAAGCTCAGCACTATCTTACTTTTTTTAAAGAGCTCGAAGATCGATTAAAAGAATGCTCAGGGTATCTGCTTCATTTTTTAACGAGCTTGTAACAGAAGAAGAACTATGCTCAAAATGACCCGTTTCATTTTTACATAAGCTTGAAACAAAAAATAACTATGCTTGAAACATGGTTTCATTTTTATGCAAGCTTGAAACCAAAAGGTAAACTATGCTTAAGGAAACCTACTTCATTTTTTTAATGAGATTGAAAAAGAAAATGAACTATGCTCAGGAATGGTTTCATTTTTATGCAAGCTTGAAACCAAAAGGAATATGACTCTTCAGGTCCTTTTACAAGCGTGAAGAAGACAAGCTCACTCGACAATCTTTTCACATTTTAAGAGTCTAAAAAGAGATTAAAGAGGACTCTATTAAGGGGTTCTTTTTTCATGATCCAATTTTAACGAGTCTGAAATAGTAAAAGTACACTTGATACCTCTTCACTAAGTTTTTAATGAGCACACCGAAGGTATAAAAGGATCTTGGAACCTTTTTCATGTTTGAATCCAGAGCACAAAAAGGGGATAAAGTAAGCTGAAACCAATTTTCATGTTTTAACCAGAGCACGGAAAATGAAAAGTAAGCTCAGCACCATCTTACTTTTTTTAACGAGCTCGAAGATCAATTAAAAGAATGCTCAGGGTATCTGCTTCATTTTTTAATGAGCTTGTAACAGAAGAAGAACTATGCTCAAAATGACCTGTTTCATTTTTACACAAGCTTGAAACAGAAAATAACTATGCTTGAAACATGGTTTCATTTTTATCCAAGCTTGAAACCAAAAGGTAAACTATGCTTAAGGAAACCTACTTCATTTTTTTAACAAGCTTGAAATAGAAAATGAACTATGCTTAGAAATGGTTTCATTTTTATGCAAGATTGAAACCAAAAGGTAAACTATGCTTGGGGAGTGGCACGGGGACTTCACTTAGTGAACCTCTCACATAGCATGTGCGATCGTAGGATATTAAAGAATACCCTTAATTTCGAGAGATATTGAACCAAACTCTTTTTTTTGAAATCCCCTCCCAATACTTAAAACCTCCTCCCCACCCCTTTTTATACCTCAATCCTTATAAACCACCGTACCCACCCCCACCTTAAACCCCTCATCCCCCCAATACCTGCAATATATAGGTTCAATTTTTGATAATTTTAAAACCCACAATATGAACTAACGTGATAGGGTATTGGTCAACAAGTGAAGCCCCCATGGGGAGTGGTTTTATTTTTTAATGAGCTTGAAACTAGGAGTAAACTATGCTTCGAGCCACTTGTTTCATTTTTAAACGAGCTTGACACAGATAAAAGGAACTATGCTCACCAGGCATCTATTTCATTTTTTAACGAGCTTGACATAGAATAGAAACTATGCACACCAACTTGTTTCATTTTTTAATGAGGTTGACACAAAAAAAGAACTATGCTCGCAAGCATTTGTTTCATTTTTTAAAGAGCTTGACACATAAAAATAAATATGCTCGCAGGCATCTGTTTCATTTTTTAACGAGCTTGACACAGAAAAAGAACTGTGCTTGCAAACCTGCTCTTACCCAACATGATACTTAGAGGATGGTAGGTTTCCCCCATTACATAAAATCTAGGGGCTTAACTCCAGTATGATTTCCATAGACTAGAGCCATGCCCCCCATTTTACCTATGATGGGAAGAAGCTAACTAGAAGAAGGGGAAGGAATCACAAGAATAAGACGGTGTTGTAGCTGCAACAATTTCCTAAATTTCTAAAAAAATTTGGACCCTCCTTGTTGATTTTGTTGAAGACCGTTTTGTTTCCACTCTGCTACACATTTGGATTGTTTGAGGCCAGCTGTTTTCTTGCTTTTTGGGAAATTGTTGGTGTCTGCAAATGCTTTGGACTATGGAACTTAGCAAGTTTCATGTTGTTTTATCGCTGTCGAAGTTTGGTCGAGGTTTGAAGTGGAATTTTAGTTGCCTCTATTTCAGAGGACAAATAGAGATTGGACCGATGATTAGTTGTTTCTTTCGCCGATCACACGGTTTTATTGTTTCAAATTTTTGCTTTGCGATGTTTTTTCCGGAATGTTTTGACTCTGATCGGAGGCCGTGGGCTGATTGTGTTTTGCCGTTGCGGCTTCAGAGTAGACTAACCATCTGCCACACTGCTTTTCCTTTCGCCGATGTTTTGTTCTATTTTTCTCCGATGTTGACTAGTCTGTGGAATTTTTGGACCATATAACTTCCTCCGTTGCGACTATGTAGCGTACTAACCATCTGATGCTGTAGTATATCTGACCTCCGACGTTTAGATGCCCTCTTCTAATGTTTTATCTCGCTGACATTTGGTTTTGCTCCGGAACCCTTATAACATTAATTTCCCACCGTTGCGGTGGTTTAGTGAGCTAAACGTCTGATGATTGGTGTTCCATTTCACCGATGAGGGTTTATCCGCCTGTTGCTTAGTTTTCCCGCCATGGGCGGCCGAGAATTCTCTGTTTTGACCAAGTTAAGGTTTCCACGTTGAAAACACAGTCCCGATTTTTACTTTCAATACTCATTTTATTGGTATTATGGTTTATTTTTTATTGAAAGTAGTCTGGATAAATGATGAGTTTTCGTTTGATCGTAGACAGACATAGGAAATTTTCTCAGATCCATTTGAGGATCACTGCTGTGAAGAAGATGTAGCTGGAGGACAAAGCATGCTAAAGCATAAAGAAGCAGAGTTGTTGCTCAAGGAAAAGAAGATAATGAAGGTTTGAGACCAACAAGATCTCAAAAGGACCAAGGAGTTATAGAGCGTAATCATTAAAGAGCAAAGGATTAGGCTTGGGCAGTTCGTCAGTTACCAAGCCGGTCCCGTTTTCATAAAAGTGTTTATCTGAAACGTAACGTTTGAATCATGAGCATTCACAAAATGACAAAACTATGAGATTAAAATGGTTGGGGGGGAAACTCAAAGGTTTGGGCTGGTTTTTGTATAAATATAGGAAAGTTAGAGGAAAGAAAGGGGCTTTTTGCCAGTGAGACTTGTGAAAAACTTGTTGTAAGAGGAACTATTTCGTTTTGCAATAATATAATTACAATTTTGCCTGTTGGAGAAAGTGCTGTGTGGAATGTTCAAATGTGGTGAAATGAACAATGTTGAAGGGGAACTATTTTGTTTTCAGCTGTGTTTCATTAACTGTGAGATCGTTCTAATTTTCTGAACCTATTGTCTTGTATGAATGTTCTCTGGTTTATTTTATGATAATTTCCACTATGAGTAATGAATGTTTTAACAAACGACGAGCTATCTTGTTGTGCATATCTCTATTCATGTTTATGTGTTTTGATTCTAAGAACAAGTATCTATGATTTATCTTAACATATGAGCAGTAATACATTACTCATTAATTGATAATCTTGCTCCCTAAGGACAACTTAGTTAGTCTTGTTTTCTATTGTGTGTGATTTAAATGCGAGAGAGTATAAGACGAGAGGTAAGAACTTGCGCATCACATTGTGACCGCTCCTCGTATTCTTTATCAATATTCATGTTATATAGCAACTTGCATATCATACATAAAGTTAAAAAATACAAAAATATACACGATGGACCGGGCCACAACCGGTAAAACCATTTATTTTTGTTACTTGACCTACGGTAGCCAGACCGCAAAACTGGACGGATTCCCCATACCAAACAGTCACGGGCTAGTTGGGAACGTTGACTACTGTTGTTTCCTGCAATTTTTTAGGCCTCAACAGTTTCTGGCGCTAGAAGGAGGGCCACCAGTGCATGGCTGGTTGGGGAAATCCATTTCCTCGAAGTTACTCCACCAGTGATAGTTTTGAAAGCAGTTTATTTCCTAATCCAAATACTGAAGAGAATAGAGAACATTTGTTTTCTGTGGACAATGAAGTTGTTAATGATCTGAGGAGACACACTAGAGCATATGTCAAGAGTATTGGAGGATTACCCACTATCCCTGATTTACCCCGAAGAGAATACAAGAAGAAAGACCGTCCTATTTTGGAAGATTCAATATTGGTTGGAGATTTGGAAGAATTAGTGGAAGTACCATTACAGGAGTTGTTCAGCCTTTGAATCAAGTAGGCCCTGATACACCTAATGGTTCACCTGTCCATACTCCTATGCACTCACCTCCTCACTCTCCACCCAGAATCATGGCAGGTGTAAATGCAAATCAGCCACCTAAACCACCAAATCCACCACCCGCTTGGAAAGCCAGATGACCTCTAAACTTAGCACCTCCATTGCATGACTTACCTCAATATTTTGAGAAGATGCTGCCCAAGTTTGACCTGAAAGAGAATATTTTAGTAGATGACCATTTGCAAAGTTTCTACTTGGCCATAGAAGGACTAAAAGCTGGAGAACACGAGGATGTAGTCTGTAGACTTTTTCCGCATACCCTTAAAGGAGTAGCAGCCTCATGGTATTTTGGTTTTCCTGCAAACTCAATCCTAGATTGGGATACCTTTGAAAAGATATTTAGAAGTAAATATGCGACCCAAAAAACTCATGCGGCTCTCATGAAAGGATTGTGCGCTTTAAAGAAAGAAAGAAAAGAAAAGGTGCATGTTTTACCCAAAGATTTGTAGCTTATCTTAAGATTTTTTCTGAAATTGATAAACCCTCGGATAAAGTTTTGATTGAGTATTATACTTTTTCTCTAGGGCTTGATTTGGCCATGTTTTCCAAAATTAAAGCCAAACCTACGCTAGCAGAGACTTATGAAGAAGTGGAGAGAGTAGAGGCTGAAAAGGAAAGCATCGAAGATTATCCTAAGCAGTTAGGGGAGAAAAATGTTGGGAAGAAAGCTTTGTTATTTACTAAGCCTAAAGAGGAACAATCACATGATTTTGAAGGAATGGCAAAGATGATGCAGAAGCTCTCTAACAGAATAATAGACTTGGAAAAGGAAAAGGAAGCCCAGAATTTATATAAGCCTTATTACAAGAAAAAATAGGATAACAATCAATCCAAACCCCCTCCACACAGTCCTGCATTGATGAACTTAACAGAGGTAGGGATGGATAACTTTTGCACTTTCCACCAACAACCCCATTCTGAAAAAAAATTGTCCTCAATGGATAAATTCAATGCCATTAGTAATGAATCAGCTGTTGGATTCCAAATTAACTGAGGATAATGATGAAGAGGGAAAAGATAATAATAAATTATCAGAAAAACAAGAGGATGATGCCATGGTTTTATGGGACTGTGTATCGTTGTTTGATACCGAAGAAGAAAAGGATATGAGACATGAAGATATCTCGAAAATGAATGTGACAACAAGAAGCCAAGGGTTGATTAAAGAAAATAGTCTTATACTCTCGAAGATTAAAAGACTTCAAAAGAATGTAAGGAAATTTCAAAAAAACACCTCAGCTAATAAAATTCTGGAGTTTACCATTACCAGTCAAAATCTGAAGCAGATCAACATGCCTACTAAGCCCATTGAAGAGAAGATCAATAATGTGAAAACGAATCTCACAGAACATAAGATGGATTATGACATTGTGGAGGATATAAAAAAGGTAAAGGAGAATATATTGTTATTTGAGATGTGTAATGTGCCGCAGTAGAAAGAAAAGTTATTGAAAGCACTTGAAATACCAGAGGAGAAGCTTCCCACTGACAATCAGCCCCAAGAAGAAGAAATTGGTGAAGCAAGTGTGGGAGGTAAGCCTAAATGCAAGACTCCATTTTTTCTCCTTACTTTTGAAATTTTCAACCACAACGTGCACAACTGTCTAGTAGACTCAGGGGCATCCGTAAATGTTATGCCCCTGTCCGTTTGCGAGAAGATAAATGGACATCCTAAACCATATACCTGGTAGGTTATTCAGTTAGACAGAACAAATGTGAAGGTAATTAGGGAATTGGAGGACGTTTTGACTCGGTTGTCTTCAAATGAAAACGTATGTCAATTCATTGATATTGTAGTAGTAGACATACCTGAAGCTTATGGACTTGTTTTGAGTAGGGATTGGTCAGTAAAGCTGAATGGATATTTTGCATCAGACTGGTCACACATGTGGTTACCTTATAAAGGAAGTCCAAATCAAATTAAAGTTTTAAAAGAGCCCCACATGAAACACAATGTCACTCAGTTAGAAGGTAGGAATGAACCGGTGAACTCTGTTTTGGGGAATTACTTCATCGAGCTAGAACCGAGAAACTATCAAGTAGAAGAAGCCAGCGGTACATCAGATACTCAGCCTGATCTCCTTCGGTTTTCACAGGCTGATGAAATTGATTGTAAAATAGTAGACTTAGCTGTAGATGTAGATGTTGATTCATGTACAGTAGTAGTAGATAATTTTTGGACACTTTTTTTTGATGGATCTAAGATGTTAGAGGGATCAGGATCCGGCTGTGTCCTAATTGATCCAAAGAAAAATAAACATTTTCTTTCATGTCGATTAGAATTTGAATGTACCAATAACACGACCGAATATGAAGCATTAGTTTAGGGACTAAGGAAAGCAATTGATTTAAAAGTAGAAAATCTGAAAGTGTATGGGGATTCTGAAATAATTGTAAAACAGATTCGAAATCAGATACATTGCATTTCACCTCATTTAAAATCTTATCAGAATGAAATGTGGGATTTGCTTAAAAGTTTCTATGCATTTAATATTGTATCGATTCCTAGACTAAAAAATGCAGCAACTGATTTGTTAGCTACCTCAGTCGCAAGGCTTGTACCCTCTAATAATAGGTGTTCTATTGAATTACTTTTCAGGCCTTTGGTTCCGGACATGATTACCAATTTACGAGTTTTTGATGATGATCAGCAGATTCTGGAATGTTTGACAAATGATGAGATTTTCGAAGGGGCAATCATTGATGATGAAGAGCATCAAGCTGAGCTAAAATTCGAAAATTTTATTCCTAAAGGAGTCAGGACTTTAGATCGGATGTTTGATCTAAACAAAAAATTCAGAAGACCAGCAAATGTTAAGACTCATAGCTCGTCTTTACAATTCGAGCTTATAAATTTAGGAACTCAAGTTGAGCCCAAATATGTGAATTTGGGAAAGTGTTGTTCTCCAGGTGAAAGAAATAAGTTCATCAGTTTGTTCAAACAATACAAAGATGTTTTTTCCTGGACATATGAAGATTTAAAGACATATGATACCAATATTATTCAGCATGTTATCCCTATCAGATCTGGAGTCAAGCCTTATCAACATCCTTTGAGGAAAATGCATCCAAAACTGGAGCCTCTAATTCAGAATGAAGTAAAGAAGTTATTGGGTGCTAAAATTATCTTTAAAGTTAGACACTCGAAATGGGTTTCAAATCTGGTACTAGTAAGAAAGAAAATTGGAGAAATTAGACTATGTGTGGATTTCATAAACTTAAATTGCTCTTTGGATAAAGACAATTATCCAGTCCCACCCAAGGAATAGATATTGCAAATGGTTTTAGGTTCTGATTTATTTTCTTTATTAGATGGATTCTCTGCCTACAATCAAGTGTTAGTAGCTGAAGAAGACATACTTAAAACTACATTCAGAACAAGATGGGGGACTTTTGCTTACAAAAGGATTCCCTTTGGACTCATAAACACTGGAGCTACTTTCTAGAGGGCTATGGACATAGATTTTCACGTTTTGATTAGCCACATTGTTGTAGTATACCTCGATGACATCACAATATTTTCAAAGAAGAGAGACGAACACGCATTTCATCTAAAGCATATTTTCAAGCGTTGCCAAAAATATGGTATCTCGCTGAACCCCAAAAAGTGTGTGTTTGTTGTTACAAAAGGAAAGCTACTGGGTCACGTGGTTTCTAAGAAGGGGATCTCCAAAGACCCAGAGAGGATCAAAGCTATCGAACAGATTCCCTTACCCCATAATAAAAAAGGAGTGCAATCATTTATGGAGACAATAAATTTCGTGCGAAGGTTTGTGCCGGATTTCGCTCAAATTGTTAAACCTTTGTAGCAAATGGTGAAACAAAGTCTACAATTCAAGTGGACTGATGTAGATAAGAATGCATTTAGTAAAATAAAGACATCTATTGCACATGCACCCTCCCTCAAAAGTCCAGATTTTGAGAAATATTTTATTTTGTACACTTTCGCATCTGACGATTCACTAGTAGCGGTGCTTACTCAGAAGGAAGATAGGGGAGATGATTTGTCCATATCATTTATGAGCACTGGTATGTAGGGGGCCGAATTGAATTACCCAGCTGTGGATAAACAAGCTTACGTAGTCTTCAAAGCGGTAAAACAATTTAGGCCGTATATACTTAAGAACTGGACAAAGGTAATAGTTCCACACCTAGCTGTGAGGTCTCTTTTCGTACAAAAAGAATTAGGAGAAAGAAGAGGCAACTGGGTAACAAATTTACAAGAGTATGACCTCGAGTTCAAGCTAGCCTCCATAGTTAAAGGGCAAGGATTGTGCAAACTAATGACTGAAAGTAAAGACAATGAAGAAAATAACTGGAAAAATGAAACTGAGTTACATTTGATGGATGTATGTCCTCTTTTCACAGCTCCAGATTCCTGGTATCGAGACCTTGTGCATTACCTTCAGGAGGGATTGTTACCAAAACATTGGAATTCTAAGCAAAGAAGAGCACTGTGTCTTAAATCAGCTTCATATCATATCGTTGAAGGAATATTATTCAAGAAGAATTATGATGGAGTTCTTCTTAGATGCTTAGAGAAAGAAGATGTGAGGAAGGTCATGATAGAGTTACATGATGGCCCTGCTAGAGGGCATTTTTCCAGAGATATGACAACCCATAAAATTCTCAGAGCCGGATACTATTGGCCCACACTATTCAAGGATGCACATGCCCATGTCAGAAAGTGTGATATCTGCCAAAGGTGTGGAGGAAGACAAGCTAAAGCAACAGGACCATTAAAGCCTGTGATGATAATAGAACCATTTGAGCAATGGGGAATTGATATCATTGGAGAAATAAAACCAAATTCCTCCTTGCAACACAAGTATATTATGACGGCAACCGATTACTTCACTCAATGGGTTGAAGCCAGTCCATTGTGTAAAGTGAATGAAGACGTGGTCATGGACTTCTTGCAAGATCATATTATGACCAGGTTTGGGGTTCCAATTTCTCTAGTTTTCGATAATGCTACTTATTTTTACACTATTATATTAACTGCATTTTGTCATGAAAAAGGAATTAAGTTGCATTATTCTGCAAATTATTATCCACAAGGAAATGGTTTGGCAGAATCTAAAAACAAGAATCTGATTAGAATCTTAAAAAAGACTGTGATAGAAAACCAGAGAAGTTGGCATTTAGTATTACGAAATGCTCTTTGGGCTGATAGGGTCACACCCAAGAATTCCTTAGGTGTATCACCATATACCCTTGTTTATGGAAAAGAGGCAATTCTACCCCCCAATATTATGCTACCCTCTTCCGTAATAGCTCAGGAGTCAAGAGGCTCAGATAATGAAGTCTTGCAAATAAGGATCTATAATCTTTTGAAGGCGGAAGAGTATAGATCCAAGGCCAAAGAATGTTTTAAGCATCAACAGGAAATAGTAAAGCAGTGGTTTGATAAGCATAAAGTAGGAAAAGGGGAATTTGAGGTGGGAGACCTGGTTCTTAAGTGGGATTACCCGCATGATGAAAAGGGAAAGCACACTAAGTTCCAACAATTATGGGTTGGCCCTTTTTAGATTGCAGCAAAACTTGGCCCCTCAACCTATAAATTGCAAGATTTACAGGGGTGGGAAGAGAACTTACCAGTTAATGGTTTAGTTCTCAAACCTTATTTTTCCTGATTTTGTTTCTTGTTTTGTACATAAATAATTTGATTTGGTTGTTTACTCTGATTTATTTCATTTTGTTTGTTTTTTTTAGTTAAAATTTTGTTTGATTTCAATAAAAGAGGCAAACTACTGGTTGCATGGAAAACATTAGAGTTCTGGATTAACTGAGATCCTTGGGAATAAGACTGTGTACTATTGTTTGATCTGATAGAATTTCTTCTAGTTAAGTAGTTTTCCTAAATGGCTGTTGACTCAATGAAGTCCTGTTGAATACCTGTATAATAACTAGAGGATCAAAAGGTCTGGAATACTATTTCGAGGCTCCATCCATTTCATATCTAAAAATGTCCTAGGGGGTGACAGCAAAAGACCCATGGAAAGGAAGCAGGGTAAACAGTATATTATATATAAATGATCCCATTCCAAGAATTGAAAGCTAAAAGGATAATTAGAGTCAAAACTCCTAAGAAAGCAATATCCATCGAAACAAAGTACTGAATCATATGAGTACAAATTGCCAAAAGTTCTTCTCCATCCATGAGCTGAAAATTAAATGCATATCTCACACAAAAGGACACTATGGATAGAAGAGCCTGAATAAAATTCAGAAAGAAATGCATAAGGAGGACTCAAAAGAACGAAAGGTTCAAAAGGCACAAAAGTGTAAAATGGCATGGGAATGAGGAACATATGAATATTTCTGTTTACCATGTGTTACAATCCTGTGGTGTCCAAGCTGGAAACTATCCAAAGACAGAGGTAAAATAAAACTCTACTAAGCCTCAAAAGAGTTATCTTGACTTTGAGATTTTGGTGTTCCCATTTCCAAAATTGGACTGTCATCAATGATTGAAGTGCATATGTTTTCCATTGTAGGAATACAAGCATCTAGAAGAATTCAACCTATTAGCTCAATGGATAAATAGTCTGTTACTGAGGGAAGAGTTGATTCAGAAATCTGGGGTTCACCAGTTAGCCGCCAATTGTTGCAGCTGCAACAATTTCCCAAATTTCTAAAAAAATTTGGACCCTCCTTGTTGATTTTGTTGAAGACTGTTTTGTTTCCACTCTGCTATACATTTGGATTGTTTGAGGCTAGGTGTTTTCTTGCTTTTCAGGAAATTGTTTGTGTCTGCAAATTCTTTGGACTGTGGAACTTAGCAAGTTTCATGTTGTTTTATGGCTGTCGAAGTTTGGTCGAGGTTTGAAGTGGAATTTTAGTTGTCGCTATTTTGGAGGACAAATAGAGGTTGGACCGATGATTAGTTGTTTCTTTCGTCAATCATGCAGTTTTATTGTTTCAAATTTTTGCTTTGCGATGTTTTTTCCGGAATGTTTTGACTCTGATCGGAGGCCGTGGGCTGATTGTGTTCCGCCATTGCGGCTCCAGAGTAGACTAACTGTCTGCCACATTGCTTTTCCTTTTGTTGATGTTTTGTTCTATTTTTCTTCGATGTTGACTAGTCTGCGGAATTTTTGGACCGTATAACTTCTGCCGTTGCGGCTATGTAGCGTACTAACCGTGCGATGCTGTAGTAGATCTGACCTCCGACGTTTAGATGCCCTCTTCTAATGTTTTATCTCGCCGACGTTTGGTTTTGCTCTAGAACCATTAGAACATTAATCACCCGCTGTTGCAGTGGTTTAGTGAGCTAAACGTCCGACGATTGGTGTTCCATTTCGCCGATGAGGGTTTATTTTCCTGTTGCTTATTTTTCCCGCCATGGGTGGCCAAGAATTCTCTGTTTTGACCAAGTTAAGGTTTCCACATTGAAAACATAGTCCCGATTTTTACTTTCAATACTCATTTTATTGGTATTATGGTTTATGTTTTATTGAAAGTAGTCTGGATAAATGATGAGTTTTCATTTGATCGCAGACAGACATAGGAAATTTTCTCAGATCCATTTGAGGATCATTGCTGCGAAGAAGATGTAGCTGGAGGACAAAGCATGCTAAAGAATAAAGAAGCAGAATTGTCACTTAAGGAAAAGAAGATAATGAACGTCTGAGACCAACAAGATCTCAAAAGGACTAAGGCATTATAGAGCGTAATCATTAAAGAGCAAAGGCTTAGGCTTGGGTAGTTTTTCAGTTACCAAGTGTTATGGAGAGAAATTCCTATGGCTTGGGGTACCACAACAGACAGCTTGACTCCAGAAATCAATCCTTTCCAATATGCAATAGAAATTAAATATCTAACACTAAAGAATCAGTCCTCATACCTTATTCCAGATGGTTGAAGTAGATCCCCATTGAGCTTTCTGACTTCAGCTTGAATTGATAAATCACTTCCTCAACAACAAGTAAACAAGACAATCATACTATATATATTGGTGTTAGATCTATTCTAGCATATATAATCAACAATGTATAAGCATTTGAAAACATCCATGGATAAAATATTCATTCAAACATACATTATTGGACAGGAAAAGATATTTCTATTAATATAAAATTAGAGATTACAATGAATACAACCTCTGTCGGCACATCTGCGAATCAGAGAAACTAAATCCCCCACTTGGGCCTCCACCACCTCAATCCTCCATCTCTCGATAGCAAGCTCACAAGCAAAAGGAAAGCTTGGGAAGAACACAAATGTGCTCCAAGGGACAAAGGGATGCAGACTCAAGCACAAGTTCTGGAAACAATGGACTATAGTTTCTTTGCTCTCAATTCTCTCATATGCCTTCAATGTACCAAAGAGTTCCTTATATAGCTTTTCAAAGGGGTAATGAAAGGTCAAATCCGAGCGATATCAAGGCATAGGAAAGGCCAGGAGTCAAGTGAGTCATATCCATGTCAAGGAAAACTCCAAAAGGATTTGGATTATGCACACATCTCGATGTACATGGTTTTAGGGGTCAAACCCGCGTATACACGCGATAAGGGGTTTAAAAGTCGCGTGCACTAATTTTCACATGTTTTTAGGGATGGTCAAGGAAACATCAAAGGACAAAAAATCGTCCAAGGGGTCTAAGGAGTCTACAGAGGGACAGGGGAAGGCCATACAAATGTGATTCACCTAGAGTGGTAAAATCAGCTATAACACCAAGGCAGTCCCGTTTTCATAAAAGTGTTTATTTGAAATGTAACATTTGAATCATGAGCATTCACAAAATGACAAAAATATGAGATTAAAACGGTTGGGGGGGAAACCCAAAGGTTTGGGCTGGTTTTTGTATAAATATAGGAAAGTTAGAGGGAAGAAAGGGGCTTTTTCCTAGTGAGACTTGTGAAAAACTTGTTGTAAGAGGAACTATTTCGTTTTGCAATAATATAATTACAATTTTGCTTGTTGGAGAAAATGTTGTGTGGAATGTTCAAATGTGGTGAAATGAACAATGTTGAAGGGGAACTATTTCGTTTTCAGCTATGTTTGATTAACTGTGAGATTGTTCTAACTTTCTGAACCTACGTTCTTGTATAAATGTTCTCTAGTTTATTTTATGATAATTTCCACTATGAGTAATGAATGTTTTAACAAATGACAAGCTATCTTGTTGTGCATATCTATATTCATGTTTATGTGTTTTGATTCTAAGAACAACTATATGTGATTTATCTTAACATATGAGCAGTAATACATTACTCATTAATTGATAATCTTACTCCCTAGGGATAGCTTAGTTAGTCTTGTTTTCTATTGTGTGTGATTTAAATGTGAGAGAGTTTAAGACGAGAGGTAAGAACCTGTGCATCACATTGTGACCGCTCCTTGTATTCTTTATCAATATGCATGTTAGATAGGCACTTGCATATCATACTTAAAGTTAAAAAATACAAAAATATACACGGTGGATCGGGCCACAACTGGTAAAACCCTTTATTTTTGTTACTTGACCTACGGTAGCCGGACTGCAAAACCGGATGGATTCCTGTAGAAGGAGAAAGTCGACAAGTCGACTTGAATGAATACCGACTTAGTCGATCAACCGACTAAGTTGATGGGCTGACTTAGTCGATCAGCCGACTAAGTCGGTCGGCCGACTAAACTAGAAGATTAGGTCGGCTAACTAAAAGTCGTGTCGGTTCACCGAACCGACAGGTAGTTATTTTGTAACTGTTTGTAAATTTTATATATTAGGCTGTTGAGCCAAACAAGAACTCAGTTTAGTTCTCTGCCTTGTATGAACTCATTGTAATAATATAATCTGTTTATTCCTATATGTTCTTGTCTCTTGTCTCTGTTTTATATTTATGTATGTTTTAGTATGTATTATTGGTAACCTTATGTGATCTATGAGATTACTACATTGGTTCCGTTGCCGGTAGTACATGACTGAAATATATTCTCACATATGATACCAGAGCAAGAGATTAAGGACTGGTGGGAACGTAAAATTGCAAACTATTTGCAAAATTATGCACGCAGGAACAGATTAACAGTCGCTGAAGCAAAAGAAATATTTTTTACAGAGACGCATGAAAAGTTTGTCGAATCAGTGCCCCAACTCTTGAAGCAACTTTTGGATGAGAAATCCAGATGCAACTAAAGAACAATAATTGCTGGAAAAACTGATTCGAGGAGGATGAACAAATTTGTCGGAGTGGTTTGAGAAAATCGTCGACGACTTCTGTGAGGAGCAAGCAGTTGAAGACAGAACTTCAGTGGAAACTGTCAAAGAAAAATTTTACACAGATTTCATCGAACAATTTTTGTGTTCCCTACCGACCTTGCTGTTAAAATTCTTGATCGAAAAGGGAGCAGGACACATTGTTGAACCTCGTCCACCATTGTATGAACAACCATCAAACACTAACTGGGCGAAGAAGTAGAGGAAGTGGAAAAAATTCATTGCAGAAAGGGAGTGGAAATACTTCCTAAGAAAATAGACAGAACTATCCGGGCTTTCTAAAAGTGTCGGGTAGGCTATGGGGGGGTAGCTGGTCATGTGTCGAAGATAGAGCATAGTGGATCCTAGTCGACTAAAATCCGATATCAGTCACCAGTTATGAGAAGTCGGCTGAATAGGACCCTAAGAGAATAGTATCCTACGAAAGTATGTCAGACATTTAGAAGATCGAAAGGGACGAAAGACACCGGAGAAGGGAATCAAGACGTGAAAGAGCCTTAGAGCTGCACATAGGACAAAACCCTAGGGAGAACGCCCGCGAAGAGAATCCGCCAGAGTCGGGTCATGACCGACGAGAAGAGGGCGTGGAGCAAGAGGCGTCCCCTGAGGAGGAAGAAGTGTGGATAGAGCAACTAGAAGCTCTCTAATTAAGAGCTCCCAGCGAAGGAACAACCCTTTCCCCATTAAATCCACATACTCAAATACAAACTATTGTCGAAGATGACCTTCGACTACGAGATGGTGACTTCATTATATGGAGCTGACTAGGCGAAAAAACGAACCCTGGACGACTTCTTATTATACGTCGACCAACGGAAGGGAACTGGGTGACGTTTCAAGTGACAGCCTCCCTGCGAAGTATCCACTTTCTCTTACCGACACATGAAGGATCGCCCCCCCGCCAAGTACATCTTTAGAAGAAATCGAACAATCAGACCTGCGAACACAAAGTTGCAGTGGACCATCGACAGTAGAAGTTGACATCAACTGACTGCAAGTCAATGAAGACTCGACGATCGATGGAAGCGCAAGTTTCGTCGACCAGAATTCCACAGGAACGACTACATCAATAACCCCACCACTTTCACCACCACCCCCACCTCCACCGCTGCCAACTTCTGAGAGCAGTGAAAGTGATTCAGACATGGGTCATGGATCAGCTCACATTCCTCTTTATGAGGGAGACGAAGACCCCATACAACATTGTTTTATCTGTGAGTCGACCTGGGAAGCCAACTAGGTTACAGATAAAGACCGACAAATGGCACAGTTCGCAGGAGCTTTACAGAAAAGGGCATTGACATGGTACATGACCTTTTCGGAGAGACAACCCAGAGTGACAGAAGTCGATATTAAGGCACAATTCCTGTCATTCTTTAAGATGCCAGACGCTAAGCACCTGGCTGTGAAGAAGCTCAAAACTACTTCACAAAAGCCAGGCGAATCCGTCCGCAACTACGATAAGCGGTGGAAATATTTACTGAGCCCATTGGATTACGTTATTGATGAACAGTTACTAATTCAATGGTTTCTTGCAGGATTATCGCAAAAAGTATGTCGACATATTAGTCTGGAGATGTTCAAAACGTATGAGGATGCGCTAACAAAATCTCTTCAGGTTGAAATGGACGAAGATATACCTGCATACCCCATGGACCACAGACTGGAACAACAACTAGAGAATGTGCAGAAGTCTCTGAAGGAGCTCAGCCTAAAAAATCAGGAGATCTGGTGCACCAAGTGCTCGACTAACGGCCACTCGAAGGATAACTGTCGACATGAATATAGTCGACAAGACGTCCGCTTCATACAGACTAAATCCTTTTGCGACATTTTCTAGGAACACGAAGACCACTCTACAGTAGACTGCCTGTTTAATATGAAGAACGACAAGGATTCCTGGTGCGCCATCTGCGAAACCAAAAGTCACAACACTGCTGACTGTTAATTAAACCTAAAGAACCGACAGAACTACCACGCGGTATACCAAACAAATGCAGTGGTGCAACATAATGAGCAAACCCATCCACCAAACGATCAGAGTGGACAAAGATATGATGACCGACGATATGAGCGCCAGTACGACAATCGACGCCAAGGTTACGTAGGAAGAGGTCGATTCCCTAGGAATCATGACATACGTCCGCATCGACCAACCCAGTGTTTCACATGCTACAAAGAAGGTCACCGGTACATAGACTGTCCATACAAGGACAGAACTGATCTTAAATTTTGTACACACTGTGGAGTAGGCGATCACTCGCTTGAGGATTGTCCTACTATGTTAGAAAAAATTAATACAAAAAAAATGTTAATGTCTTGTCTTGTGTACAAAAGCATGATGTAATAACTACTAAAAATTTACATATTGTCACTCGACAAGGCACAAAAACAGGACCTGATAACCCCCAAATTAGTAAGATTAAAGACACAAATGTTTATCCTGACCCTATGAAGGAAAAACACACATATCAAGAAGCAACCCACATATTTCATGACATTGCACGACAAGAAGACATCATTAATAGTCAACCAAACACAATACATCAATTAGTCCAACTCGCTCAAATAGACAAATTTGTAGCTCAGTTCATTGACTTATTGCATGAAATAAAAGGTACCAACATTGGAAAACAAACTAAGAACATCTGCAGCCTGAACCAAAAAGACAAAAATGATGTCGACCCACTTGTCGACCTGGAAATCGAAGGTTACCACGTCTGACAAGTAGTGCTCGAATTCGGGTCCCAAGTAAATATCATGACCCGGGATACATGGGAAACGATGGGCAGAGCTCGACTCTACGAGTCAGGCATTTATCTGAAACTCGCCGACCAAGGCCTCATTGAACCCATTGGGGTTTGGAAAGATGTCTACACGACCATCAAAGGAATCTCGACCAAGGTCGATTTTGAAATTATTGACCCAAAAGAAGGATCTAGCTCCTTCCCAGCGCTAGTCGGTCGACCTTGGGGACGAAAAATTAAAGCATCCATCTCCTTAGACAAGGAATGAATCAAGTTAAAAGGAAATGGTCAAAAAGTCATTGTACCCATTCATCCATCAGGAGAGTCTTGGATGGAACCTATTGATGAAGAAGTTGATGTCAGACAACTTTACCAGATCCACAACAATACAGGCTATACTGAACCAAACATTCATGGAGAACTTAACTTAGGTAACCAAGTCTCAATTGGTTATAAATCAGATGCTGAATTGTATGACTGGGAGATGGAAATTACGAAACAAAAGCAAGAGGGTGCTGGACTATACAAAAAGTACAGAGAAAACCCACCCGACAGTGCTTCATAGTATCCATTATCCCCAAAATCTTTGAAAAGAAAGTAAGGGAACGCCCTACCTTACAACCAACCAACTTAAACACTACACAACTACCCAGGTATAAGGAAAGAGAATCCCCAGTCATGCACGTCGAAGAAGTATCTAAAAATATTGGAGAACATGGTCGACTTCAAAGCTTAGTGGAAACATTTACAGGTCAAGCAACTAGATGGTGGGATACCCATCAGACAAAACTACAGACCTAGACAACTGCTTCGACTTACTTTGTCGAATGGTTTGGTGGAAAGAAGTTAACCCAGCAAGCCCAAATCCCTATCTTTACCCAAGGTCAAAACCCAGAAGAACATATCAATACTTGTGAAACAGAGTGGAGAAGACTTGGATACAAAGATGAGAGAGTCTGGCCACATTTGTTCCCTTCAACCCTAGCCGACTTACCCAATAAATGGTATAAAATGGAGGAAGCTAGAGGTGAAACCTTCTTTTGGCATGAACTCAAGGAAATTTTTATTAAAGACTTCAACTTCATACCTCAAAATGAAAAATTGGACGAGACAACACAACAAAATCAAACAGTTCATCCAACCGACCGAAAAACAACCCTACCTAGACCATCGACAGATCAAGGACTGTAACAATATACAAATCGAGTCGAGACCACAGTCGACCTGTTTACAACTAGAAAACGAAAACACAGAAGGGAAGAGCTTCAGATGGAAATCTAACCACGTTGAAACAACAAAACCTATCCACTCAATCCTGAAAGTCGAGATCACCGACAAACTAGATCTTGACAGAATGACTGCAGCTGACTTTCCTACCACATTCTGATAGTTCAAAGAAGGAAGTCGGCTGATCAATGAAGCTAAAGCACTAGAGTGGCTAGATGCCAAAGTGAAAACTAAAGAGGTCGACATTTCAAACGACGACCGACCAAAAATAGCCAAGATTGGTGACTACTGGAATGAACACCAGACCACCGAAATAATGAACTTACTTAGAGAATTCCAAGATGTCTTTGCCAGGGACTATAAAGACTTAAAAGGCTTAGTACAAGAAATGGGAGAAATTAAAATAGATACTAAACCTTATGTTCGACCTATTAAGAAAAGACCTTATAAACTAGCTCACAAGTACAAGAAGAAAGTTAAAAAGGAAATCGGCAACATGTTAGCAGCAGGGATCATTTACCCTATCGACCAGTCGAAATGCGAAAGCCCCATGGTAGTACAACCCAAGAAACATGACTTGACAAGGTTAAGAATTTGTGTCCACTTTAGGGAGTTCAAGAAATTCGCACTGACAGACCCATTCCCCACCCCTTATGCTGATGAAATCTTGAATGAAGTTGCAGGCCATGAGTGCTACTCATTTACAGATGGATTCTCAGGCTATAAACAAGTCCCAATAGCAAAAGAAGATCAAAAGAAGACAACATTTGTGTGTGAATTTGGCTCCTTTGCTTACAGAGTTATGCCTTTTGGGTTAAAGAATGCACCTGTAGTGTTCTCCCGAATTGTTGTCAAGACATTCCAAGAATACATATATAAGACCATGGCAGTATACTTCAACGACTGGACAATATACTCCACCTTAAAAGACCACTGCAAATGGATCCGACTCATGCTGGAGAGATGTTGACAGATTCAACTCTCCCTAAACATTAAGAAATGTATATTTATGACTCCCATAGGAATACTGTTAGGACATATTGTCTGTAAAGAAGGTATCAAGGTTGACTTTGCAAAGATTAAAATTATCCTCGACCTGAAACCACCAGTAAACCCCAAACAAGTCAGGGTACTATAGGGCCATACCGGTTATTATAGAAAATTCATAAGACACTATTCAGATATGTACTACCCTTTGGAAGAACTATTAAAGGAAGATCAAGAGTTTAAGTGGACAAAGGAATGCCAGATCTCCTTCAACAAGCTGAAAAGAAAACTAGTCGAAGCCCCCATACTAAAATTTCCCAACTGGTCAACCAAATTTCATGTGCATATCGATGCATTAGGAATAGCAATCGGAGCAATCCTAACTCAACCAAAAGATGATGGAATGGATTACCCTATAGTTTACAGCAGTCAAACATTAAATAAGGCTGAAAGAAACTATTCGACAATAGATATCGAAGCCCTAGGTATGGTCTTTTCCCTCCAAAAGTATCGACATTACCTTTTAACCAATCCCGTCATATTCTATACCGACCATCAAGCCCTGAAGTACCTTGTCAATAAACCACTCCATCATGGGAGAATTTGTCGTTGGTTACTTCTTTTTCAAGAATTTGAGTTTGAAGTCGTTGTTCGACCAGGAAAGCTGAATGTCAGGCCCGACCATCTATCCTGCATAGACACAGGAGAGGAACCGACTGGAGTCGACAACGACTTACCGGATGCACATTTATTTCGCATAGAAGCAGTGCCAGAAGAACTAAAAGAAATAGCTCAGTTCTTAGAAACCGGCCAGGCACCAGAAGGTATGAATACTAAGAAAAAACAAATTTTAGCTATGAAGGCTGCACCCTATAGCCTCATCAATGGATTTTTATACAAAATGGGATTAGACAAAATCCCAAAAGGTGTGTACTCGAACATGAGCGAGACCAAATCATGCATGAAGCACACTATGGACCTGCAGGAGGACACTTCCAAGCAGACACAACTGCAAAGAAAATCCAACAGTCAGGATTATGGTGGCTGACACTCCACAGGGATTGCAAAAGTTTTGTTAGTCAATATGACAGATGTCAATGACTTGGTTGACCCCTGCCGAGCACAGAAATGCCCCTGATATCAGTAAACCCTAGTCTCACATTCGAAATCTGGGCTATAGACTTCCTAGGACCATTTCCTATCCCATCCAAAAGGTCAGGAGCAAGATGTATTTTCACCGCAGTAGAATATGTCACTAAATGGGCAGAAGCTGAACCCGTCGATACATGTTCCAGTGAGGTATCCACTAAGTTTATCTACAAAAACATCATCACTAGATTCGGATGCCCACTAACATTGATCAATGACCAAGGGACACACTTTATCAACAAAACTATCAAACACTTGACCGACCAATTCCACATCGACCACCGAAGAAGTACAGCATATCATCCTCAGTCGAATGGCGCAATTGAAGATTTCAATAAAACATTAACAAAAGGGTTAACCAAAATATGCAGTATCGACAAGGACAACTGGGACGAGAAAATCCCTGCAGTCTTATGGGTGTACAGGACAGCCTATAAACGGTTGACTGACCAAACCCCCTTTCGACTAGTCTACGGACAAGAATTAGTCGTCCCCCTACATTTTCGACAGCAGACACTTATTATTGCACAACTACTACATGTCGATGTCGAACATGCAAGAAAGAACCGACTATTTCAACTCAGCAAACTGGAAGAACACAGACTCATGGCTATACAACACCAAGAAATTCACAAGCAACAACAGAAACCATGGCATGACCGCAACATCAAAAACAAAAACCTGTCGGTTGGTGACCTTGCTTTACTTTATAATAGCCGAGTCAAAGGAAAACCCAAGAAACTCCACACAGAATGTATGGGCCCTTACATTGTCGAAGAGATACACCCCAATGGTTTAGCCTGACTAAAAACATCACAGGGCCTAGTATTTCGGAAGCTCGTTAATGGAGCCCAGCTCAAACATTACAGAAACTGAAAAAAAAAATCATATAACGACCGTAACCGACAACCAAAACCCATAAAAAGCTAACAAATTCCAGAAACAAAGTAATACACCCGACACAACCAAACATGATAGGAAATCACTACTTCGACAACTGACATCATCATCTTCGACCATCTTCATCGACCAGTCCGGTCGACCATTCGCAGCATCGACACCGGCCGACGACCTCGAAAGTCCCATCATGCATTTATGACCTCGAGCACTGAAAGCATTTCACCAGTACTTCACACTCAAGTATTGTAGCTGGAAGGTCAAGTCCACCATTAATACATCCATTACCACACGCAACCACACCATCGCCTATAAATACTGGACCGTCGAAGGTTCATTCACCGCACCCCTTACACACAGAGCATTCACAAACTCAGTCGACCAAAAGCCAAGAACCCTGTAATAACCTTGACCAATCCGACACCATGGCCCCCAAACAGACCAAAGCAATGACCAAAGCCAAAGAAATGCAGGGTACGGATACACCCTTGATCCGCAGGTTGAAAAACATCAAGAACGCCAAAGTGAAGGAGGGCCCATGGCAGAAACTCTGGGCCAAGATCCAAGAGTGGGCCTTTGTCGACAAGAAGATTACCTAAGCGACCGAAAAATTCCAATAGAGGACCATCTTTTCATATGCCAACGCCCCCCTAATGGCAAGCTTTGGTGGGACAAAATAAGCTGCCGTAAAATTCATCATCAGTCGATACCACACCAATCGGTTCTACTTCGACGAGCCGATTGAAATTACCAGAGATGTCATCTCCAGACTCACTGGCCTGTCTAACCAAGGAAACCCTGTACCAATTGGAATCAAGGAAGGATTGGTCCAAGAACTTACCAGATCACCATCCGGGAAAAACTCCAAAGGGTTGATGATCGAGCAGGTTGCAACTTGAACGCCACAAATTGTGGCTAAAATAATCGCAGTCACACTTACATTGGCCGGTCGAGGCAGCGACCTCAAATTGGAAATGCTGGAGGCTGTCGACACAATTGCAACCGACGGTCGAATCTACAAATGGGAAGATTATGTAGTCGACATGATCAAAACCATCTGTGAACGATGCCAAGAGACGAGAGGAATCATCAAGTTCCCCTCCTTCATCCTCTGGATCGTTATGTATCACATATGTCTAGAAGGAAGTCCAGTCTTCCGGGAACCGACAAAGTTTGACATGAACAGGTTTAAACCCTTCTCCCATAAAGGAACTCCGTATGAGCTAGGACAGGGGAAAGTGTTTCTGGAAAACTGGTTCCAACAATTAAAGGTTCGCACGACTAGATGGAGGGTGCCTCAGAACATCCGACGAAATCTAGCTGTGAACTCTCACATCCAGTTGGAGCTCGACCATACGTCGGTCTGGTATATGCAGGGCGAGGACCCCAAAGCCAATGCCCTCGACTACTACCCATCTGTCGATCAAATCTTCCGGGAATTGACTCAACAGGTGAAGACAAGAATACCAGTACCAGAGGCAGCAAAACAGGTCGAATTTTCAATCGTGGAGCCACTCACCGACTAAGAGAAAGAGGAAGACTACGAGCTCAACCTCTATATCAGTACATTTGTGTCGGAGGACATCCCAGTCGAGCCCACTGGTCGGGTACAAATAACTATCAAGCCTTCGACCTCAAAGAGAGCCGACCCACAGCCGACGGAACCACATCTACAACCTCAGCAACAAACAACTCCTCCGGCTCCAGCAAGTGTTGCTCCAACTCAAAAACCGGCGGGTGAAGTTGAGCCCGACAACCCTGAGTATGCTTTATCAAGAGGCATCATTAAGAAACTGGCCACTCAGATCGCTGCCGCCAAAAATAAAATAAGAGCCCAAAAAGAACAACAAGGCAAAGGTAAGCGCAAGCTTATCATTGCCGAGTTGTCTGATGATGAAGAAGAACTAGCAGCTGCAGCCCTCGACATTATAGAGGATGCCGCTGCAAACAAAGTACCAGTTGAAACTCAATTTCAACAATTTCTGGAAGCAGGAGCCCCTGAAGGTCGACCAAAGAAGGCAAAAACAACACCGACGCCTGAAGACATCGTCAATCTTGTGTTGACCCCTCCACCTCCATCACCGACACCAGTAGTCGAGGAGCAAGAACCGTCACAACAGTCGGTTAGCCCCCTCGACTTATACAAAAGCAAGATACCAGAGTCGGTAAAAGAAAAATTTGACAAAGACACCGAGCTCAAAGCTTTCTTTGAAACGCTTCCTGAGCTGTTTCAGTCGGCTCAGAAAATACACACAAAGGCTCCTCTCTATACAGGAAGTAGGACAAACCCCAAGGTATTTGCACACCTTATGTCGACCTTCAATCGATCTGACCAAGAAGGAGACATGATTGGCCATGTTTAGTATACCATTGAGCACATCGACCCCAAACCCCAGGCCGACTTACCCACCACTACATCGTCGGAAGAAGATATACCTTCCGACGAAAGTCCACACCGCACTTCCGACAAACCCATTACCCCTGACCATTCCCCCACCCCATCACCACCTCCACCACCATCCCTACCACCCCCACCACCTCCTGATTCACAGCCAGACCTGTCACAACCAATGACATCCTCATAGCCGGAAGCGAACATACCAACCCCCCAGCCAGAAAAACCGTCCACTTCTATCCCGCAATCCAAAGGCCCTCCCTCAACTATTGCAGGTACTCAGGAGACAGAGCCAGAAAATCACAAGAAGAGGAAGGAGCATCATACAAAAACTCCCAGCCTTCAGATTAGCTTAAGGGATGCAAGCTCCTTAACTAACACAGAGGTGGGCCAACTCCTAAAAACCCTGGCCAAAGAAGCAAAGACAAGGGCTGAGAGAAAAACTAAAGAGCTCACAGACAAAACTACAGAACAGGTCAAGTTTCTCGGCAAATACAGGACGTTAGCTCAGTCTATGATACCAGGTCCTATCGAAGTTGACACAGATCGACCGCTTGAAAGAGCATATCAACTCTTCGAGAGCATGGTATCAACTGTCCAAGCACGTCTCCAAGAGACTAAGGAAGAACAGAAGGAAGAGACTGCCCGACTGCTACTAGCATAGCACACTGCTTTCTCAGAGGCATACAAAGTGCTACAGGACCATATGGAGGAGTATGTTGTCACCAAATAAGTCTTAAGAGACTGGCCTACTCACTATGGGTAGGTCTATCAGCAAAATCGACAGACTCATCAAGGAATTCAGGCTTTGGAGAACAGGAAGATGACAGAGGCAACACTCAGGCAGACAATAGAAGAACAGATAGTGCTAGAAACCAACAAACTGCAGAAGCTGGAACGAGAAGCACATCAGTGGGTGCAACAAGCTCTTCCCACAAATGAAAAGACTCATTGACATAGCAGAAGAGCAGAACCAGTTCCTAGGCCCCAACATGGAGAATATTGCGGAGGTCCCCCTCTCGGAGAAGATGTCGGTCCTGTCAAGCTTAACTACATTAACTATCGACATCCATAAATCTTTGCAGAGGTGGACATATTTCCAACATCACCTTGCCATCACAACTATGGCCATTGTCGAGATCTGCGTCCAGAAACGACCAACTATCCATCTGCACAGTCCACCACAATAGAATTTTTGAAGGGTTCGACAAACATATTTTTTGTGCTTCCCTGTTTCTTCAGGACGAAGAAACATTTTTTCCGTGGGGGAGATGTAGAAGGAGCAAATCGACAAGTCGACTTGAATGAAGACCGACTTAGTCGATCAACCGACTAAGTCAATGGGCCGACTTAGTTGATCAGACGACTAAGTCGGTCAGCCGACTAAACTAGAAGATTAGGTTGGCTAACTAAAAGTCGTGTCGGTTCACCGAACCGACAGGTGGTTATTTTGTAACTGTTTGTAAATTGTATATATTAGGCTGTTGAGACAAATGAGAACTCAGTTCAGTTCTCTGCCTTGTATGAACTCATTGTAATAATATAATCTGTTTATTCTTATTTGTTCTTGTATCTTGTCTCTGTTTTATATTTATGTATGTTTTAGTATGTATTATTGGTAACCTTATGTGATCTGTGAGATTACAACAATTCCCATACCAAACAGTCACGGGCTAGTTGGGAACGTTGACTGGGGAGAATCCCTTGTTGTTGTTGCCTGCGATTTTTCAGGCCTCAACAGAAGGATATTCAGGGTAGTCTGATTACTAGGAGTGATGCGATGGTGAGATGTAACAAAGGAAAGTTGATCAATGGTCGCAATCTTTCCATCATGGGGAAAATGCATAACTCTAAAGAGTGTGGACACTATAGCCTTCATGGCGTAAACATAATCATGTCCAAGGAGCATATTGAAATCTAAAGGACCTTGGACCACCATAACATCAATATAGAAAGTTTTCCCTCCTAATGTAATAGGAAAAAGAGAAAGGATCCCTAAAGGTGCAGTAGGTCTTCGATTAAAAGCCAGTATCTGATCGGTGGATGGCACAAGCTGAGGAGAACCTAAATCTTTCCAAGAAATTGATGATAGAATACTAACAGAAGCCCCTTGGTCAACAATAATGCGAAGCATCCTCCTAGCAGTATCATTCACAACTATTTGGAAATGAACACTCGAATGAAGATGAGACTATGTTAGGTTACTCCAGTCCATAACCTCATTACTTGGAGAGGGTTCTGTCGAAACAGACAAAATTTCCTCTTGTCGACACCAATTAGAACGAAGCATAAAAACTTCAACAGGTTTTAGTTAATTCTCTACTGGAAGAGAAGAACAAGATGAAGATTTGGTCAAAGCGACTACTTCAGTCTTAACACTCTTTGATGAAAGAGTGGGGATCGGGTGGAGATGACATCGACTCTACCACTTTAACTTCACTCTTCAAAGGAAGAGTGGGATCAACCACAAATGAATATGAATTGACCACTTAGAATTCACTCTTGGAAGGAAGAGTTGGATCAACCATAGATGAAACCGAAAAGACCACTTGGTCAACCAATGGGGGTTCAAGAGACAATTTACGATAACCTGTTGGAAGCCGTTGATGAGAAACAATAATATCTTCCAACAACTTAGAAGCTTCATCCATGAGAGGACAAAGGTAAGTAAAGTGCATGACCTTACAGAGAAAGCAAGGATTTCTGGCTTTACCCTTCTGATTCTTAACCACAGAGTCACTAGTGGTGGGGGGATCATTAGTATGATGTTCAGAGGATGATGACATTGGCTACCAGGAAACCTTAGACCACTCTTCTAAAACTAGGGCCAGACCATGAAAATCTTTTAGAAGGTGATCAACCTTGCAAAGCCTACAAGGGAATGTTGGCTTATGCGGTCTTTGAGTGTGCAGATCAACACTCTCCGCACTCGAAGGAGTAACTGGTTGAGACTTGGTTTTCTGTTTGTTTTTCTTCTTCTTCATCTTCCTTTTCTTCTTCTTCTTATCCACCTGACTACTAGTACTACTAATTTAATAGGTGAAGAAGGAGAAAAGGGATAAGACCCATGAGATGAAGAAGACGATGGATCAACATGATGTTGATGCTCCCGCGATGAAGGATTAGGATCTGAAGAAATTTTTGTACATGGGATAACTGGACTGGAGAATAACCAAATAGGTAATGCAATAGACAATCCAAGAAGGGTTAACGTAGCCATGAGAGGAGGACTAACATCCCCATATGGAGGGAAAACAAAATATGTGCTTGGTAAAGGAGTCTCTTGGTTGGTAGTCCTGGAAGGCGAAGCCATAACTATGCAACAAAACAATCTCTCTCTTCTGAAAATTCCTAACTGTACATACAACAAGCGCTACTCAAACTAAAGCAATAAGAAAAATATGCGAGAGGAGTGGTTTAAAGGTCTGGAACCTCATGGGATTGTCAAACCATCACAACTCGCTATATACTACAGGGTTCAACAGTAAAACGTGGTGAGGAGGATTAACCATCCCTCACCCGAATACCCGACTAACTGGACGGTACGTGCGTAGTAATCTCCCTGAGTGTTGTTCTCAGTGTATTGCGATGATAAGATGACCAAAGGGCTGTACTCGGATGGTCACAGGATTCCTAAATGTGTCTCTCGATATACGTAAGGTACATGGGAGTTCCACTATGTAGTAGAGTTTTCTAATGCACAATTGTTCACAAGGGGCCTTCCGATATACAATCGAGTACGTGAAGTAACTTTCAATATACCTCAAGGGTACGTGAAAGGTCGTTCTATATACCGACAGTATGTGGAAGAACTGCGCAGGTCCTGGGTTGTAGTGTAGGCAATAAAAGATAGCTCCTATGTTTAAAGACACTGGAACACGTCTCTAACCTATCACACCTCGCTACAAATTTTAAACTTAAACTAGCGCTTAATTTTATCTTGAACGGTTAGGTGGATGCATGAGGTGAGGACATGAAAAGTAAAACTATGCAATATGAGATGAAAAATTTCACTTTCACTTTTAAGGTATGCGCTACTTAAGGAATGTTGATGTATATGTAACTTCGGAATGTATTCTTCTATGTATCTTATGTATTGTAACCCAATGTTTATTCCGGGATGTTTCTATTATGTATTTGAGTCATGTGGTCATGCCCCGATGTTCCGATCGGGAGGATTAATAATGTAATCAAGTCATATCAAGTCATTACGTAAGTCCCCATAGTTTCGGGGCACTTGAGTTATTATACACTAATTAAGGTGTAGGCTCGAGTAATATTTGTTAGGTCAAGCCTACGTGTGAAATAGCAATTCAAGTGAATGGAAGAATATAAATAGAGAGTGAGACTCTCTATTTATTACACACATCATTCACTCTCTTAAGTGAGGCGCACTTGTGGAGGAGGAAATATACTGGGACTAGAAGGCCACTGCTGTTGGGAGATCTCTTACTGTTTTGGTGTTGATTGTATCTTAGAGGAAGTTGCGGGGTTTTCTCCTTTATGGTTTCCCCGAGGAAAATCTCTTTGTGTCTCTTGTCTCTTGTGATGTGCTTATGTTTTATTGCTGTGCTTGTTATTCTCTCAGTGAAAAGATCCTAAGATCATAATGCTAGCTTAATGTGATGAAAAACTAACATGGTATCAGAGCTAACCTGAGAAGAAGACATTATGCAGCTACAGGAACTAGGGCTTCCTAGTTTGTGGATCTTCCTCCACAGATTTTCATTAAAAGTAAGGTGGAACAACTCTCCTCCTTAGGGCGCATCTTTCTGTCGAAGCGGAATTTGATTCCGAGCATTTTCATTCTTCGATGCGGAAATTAGGGCTTTCTACAGAAGATGAATTTTTTGAGTGAGACCAGCATAGGGTTATTCCCCTCATCAAAATTGAAGTTTAGAGACCTGGATCAAGAAATTTGGTTGGGTAAAACTCCAGGAAAGTCAAACCCTAGTTTGACCCTGAGCTAGGAGAAACTCTAAATACTAAAACTGCTAAGTTTTGGTACAGTCGCTATATTCTGATATTGGTGAAGTCTCAGATGCTGAAAATTGCAGGGGCCAAGGATAAAATCCTGATGAATCCTGTGTCCAAAAATCAAACTCTGATTCGTTGTACTCCAGGAGATATGATCTCTCCAAGTTAGGGTTCCAGCCTCTTCCAGAATTCATCCCTAAACAAGACATCTAGGGAGATATGCAATATCTTGAGCTACAGAGGTCAAAATGAAATTCCTGAAGATGTTCAAAAAAGGGAACGGACTTTAATTTTGGTGGTCCAAATATCAGACTCAGAAGATGAACCAGTGACACGTGGCATGTCGTACAACTTCGATTTTCTGAACAGTCCTGTAACAGGTCACCTTGGGAAAAGGATCATAAATCCAAAATGGTGAAACCAATTCTGATGGAAACTATGGTGTTGGATCAGGGACATTCGAGGTTACATCAATGAGAAATTTTAGACATATAAGATCATTAATTTCGGAGAGATCATAGAAACAGTAACAGGCATTTCTGCAGAAGAAATCAGAAAATTAGGGCTTCCTGTTTCGGGAGCTTCCCTCCACTGTTTTCAGAAAAGGAGTACATTGGACAGCTCCATTTGAAGAGATCTATCTGTTTGTCCAATCAGATCTAAAATATTCCAAGTTTTGAAAATTAGGGTTCCTGTGACAAACCCTAGATCAACGAACTCCGGGACAAAGACGGACACCTCAAATCGGTAAGATCTAATCCTTTGCTATTTCCATTTGAGGTTCTCATTTCAATATGATATATCACATCAGCTTGGTGACAAGCTTAGGGAAGTTGACAAATTCCAAGCATAGAAGTATTTGATCTCTCTGAAGAAAATGGATTGGACACCTATATGAGTATAGAGGTTTCAGTTTCAGAGGGAGACGAGGTTAGAAGCCTTTCACAAGAAGAACTTGGTCAAGGCCAAAGAAGACATCATGCTCATGCTGCAAAGGATGATGAACCATCCAGAAAGAGATCCAGATATGAAAGTGAAGATTCTTCAAGCAAGGAAGAATATGTTCTGATATCAGCTCTCACAGGTAACATATCTCATGGAAGTGATGATTGGCTTATAGACAGTGGGGCTTCCAAACTTATGACGGATTCAAGGAATCCTTTGTAAGAATGTTGGAACATGAATCACCTCACAAGGTGAAACTAGGAGATGACTACCAATATCCAATAAAAGGTAGTGGGGAATCTTCATACAAGCTAGACCCTGGTAAGTCTCTAACAATGAAAGAAGTATTGTTTGTGCCAGGACTGAAGAAGAACCTTCTATCAATTTCAGCATTGGATGCAAAAGGAATGCGGGTGGCATTCATAGATGGTCAAGTCATCATATGGCCAAAAGGAAATACTATCGATGATATGGTAGTGATTGGAAAACAAGAAGGAGGCTTGTACAAATTGAAGGGCCGTCCAGAACAAGCCTTGATCCATGACATAGTAGAGCCAAATGAGCTTTGGCATAGAATGCTTGCACATGTGCACTACAGAGCACTACCTATTGCAAGCAAAGCTGTTGAAGGACTTCGAGAATTCCAAGCAAATCATGATGGAGTTTGCAAAGGATGTGTGAAAGGGAATAATTTAAAGAAGACATTTCCTAGCAGCGAAAGCAAATCCAAAGGCATTCTAGAAATCATCCACTCGGATGTATGCAGTCCAATGTCATCAAACTCACTAAGCGAGTATGCATACTATGTTTCTTTTATTGATGATTTGTCTAGAAAGACATGGATTTACTTTATGAAAAACAAAGATGAAGTGTTCAGCAAGTTCAAGGAATTCAAAGCCTTGATCGAGAACCATACTGAAAATAAGATCAAGACCATTCGATCAGATAATGGTGGAGAATTCACTTCGAATGAATTCAAAGAGCTATGCAAAGAAGCAGGGATTAAGAGGGAGTTGTCAACTCCTTATAATCCACAACAGAATGGGGTTACAGAACGGAAGAACAGAACTATCATGGAAGCTGCAAGAGCTATGCTTCATGATCAAGATCTGCCTATGCATCTTTGGGTTGAAGCTGCTAGAACAGCAGTGTATGTACAGAACCGTACTCCACAAAGAGTACTCGAGAACAAGACTCCTGAAGAAGTCTTCTCCGGCAAGAAACCATAAGTCAGCCATCTCAGAATATTCGGTTTTCCCGTGTACATACATATTCCAAAAGAGAAGAGAACAAAACTAGATCCTTCAGGAAAGAAGGGCATATTTGTGGGTTACTCTGAAAGCTCGAAGGCTTACAGAATCTACTTTCCAGGATTCAAGAAGATTGACGTCGGTAGGGATGTAAAATTTGATGAAGACACAGCTTACAACAAATCTAGAAAGAGACCTACTGAAGAACCTGAAGAAGCAGAAGCAGAAGCACCCAGGATCCGTGATGCTATCATGAATGAAGAAGACGATGAAGCTGAAATCTCAAGAAGGAGTATACCCACGAAACAAATAAAGATAAGTATTCAATTGTCATTTCATGATATTGTTTTGTTATGCATTTGTTTATATTCAGTTGATGTATTATGCATGATAGGATGTTTACATTAATGACAATATACTACTAATATGCATGTGATGGGTAAGTAGCTCATGATGCTATACAATTCTCCATTGCTACTTATCTAGAATGAAACCTCTTTGCTGACATATTGGATTAGTGCACAATCTCAATGTTGTCCTGGTAGAGATGGAAGGCATCTAGAAAGTTTCAGTGAGATATGGATGAATGTTGTATTGGCTAAAGTAGTTGCATGATCATATATTTATGCATAAGTATTTGCCAGTATAAATATTTCTTATGAAATGTTTCTAACCATACAATTGCATTTGACTTGTAGGAAAGACCGCATACATAATCACCTACAAGCAAAGAAGAATGAAGACTTGTACCGAAGAGCAAGTGACGACATTTCAAAATGAAGAATAATATGACGAGTGCAGTGACATCATTGATGCAGAACCTTCCAGCCACCAAGAAGAAAGGGAAGACCAGTTCAAGAAGAATGATGTCTAGGATGCAATATCAAGACCTGAAGAGAAGTTCGTAGTTCCATCATATAGTAGATGGAAACATCGTGGGATACAAAGCAAGATTCATAGCATGAGGCTTCTCACAAAAGGAAGGCCTAGACTATGAAGAGACATTTGCAGTTGAAACACATACATGATGAGATTGATGAAGATCTTAACCTTTGCTACAAGGTTGAAGATGCAAGTCTATACACTAGATGGTCACATAGAAGATTAGTAGCATAGGAAGCTACTTGTCACTCCGGTATAGAATGTTTTCAGTGCATAGAGCACAGAAGACAGAGGGAGTATGATGCTTCATTTCAGAGGGAGTGACTACAGAATATATTGAGGTTCGACATGGTACGACAGGATGGGTAGATTACTGATGACTCTAGGCTTTACTGAGAGTAAAGCGGATTCCAACCTTTGCTTCAAGGTTGAAGACAGAAGACCAGTGATGCTCCTGTTATGTGTCGATGCACTATTGTTCTAGGTATGGAGGTGTGGCAAAGTACAGATGGGATATTCCTTGGACAAGGGAAGTATGTAGTAGAGATCCTGAAGAGGTTCAGGATGATGGACTATATGACCACACCTATGGAATCGAACATGAAGCTATTAAGTGTTTCTTCATTAGAGACGGTTGATGCTACGATGTATCATCAGATGATTGGATCCTTGATGTACCTGAGACCAGATATTTGCTTTGTTGTGAACATGTTCACCTGATGATTGCAAAGCATGTAGGGGTACAGTTGATTATGGGATCAAGTACGTTGTGAATCAAAAGATTAACCTAGAGGGTTATGTTGATTCAGATTGGGCAGGCAGTGCCGTCGACAGGAAGAGTACTTCAAGATGTTGCTTCAGTATGGGATCAGGTGTGATCTCTTGGTTTAGCAGGAAGCAATCCTGTGTGGCACTAAGTACAGCTGAAGCAGAGTATGTCACAGCTTGTTCAGCTAGTTATGAGGAAGTATGGTTGCGGAAGCTACTGTCTGATATATTTGATCTCCAGTTAGATGCTACTTGTATACATTGTGACAACCAAAGTTGCGTGAAGTTGTCAGAGAATCCAGTGTTTCATGACAGGTCGTAGCATATCGAGATCAAGTATCACTATATCAGGGATATGGTGCAGAGAGGAGTAGTGAAGCTCATGTATGTTGTGACGGAGGAACAGATAGCTGATGTATTGACGAAGCCATTGGCGAGGCTGAAGTTCGAGTACTTCAGAGAGAGACTTGGTGTTCTCCAGATCGAGGCTTCCTCCCAGAGAAAGTGATGAGACCCATAGCCATTCTGACATGGTGAGAGGATTGGTTCCTTCCATGGTCAGATGTAAGGGCTGAGCCATTCTTTCATGGTGAGAGGATTGGTTCCTTCCATGTCAGCTATGAGTGCTGAGATCCATAGCCATTCTGACGAGTAGGTCAGATATAAGGGCTGAGCCATTCTGTCATGGTGGTAGGGTTGCTCCCTTCCATGTCAGATATGAGTGCTGGCCATTCTGTCGAGCAGGACAGATGTAAGAGCAATTTCCATTCTAGGAATGGAGGCACCTGGTCAGTTACCAGGAACACTTAGTGTAGGACTGAGTAGCCATTCTGATTTGATAGAGGGATGTGTTCCCACTTGATCAGATGTAAGGGCTGAACCATTCTGTTCATGGCTAAAGGATTAAGTTCCTTCCATGTCAGATGTGAGTGTTGGCCATTCCGACGAGCAGGTCGGATGTAAGGACAACTACCATTCTCTAGGAGAATGGAGGCGCCTGGTCAGTTACCAGGTAGCTCAGTCAAGGAGGAATGGGGGCCATTCTGATATAATTGTTGGGATGTGTTCCCCTCATGATCAGATATGAGTGCATGCCCTTCCATCATTGTGAGCAGGATGTGTTCCTGCCTGGATGGATGTAAGTGCTGAACCTTGTCACAGATGATAGTAGGTGTGTCCTATCATGCTGGTGACTGTAAGTGCTGTGCCATTTCATAGATGATAGTAAGTGTGTCATATCATGCTAGTGACTGTAAGTGCAGTTACTTTTCACAGATGGTAGTAGGTGTGTCCTACCATGCTGGCGATTGTAAGTGCAGAGCCTTTTCACAGATGGTAGTAGGTGTGTCCTACCATGCTGGTGATTGTGAGTGCAGAGCCTTTTCACAGATGGTAGTAGGTGTGTCCTACCATGCTGGTGATTATAAGTGCTGAACCTTTCCACAGATGGTAGTAGGTGTGTCCTACCATGCTGGTGGATGTGAGCGCTGTGCCTTTCCACAGATGATAGTAGGTGTGTCCTATCATGCTGGTGGTTGTAAGTGCTGAGCCATTTCACAGATGATAGTAGGTGTGTCCTATCATGCTGGTGAATGTGAGTGATGGGCCTTTCTAATGGGATTGTATTTTACTACATGATCAGATGTGAGTGCTGGGCGTGCCTTTCTGATGAGCAGGTCAGATGTAAGTGTTGGGCAAAGACCTACATGAGGGTAGGCATACAACCAGCATGAAAAAGGGCTGGCTCTATAGAAATTCCTATGACGAGAAGAATCATGAGATAGCACCAGTGTTGATCCAGATCGAGTGATGATCCAGATCCAGTAATGATGATCCAGCAGTGATGATCCAGATTGAGTGATGATCTAGATCCAGTCCAGTGATGTTGATCCAGATCGAGAGATGATCCAGATCCAGTGATGATGTTCTATATTGATCTATATCAAGAGATGATCCAGATCTAGTGATGATGTTCTATATTGATCCAGATCGAGAGATGATCCAGATCCAGTGATGATGTTCTATATTGATCCAGATCGAGAGATGATCCAGATCCAGTGAAGATGACTTGAAGACAAAGATGACTTGAAGACGAAGATGACTTGAAGACGAAGATGACTTGCAGACGAGATGATCCAGCTGATACAGAGAAGAAGACCAGTGCTGAAAATTGTGTCAAAAGAATACCTTCCTAGTTAAGAGGGAGTGTTGATGTATATGTAACTTCGAAATGTATTCTTCTATGTATCTTATGTATTGTAACCCGATGTTTATTCCAGGATGTTTCTATTATGTATTTGAGTCATGTGGTCATGCCCCGATGTTCCGATCGGGAGGATTAATAATGTAATCAAGTCATATCAAGTCATTAGGTAAGTCCCCACAGTTTCGGGAAACTTGAGTTATTATACACTAATTAAGGTGTAGGCTCGAGTAGTATTTGTTAGGTCGAGCCTACGTCTGAAATGGCAATTCAAGTGAAAGGAAGAAAATAAATAGAGAGTGAGACTCTCTATTTATTACACACATCATTCACTCTCTTAAGTGAGGTGCACTTGTGGAGGAGGAAATATACTGGGACTAGAAGGCCACTGCTGTTGGGAGATCTCTTACTGTTTTGGTGCTGATTCTATCTTAGAGGAAGTTGTTGGGTTTTCTCCTTTATGGTTTCCCCGAGGAAAATCTCTTTGTGTCTCTTGTCTCTTGTGATGTGCTTATGTTTTATTGCTGTGCTTGTTATTCTCTCAGTGAAAAGATCCTAAGATCATAATGCTAGCTTAATGTGATGAAAAACTAACAAGGAAGGTAGAGAGAGGTTCAATTCCTTTGAAACATAGAATGAATCCCATACAACAATGAAACAAAGTTTCTTATATGATCTGTTCATAATTGAAACAAACAAAATATTCCTTTTTTTAACTAAAAAAGAAGTGAGATCGCTAATGAAAATCAATAAAATATTGTTACAACTTTTATACAAAAGTGTTCATATTTTTCAACTAAAGCAAGAATGAACTAATCACAAAATCCTACAATAAATTCCATATGGATTTTCACAATTTGTGAAAAAGGGAAAAAACATACAAAAATCATATATAACATATGAAGAAAAACTGAAATGAATCTTTTCTTGTTCCATGAAAGAAGGACGGAAATTAGAGATCTAATAAAACCAAGTTCTATTCAAAGCCAACTATGAAACTTTAAAGACCAACATCAATCACAATTCTTGAAAATATGTATGAATTCATACTCATTTTTTTTTTTGTTAAATTGAGTTTTCTGTTCAAAAATGAATTGCAGAGTTCAAACAACAATTGTAACTACCTGAAGCATGCATCTCAAATACCAAAAAAAACATTTAAGAATCAAACACCAAACAGGGCTAAGAAGAATACCTGGCACCGCTTCTACCAGTGTTGAACAGGGCATTACCGGCCTGAGCACCGCTTCTTGTACACGTAAACAAAGTGGTGGCGCCGCTTCTATCAGGTCCACACCAGTGCGTTACCAGCTCGAGCACCGCTACTTTCACACAGAAACAGAGTGGTGGCACTGCTCTATTCTAACATGGAAACGACGGTGACAGCTCTGTTAGGGTTAACCTTGACTCGGGATTGAGTCAAAGGTGGTTTAGGTCTAGCACATGGTTTGTTGTTGCCCATGGTATTGTCCTATGGTATTGCATGTGATGAATCCTTTATAAGGCTTGAGGAGGCTCCATAGTAAAGTGTCCTGGAGGTGAGCGGTGACTAGCTCGCTTGGCCTGGATGGCCGGTTTTGGCCATGTAATGAAGATCTTCATTGGTGCTGGTTTTCCCTGCATGGGGTTTCTAGGGCATATTGTGTGTCTATATGTGGTTGCTTGTGATAATGTTTATTTCTCGCTCATTATTATGTTAATGTTGCTCATTTTTAACCTAACAACTAGTATCAGAGCCATGGTTTGGCTTGGTTATGCTTGTTGGTGTTGCTATGTGTGTGTGCTGTGGAAAATATTGTATGTTCAGAGCTGAGCGTGTGTGAAGATAGCGATGATGTTTCGATTCTTTGGCCCCATTCTGCCTGTGTGATCGTTGCACTTGATTAAAGAACCCTGGCCAATGGTGACAATTCGCTGAATTAAGAAGGCATTGTAGCTGCATGAAAAATCCAATGTGGAGAAAGGCTACATGTTTCTAGATCTGTGGATCTGATTGTGGCCGCATGAGATCCATTGGTACCATTGTTGAATATGCTGCTATAGAAACCCCAGCTGCGTGAACAAGAAGTATATGGATCACGAGGATAATCGCTACTCAAGATGAAAGTTAGGTGCGCAGAAGAGGCCCTAAAATGGTAGATATGACTAGATCTGGAGGAATTTCCCAATATGTTGGTAATGGCCACTTGCAGCCTGACAATCTGAGAGACCAAGTAATGATCAAGATGGATCTGAGGGGTTGGTGCTATCGGTGAATGTGCTGCAGTAAGTGTAAAGAAACTGTCCAAAAATAAGAAAACATCCCTATCTACATAATGAAATCCGGTGCGTGAAATGAACGATCCACGAGATCTGGAGGAGGAAATCCATCCAGATGGAGAAAATGCCACTGAACTTTGATTTCCTTGCCTGCCAGCTAGGTCAAATCCGTGTGAGATATTTGCTGCCAAGGAGTCGGTGCTACAAGTAGTAGAAATGCTGTGAAAAATCTGGATCAGTGGAAATCGATGCTGGCGAAAGCTTGGTACTGTTGCTAAGTGATATGGCAAATGATCTGATGGCTAAAGGTGTATTATTATTTGTGTGTGAATTAAATAGAGGATCGCTGGAGAAGCATGTGAGGGTTAGCGCACTTGCCAAGGTTGAAATTTTCCTTGTGTAGGCATGCTTCCTGCAAATGCTTAAGGCCATGAAAGCATTATGGACAGAAATCGTGGTAAAGAAAATTTTGAAAATGGTATTTCCGTGAACATAAGTCACACCATGAAGTAAAGGTAAAAACAATTATAAAATAGTTTTTAAAAAAGGATCCATGCCATTCACGTCATTTTAAAAAAGTGGGGCCATTTCTTAAGTTATGAAATATTTTGAATCCAAAGTTAAGTGGATGTGATGTATAAAAAGATGGATGATTAAATTAATAGTTTAAACTTTTTAAATGAGCTTTGTTTAATATAAGCTTGGTTAATGGGTTTGGAATCCATGTATGGAAGACTATTCAAGTTTTGGTCCATGAAATGATGATTCATGGTTTTATGAATTATGGTAACATTGTGGAGGCATGGCATATGGCAAAGTATGGAAGGATGAGCAAGAAAGCGAGAGGATGAAGTAACAGATGGTGATGGTATAGTCACCATGAAGACACATGAAAAAAATTGTAATTGAGAATTTTGCATGTAAATGGGCATATGGCTATAAGACCTGGTAAGGCATGCATACCCCTAGTAACTCACCGGTAAAGTACGGGAGATAGACCTAGGTGATAGGGGGTGTATGTGAGATTCCTTGGTAAAAATTTGAGGGGGGTTGGTGATTACTCCAAGTCAAGTTTAAAGGGGGGATTGTTAGGGTTAAACTTGACTCGGGATTGAGTCAAAGGTGGTTTAGGTCTAGCACATGGTTTGTTGTTTCCCATGGTATTGTCCTATGGTATTGCATGTGATGAAGCCTTTATAAGGCTTGAGGAGGCTCCATTGTAAAGTGGCCTGGAGGTGAGCAGTGACTAGCTCGCTTGGCCCGGATGGCCGGTTTTGGCCATGTAATGAAGATCTTCATTGGTGCTGGTTTTCCCTGCATGGGGTTTCTAGGGTATATTGTGTGTCTATATGTGGTTGTTTGAGATAATGTTTATTTCTCGCTAATTATTATGTTAATGTTGCTCATTTTTAACCTAACAAGCTCCAGAATCGCACTTATAACACAGCCTAGGAGCGGTGCTCAAGATGGTGATTTGAAAAATAATAAAGCAACATAAAAGTAATCTATAGTCCAAAGAATGAACCAAAACAATCACTAGAAAACCCAGTGAACCAAAAATAAAAAGATCCAAAGGAAGATAGAGGCAAATCAATCAAATTCAAAGGAGATCTAGAGATCTATCAATTGAAAAATTAGATCTACAAATTGAAAATGAAGTTGGAGGTTTCAACTTACCCAAGATTCAGAATTCGAAGTAGATTTCCTATCGGAGTTGCCACTTTTGTTAGCCAAAAATATGCACCTCCTACGGACAAGAGCTGGTTCCCTAGATCTAAATGGTTCAGGTCTAGAACAAAACACAAACACCAAATGTCAAAATTCCCCTAGATCTGGTTAATCACTCGAATGAAATGACATGATACTTCTCTCAAAGCTTGTCCTTGCTATCGTCGTAGAAGAACCTGTAAAAGATGGAAAACAACAAGAAAAACATGCTAGCATACAAGATAATTGACTAGATCTATGCTCATGACCAAGGAATCAAGCAATATATACATATGAAAGAGTAAATATGCGAAAGAAAAGATATTTTTTATTAGAAATGATTGGAGAGACTACAACCTTCATGCCTTGGTGTTGAGAGTTCCTTCCAATGGTTCCTTGCCTCTAAGTTCACCTAGCCTCCAAACACTCAAGAATGATTTTGACAGAGTTTGGGTATGCAACACAATTCTTCCTCCTTTCTCCCATGGGGGATGAGCTAGTATTTAAAGGCATGGGAGGATAGGTATGTTTGAGGATCTCATGGGTGAGGTGGAGATAAAGATCCAAAAAGGGAGGATCTTGGGCTCTAGGTGGTTCCTAAACCATAGGGATGAGGCTTGACGAAGGCAAGCTTCGAGAAGCCTCTCGAAGCTTCTCTTTTTGCCTTGAAAACTCAAGCACCGCTCCTCCAATGAAGAAAACAGGTGGTGTTAAGGGAGTAATGATTCTTGCAATAAGGCTATAAGAAGTGGCACCACTTCTTTCTCATGTATCGGGAGCATTGCTGACTTGGGTAACGCTTCTTGTCAAAGGAAGAGGAGCGTTACCTGCTCAAAACAAGGAAAAATTGAACCTTCATTTCTCTAGGGAAAAATTTGAGGCATTGGAGAAGACAAGGGAATACCTATCTCATAACATGAGGGTGATAAGATATTGGTGTAACAATTGGATTCACCAGGTGGGACTTATGTGAAGTTTCCCAATGTGACCTATTTCAGGACTCTTCAACATAGCGAACGTGTACATGCTTCCATGTGTCACTGTTTCACCTTCGAGGTCTAAAACATTTAACACACAGACTACAGTCCTCTCCCTATCAAAAAAATCTTGAGAAATTTCATTTGGACCTTCCTATCCTGAGATATAGTGATTCTCCTTAGGTCACCTGTTTAAGGATGAATTATGGGAGAGACTGGAACCCTGAGTTGGAGGAATCATATATCCTATATTATAGAAAATATGAGGCTAAATTTTTTACACAATGTAGAGTAAGATTTTATCTTCATATTTCAAAGTTTCAGCTCCTCATCCTTCTCCAATATTGAGTTATAGCGAAATTCCCAACATGACTAGTTTTTGTCTTCTAGGGTTCTCAAGCATGAAACCCTAATCTTTAGTAGTTGTAGTTGTAGCAGTGTTTCATCTGTAAAAATAATTCTTTCAGGGTGTCTATGATACCATGATATATTTTTATTGTTTATACAATATCTAAAAAAATTTGGCATCATAACATCATAACCATAAGCAAAGGATCTCTGAAAGAAAGACAAGCGCAACAACACAAGAGAACACAAAGATTTTCCTCAGGGAAACCACAAGGGAGAAAATGTCGCAAAAATTCCTCAGTATAGAATTTGACCAAGTACAGTTTAAAGCCCCAACAACAAGAATAGTTTCTCATCTTCCATAGTAGACTATTTCTCTCTCTCTCTCTCTCTCTCTCTCTCTCTCTCTCTCCAGCGCAATAATTGAGTGCAATATGTATGTGAATGAGAGAGGTGCCTCACCTATTTATATTCATTAGGTGAGTTCCTCAAATAACTAATTAGGTCATCCAGGTTCCCTAATTAGGGCTGACCTAACTTGGGAGACTCTAAATACATTTTATATATTACTTTTGTGGATACTATTGCCTCGACTTACAAAAGCGGGTTTACCACATGAATTTTACATGGCCATCTACATCAAGGACATATCCTAATGGAGGAATAACATCTCCGAAGGAGAATACAACAAAATTACAATAGAATATCTCCTAAATTTACAATACTTTAACACTAAGTCTTCAAACTATGCCAAACAGTCCAATCGAAGAACTAGTTTTCATATAAAAGGTAGAAGCATCAAAGAGAAGTGTCTTAAACCATTCCTATGTTACTATACCATCAAAATACACATTATATAATGAACATGGCAAGAAATATCAGTTATGTAGAAGAGGTACCAAATAATTATGTACTCAAATAAATTGTGCACAAAATCCCAAAAATTAGTTTCCAATTCCTTCATAAATTTTTCTTGCATAAATAGATTGAATTCCCTGACAAATTTATTCCATAAATAACTTATACATTTCATGAAAAATTTCATGTGCATCCATAAATAAATCATATCAGAGCCAAGTAAATTAAATAAACATGATACACATCACTTATTGTATCAATGTGGAACTGGGATCATCCAGACCATGTTTTAACTAACCTTTGTCTCTTCCAAGCTAGATCTCACTTTGCAGGACACCCTCAAGCTGAGGCCACATATCCACAATAGAGGCAGACTCAAGAATAGTTCAAGTATCATTTTGAGAATCCAAAATTCTATTCCTCGCCACATACTTCCTCTTCCACCCCACTACCAGGTGAAATGGTAATCCAAACCCCCTAGGCCATCGAGATATAAACATTCACCATTAGGATTTATGTGCAGGTCCAAGACATAGCCAAGTAGTGGACATGGAGTAAATACACCAGAGTTTTCTGGGCTTACCGCAAACACCATACAAGGTCACAATGCTTCAAGTACAAAGTTCATTCATATAAAAGAGCACTCATGGTTTCCCAAGCTCACAATATTACCAAGCTCTCACCATCAAAGGTATGGACAACCATAATCAACAACCATCCAAAAGAACCATGAAAAACAACCAACCCAAGAAATTCAAATTTCAAGGAGGGTGGCTCCAAGCCACTCCACCCAACTCAAATTCATGTGTGGACACATCATCCATGAAGATAATCAAAATTAGTGAGCTGAGGTGTCACAAAAGCCAAGTCATATTCCAAAAATAGAAAAGGGGGTTTACACAAGGACATACACAAGGATTTACACAACAATTACACAAGGATTTACACATGTATTTACACAAGGAGTTACATAATTATTTACACAACGTTTGAGGTGTTAAGGCTAAAAATAACTAGTGAGGGAACACTTATGCAAATGGGAGCTACAAAACCAAGTGTAACCTCCATAAAGGAGTTAAAAAACCACCAAAGGGGATTAATCAACAAGAGGCACCCACCCAAACATGAATGAGTCCCACTAAATCATGAATTGGTCTCAATAATACAACATAGGCTAAAATAATCAAAAGTTAGGTCCGTTGTACAATGTTTTGGTGATCATCAACTAATAAATACACCAAGACATAAATATGGGCCAAGATCAACCAAACAAGTTCTAAAGTGATAGGAATGTGCCCATTACCCCTCACATTGTGGATCTAGGCATCCCATACTCTTTTAGTGGTCCTTGATGTGCCAATTGTTTTCATTAATTAATTAATTACAAAATAATAATAATGTCTCTAGGTCCTTGAAGACACTTTTTTCGGCACCCTCTGCCACAATAATAAACAATTACAAATTACATATGTTTGGGGCTTAACAAACAGTGTATTACATCCCCTCCCCCTTAAACCATGCATCGTCCTCAATGCATAATACATACATGATTTTACAAATTTCAAAAGGATCACTACCTTCAGTTTCCAAGCAATATTACTTGGAACTCCTCTTCTAAGAAACCAAAATACTTCCCATTACTACTTTCATGACTGTCTCCACTTCCTATGGGATGTGACTGCCTTCACCTAACACGTTGCTCAAGATATCACCATCCCATTTCTTGGCTTCTTGTGCTAGAACCAATACTAGAAGAAAGGGTCAATGTTCAATCCATGATTACAGGGTCTTCAAATATCAACAAATATATATTCACCTAAAAATCATATTTCAATCAACCATATGATTAACATCAGGTATAAAATATATGATACATTATATAAGAGTATTATTTAACAACTAAACCATGAACATAAAGATAGCATAAATCAATCACCATGACACATATATAGAATACAACAACATGAATAGCACATGAGAGAATACTTTTCTCAAATTTGGGAAAATAGCTTCAACTGGACAATGTTACTCCCACAAGAAGAGCACAATCGGTTTATCAACTCTCAAAACTACCTATTCTAAGAACCACAATGCTTCCCACTACTACTTTCATGTCCATCTCCACTATCTATATGAGGTCACCATCCCATTTTCTGGATTCCTGTGCAAGAACTTGTACTAGTGGAGTGATATGACAGAAGAAAAGGGGTGACAATACACTAGACCACCTCTCTAGAAATGGATACTAGACCGCTCTCTGTGGGAGTCAATGAACTCAATCCCAACAACTAAACCATATTCTTCTACAAATATACTTGAAATAGAGATGCTTCTTTAACAAGGATGTTTTTTCACTTTCCCAACAGACACATGGTTAGCAGTACACATATATACCATTCAACAAGATTAATAAAATACATATTTCAATAAGATTAATACAATTTATCTTTCAATAAAATAAGTTTCTAATTAATTACATGCAATACTTAAGTATATGCAAGGTACTCGAGATATCGATACTTCTTCAACAAAATACTTGAAATTCATCTACCTGGATCTTATTCTAATCATTTTCAATCATATGAAATGCATCTGAGATACATGAAATGTGTTTAGATCACTCAATCACATGAGATGCATTACCAAGATGCTTTTGCATGATTTATCACTCCAATACTTTTCCTACAAGGATGCATGAAATTTCACCAAGATATTTTTCCAACATTATGCATGCACTATCACTATGATATTATACAAATATGCCTTTCAACAAAAGTATTTCATATACTACAAGGATAGCCTAGTAATATACTTTCAGCAAAGATCACAAGGATATATTTTCTTTCAACAATACCACCTAGATAATTTCCTAACAAAGATACTAGTACCACATTCTACACAATTAGTATTGAATATATAATGATACATGAAGTTCATGTTTGGGTACACAAGGTACTCCCAAAAGACCGAACACCTAGAACAGCCACTCACACAAATAGATCACAGATTGACACACCGATGTTTTGACATGGTTTAAACCCTCGAGAGGGAAACACTCCACCACCCCAGCCAAATAGCTACTTGAGACAGTTTATCATGCAAAAGAAAGAAAGTTACAAATGAGCTTCTCATAATCGATCAAATAGCCAAGGACCTGTTATGCCCACTATATGCCAGTTAATTAAAACTTAACATGCAGAGTGCTAAACATAAATTATCAACCCGAGGAAGTCTTTTATTTCAAAGCTATCATGCAAGATATATGCAAGAACAATTTCTACCTGACACTGTTATCTATTGGTATGCAATTGAAACTATTTGTAAACTAGGTCACAACTTCTTGAAAGTAAATCAATACTCAAACTTATTCATAAATCCAAACTGTAAATCGAACACACTTCAAACAAGATCTATTCCTATGAAACAAGATCTAATTGCATAAATATAAAAGAAGTGTTGTGTTGGACAACGATCTATCAAAATGAATTAACAGAAGAACACTATGATAAATTAAATGAATAAAAACATGAACTGAATAATAAAACAACTATGATAAATCTAATGCATGAAAGCATGAATTAACAGATAACAGATCTACAAAATAAAACACCTAAAATCAACAATACCAGCATCTGCTTAGGGAAGAGGGCCCTTCCTCCACTTAGCAGAGCTGGATCTCCACAATAAAAGTCTACAACTCTAGAATTAAGAAATTGCCAGCATGTATTATCATAAAGAAAGTATTACAATGGATTTGAATCAAATCCTACATCATAACATTGTGTTCTCTCCTTTTCCTTAATCTCCCCATTTCTCAATGAGATTGATTACATATTTATACATAAAATTATCTCATGGAAATGAGGAATTGAACCCCCAACTTGTGATCTGTCACAGCTGAAACACGGCCATAACTGCTGGCAACTTTGGAACCGGCCGCAACAGCAAATCAGGAAAATACCCTCTCGAAGAACCAGATGCATATCGCAAACCGTGGCTTTGTTTGACGATTTCCTCAAGAGTTAGGTAAATGAGGATGTTATGCACAAAACCCATGCCTCAGATTTTTGAGATTCATTTCCATCTGCCCGTAAATCAAGACACGAATCAAGGTGTTCTTATGTGGCATGCATTTTCGATTAAGGCTGTAACAGCTGGTTATGAGCATCCTGTACGTGACAAATCACTCCACAAACCATCATTAGTAAAATTATGCATAATAGTCTTTAATTTATCATAGATAAAGGAAAATAATCATTATTAACCACTTAAAACATCAATGGAAGTAACATACTATTTTACGCACAGCTGCAACAAATGGATGGAAAATGGAATGATAAATGGGCAATAATGGTAAGAAAAGGGATGAAAGATATGTCGATAAGTGATGGAAAAATGGACAATTCCAGGGCCCAACATCTCCCCCAAACTGAACTTGTTGCATGTCCTCATGCAACCCAATACCTGTGTAGCATCTAACTAGAAAAACTCATTCACTTGATCCTTTATTTTACCATTCACATAGCTGCAGCTAGAAGAAATGGAGAGTTTAACATAAATTAGCAGAGTCATTTAGCGGAGGATTTAGCAGAAAATTTAGCGGATTCGCAGCTCTTTAGTAGAAATTTGGCGGAGTCACAGCTTATTTTAGCAGCAAATTTGGTGAAGGTTTTAGCAAATATTTTGGTGGAGTTGCAGCCCAAATAGTGCTAAATTTAGTGGCGAATTTGGCAGAGTCACAGTTGAATGGAACGGGAAACGGACTCGCAGCAGACGGAACGGGAAACGGACTTGTAGCTAACGGAACGGGAAATGGACTCACATCTGACGGAATGGGAAATGGACTCATAGATGACGGAATGGGAAATGGACTCGCAGCTGACGGAACAGGAAATGGACTCGTAGCTGACGGAACGAGAAATAGACTCGCAGCTAACAAAACGGGAAACTTTTGAAGTCATTTTCTCCCAAACGATGAACTGGGTTGGGCTGAAATTTTGTAAGGAAGTAACTACCATTCTAATGCATCTCCATGCCAAAAATTAGACAAACCCACATCACGAATTTTGAGAAAAATGCAAATTGGATGTAGGTGATTATGGCCATTTTCTCAAAAACCGTACATTGGATTGGGATGAAAATTGTCAAGCTTGTTCATCTTGGTATTATACACTTCCTGTACAAAAATCATAAGAATACAACTTACCAATTGAACGATATGCCCATTTCAATTTCTGCACTTTTGTAGATGAACATGAATACAAATGTGTTACAACTGAACTTCTTGAACCAATATTTCAAAAAATACAAAATAGGTTGGGATGAAAATTTTCAAGCAAGTAACTACCATTATAATGCATCTCCACACCAAAAATTAGAGAAACCCACATCACGGATTTTGTAAAAAATGCGAAATGGTTGTAAGTGATGATGGTCATTTTCTCGAAAACCATGCACTGGATTGAGATGAAACTTGTCACGGTTGTTCTTCATAATGTTATGCATTCCCTGTCCAAATTTCATGAGGATCCAATTCATGTTTTGTGAGATATGCTCAATTCAAATTCGGCATTTTATGTGAGGAACAATATGCAGGAGAAATATGAATGTGAATGCAAAACCAGCAAGCATTGTAGCTCCTCCCCCAAACTGAATAATTTTTCATGTCCTTATGGAAAGTAGGAGTTGTTATCTTAGTTGACAAGTAGCCATCTCCCCCAAACTTAACATATGCAGCATTCAATGATTCTCAAATTTTCACAAACATTTCACTTGTAACAGCTGGCCCATTGCTCCATGGAGAAGAATATAGCATAGATCTATGTAGGATGTTGCTACATAAATGCATATATCAAATTTATATGGCTCTCAATCACTCAATAAAACTCATGCATATGAATTTGTGATAGCACCAAACCTAATTCAAATCAGTTCATGGTATCAAAATGCCAATTTTACCATGTAATTAAGATGAAGTAGCAAAGATGTGGCTGCCCCAAGACAAAATATGGAAATTCCAATGAGTTTTGTAGCCCTCCAATCTTCATGTGGAGAAAAGAATGTCATAAAATTGTCTCATCTTCTACCTACAACACAATACTGTTAAAGATGTGTTAGAGTACTGCTGTAATTACTGATTTTGAAATATGCCCATGGAATGCTTACTTAATAAATGTTGAAGCTCCTTTTTTTATTTATTTCACACTCCTTGCAATCCAAAAGTGTTGTAGATCATCATCTGAAATTTTCTGCTTATACCAATAAAATTATACCTTTCTATTGTTGTTAATCCTTACTGGCTTAGACTTAGTGAAAATAGACTAAAGGAATTCCAAACATTGTTCAAATGCTGCCATAGACTTCCCTGTAAGACTGCAATAGCATGCTAAAGCCTGAGTATATAGTGGATGTCTAAAAGGAATGCCCATAAAAGATTAGAACCAGTCATAAATTTTATCATTCCCTTGCCTTAAATGTACAAGATAACGCTGGTATGCACTGCTACAGGAATGCTGGTTATAATCTACCTTCGAAATCTCATATACAGTCCCATAAAAAAATGATTGCTGAAAAAGTATGCTTCTGGTAGAGGTAGAAGTAACCAAGCATACCATGTTGTGATTTCCATTCCTCACATTTACAGTAATAAGACTTGATATTATTGTTGCTATCAAACTTTCCTTCTATCTTGTACATACTGGAAATGATGATATGTGCTTTTTGATAGAAGAGCCATTCATGTAACTTGCAACTAAGCCCCCTATATTCTCCTTTAGCCACAACATCCATGCTTTTGAACTGATTTATATATTAGGTGAACCAAGAAACACATACCTTTGAAATGCATCCTCTGTTGTATGGTAGCGTAGGCTTCTTCTGTTGTAGGTTCTTGTGTCCAGCCTATCTTTTTCTTTCAAGATGTGTATCAACTGCTTTATTTCTCCTCACTATTTTTATATGGCAACAGAGCACTGTTTCTTACTCCTAGTTCTTGTGTGGCAGCATCAAGACTTCTTTTCTTACTGCTGGTTCTTGTGTGCCAGCATTAAGGATTCCTTTTTTTTTACTGTTGGTTCTTATGTGGCAGCAGCAAGACTTCCTATTGTTGGTTCTTCTGTGACAAAAATAAGGTATCCTTTGATTATTTTCATGCTTGGTCAGTTAGGTTGGTGAGATGTTGGGTAGGAAATTGAAGTGGATGTGCATGAATGATGAAGTGTTAGAATTGAGTGGGAAATGACGGAAATGGATGGACATAAAATGCTATATAGACAATGGAAATGGCTAATGCTTAATGGTTCTTCATGACATTTCCCCAAATCTTTAATAAATAAAAAACTCATGCTATTTTACCTCAAGTTTTACCTTCGTGGAAGCCTTGGTTGACATGAATGGACTGGTGTATGTTGGATCTATGTAGGTCGATCTGATGCTAAGACATATGTATATGAGAGCTGAAACTGGATGAGACTGAATTTGATCCATGATGTTGTGCTGGTTGCATGTAAGACTACTGCTAAGACAATTGATGAGGAGAAATTCTACCATAGAAGCAGAAAGCCCATTCTCTTATTCTGAAAATCAACTGTTGAACTGAAAAATGGAAAGGAATTGCAAAACTACTAAGCAAATGATGCTGCAAGTCATTGTTGAAACCATTAGATCACATAATCTTCAGCTGTTACAAAACCGAGGTACAATTCTTACCATGCAAATGAATGTGCTGAAGTCGAGCATGGAAAGAAATAATTGGATTACCAGCCATTAATGTATGCCGTTAACCAATGTGAAGAAACTCACCTTTAATGACAATGAGCTCTAAAGTACCTTAGTGCAACTTGACAGGTATGAATGGATGTGTTGGAGTCGAGTCACCTACAAGATTTGTCAATCAAGAGGCATTGATGATTCTCCATGATGAACAACAAGGAAATCTGTCATTGATTTATGCAGATACCAGGGCACTATAAAACTCTAATCTTGATCCCAGATTATGTGTCAGAGTCGATGGGACAAGACCATTGGAAGGTGGACCTTAATGAATTCCACATCATCCAATACGAGTACAAAATAAATGATTGTGAAGAATCATAGTGAAAAATAGAACCAACATGAAACTCAGAATTGGAAAGTATATGTGAAGTCATGATGTAGTAGTGATGGGAAATAAAATGGTTATGGTGACTACATAAGCAGTGGAAAATGGGACTTCGACATGAATGGATTTTTAGGGTTTTGAAATGAGGAGGGTGAATGAATCTACCATAGGGCAATTGGCTTCTTGAGGGGTTTTTTTAGCAACAATTGATATGACAGGTGTCTAGAAATGATTCTTGGGATGTAGAAATGGGACTTGACTTATTGAACATTGGTATGATTTGTACATCAATCTATCCATTTTTTTATGTGCTCAATCCATTTGCAAATTGATAAAAAGTCTTCAAGAGTCACTCGTGCATGCATTGACCTTCTTCTTCCAAGGACCTGCAAAAACCTAGCACTTGTCTGCAATAAAACATGAGATGATGGAAGAAGAGAGATGATTGGTCTCTCTTCACCCAACACTTACAAAAAAAAACAACAAACAATTACTTATAAAACAAATCCAAAGCAAAATCCATTTTATACCTGCACGGGAGTAATGTCCATCTAGACTCACCAACGGTATTCTGATCATAGCTTCTTTGTTCCTTGTCCAATTTGAGTGATTCCAAAGCCAAATTAAAGTAAATTCATAGGTCTATTTCCATTAGAAACAACGTTTTAAAATTCTATGTAATGATGTTCCAAATCACTTAGTAACAGCCTGCATGACAAGGTGTTTTTTCGAATTCTGGACTAGACCAACAGTCACGGTTTTAGGCTTAACTTTTTCGTTTGATAACGGATTGATGTGATTACAATTGAATATGAAAGTATATTCATGTATTTATCTCCATTAGAAACAGGTTTTGAATCCAACAAGAATTGATGAGTCAAATAAGCCAATGAACAGTCTAGAAAATAGAGTTTTAGGAATGCAGATTTGTGATAGGCACTTGGTATTTTGGTCATAAAATTTGCATATGATATCAGAATGGAGTGATTAAAATTGATTTATAAACTAGATTCATAGGGAAATATATCAAATAAACAATTTTTCAAAATATGTCCAGTAAGGAATCCAAAAATTGACGGTCCCAGCTTTGTTCCTAAGCTGCTTGCTTGACACCCTGTTAGTATTTTGGCCATAAACTTTTCGTTTAACACCCAATCGTAAAAATTCAAATTGCTTTGGAAACTAGATTCAAAGGGATACTTGGAATGTAAACATTTTTTAAAAATAATTCCATTTGGTCTCTCAAAAATGGACTGTCCCAACTGTGTTTCAGTAAAATTTTCAAGCCAAAATGTCACCAAAATCCAATAAATTAAATTTGACCCCCAAAAAGTGATCGGAATAGGTGTGAATGTTTTTAATGATGTATATTTAAATATAACACACATCCATACCAAAAAATTTCAAGCATTGAGCACCTAGATTGACTTACACGATCTGTTGCAGCCACAGCTGCAACTCTAAAAAAAATGACATAATGTTGAAATAAAGCATGTGTATTTTTATGGAAAATAAAAACTAAATACATATCATGATGTGCAACACACACATATCTCAAACTCATAAATTTTTACTTGTAACACAGTCACAGCTGGGTGTTGCAGCTCACTGTCACAGCTAGTGTTGCAGCTCACTGTCGCAGCTGAGAGTAATCAGTCACAGCTGGGTGTTGCATCTCATTGTCACAGTTGGTGTTGTAGCTGAGAGTAATCAGTCACCGCTGGGTGTTGCATCTCATTGTCACAGCTGGGTGTTGCAGCTAACAAATTCATGCCAAATTTCAATCTTGAAGGGTTCCATAATCATTGACTCATTTTCCTGTGGATCCTTCATTCACTTTCCCTAATTACTGTAATTTTGTTTTCATGATATTTTTATTTTTATTTGTAACAAATAGAGACAAATTGAAATTGGGAAATTGATGACAAAAATGACTTAAGCATTTTGTTCAAATAGTCAACAATTCCAAAGCATTCATGAAAACATCTCATACCCATTCCTTATCTTTCTACTTTCTGATCTTCCAGATCGCAACAAGGCGCAAGAAGAGAGCATACTTATTCAAAAATAAAAATAAAAACTTAAAAGAAAAGAACAAAAGCATGGTTTTATTCTATTATTCTATCCTACCCTATTCTACTTGGAAATATAAAAATTGTTCAAGTGTATGCATATTTCCAATGGAGCCACTTTCGAAGAAGCGACTCAAGTATGCTCATACTCCCAACAGAAAAATATAATTTTATAAATGTTAGGATATGTGAGATCAACTTCCCTTGAAATGATGGTGCCAAGAATTGGTGAAGTATGGAATGATGTTGTAGACCGATGACAGATTGAAACCAAGCTTCAATATAATCTTTGTTCCCTTGATTTCTCATGGATGTGATACCGTGAAGCTCCTTAGTAAATTGATCTTCCTTAATGCATAAGAGATTCATATCTAATGATGTAAAGGATGCTTCAATTTTTGGTTCCAATGTCCATTCTTCATCAAATATTACGTGTGTCTTGTTGATCTTGTCTGCTTTCTTATGAGGACTAGAAGAAACTCCATCTGCAAAACTTGGATTCAGGCCTCGTATGGATTTTCTGCAACAACACACAGCCCTTTTTCAGTGGTGTAGGTGAGGTAGAACAAGAGGGAAATGTAGGAACATTTTGCAGTTCAGCACTGTAAGCATACTGTACTGCTTTATTATGGTTAGGGAGGAGGGTGGATTGGACAAGAAATTGTGTTGGGTACCAAGGAGTTTGATGAGAAGATAGATGTGGCTGATGTAGATGATTGAGTTGTGAGGTTGATATTGAAGGACCAAGTTGTGTTGCAGCATGAGGGAGAGTGGCCATGTGATTATAAGATAGGCCATTCCAACCTTGTGGATAAGGTAGGTAAGAGTTAAATTGAGGCTGCAATAGCTGCCATGGTGGAAGAGTATTCAATGATTGAGTATGAGAGTAAGGAAATGGAGGGATAGAATTTTGAACCATAGATGTAGGCCATGGTTGACATGACTGTTGCAACGAGTCGGCTGCAACTCCCAGATCTATATGACATGTTTCTTTCATCTTTGGTAAGGAGGGACAATGATCTGTGGAATGATTCAAGTCACATATACCACAACTTTCAAGACTATCCAAAGGGAAATCCCTTGCTTCTCTTATTTTTTCCTACTTTTCCTTATCCTGCAAAACACCCGATTGTGAATCAGCTTTAGAAATTTCAAATAAATTGCTGATTTTAGCTCGTAAAACTCTTGTTTTTGCAGCAGATTTCAAAAATAAAGATAAAAGTTCCTTAGAATTATTACCAGTCTTGAAGTTTCCTCTTGAATACCTTCTACATAACTCACAAATATCATCATATGCTAACTGAAATACATTACCTGTTCCCATCAGATTCAATATTTCTAAACATTTAGCTTGGATTCCCTTGAGTAGAAGTGTTTTTAAGGTCTCCTTCCCCAGTTTCCTCTGTTTGGATCTTTGGAGTTTATATTGAAAGCATTTTATGTATTCCTCCAAACTCTCTTCTTCTCCTTGTGTCATTTCGAAGATGTCTTCATTGACCCTGCAATAATCTTGGTACCTTTTCAAGAATACATGTTTCATGTCTTCCCAAGTTTGTATACAATTCCCACCGAGGCTCATGAACCATCGGAGGGCTGTTACTTTTAGAGTAAGGGGAAAAACATTCAACTTTTGATCATTAGCACAATAACCATATCCTCTACAAAGTATGTCAAATTGAAATAAAAATACATCAGGGTCTTCATTTTCCAAACCATGAAAATTTGGTAGAACATGTGGGGGAATTCTTTTCATTCGTGCCACTCCTCTCAAATCTCTGATGGGAAATTCAAAGGTAACAACTTCTGCATCTTTCTTACTTTCCATCTCTTCATTAGATTCTTTATGTGCTATCTTGAGGCCCCTCCTTCGAATGTTCATGTCAACTTGTTAGTAGAATGGGTGGTCCTTACAACACCACTAAGGGGAATGATAAGAGTTATGCTCCAAAGATTGAAAATAAAATAAAACTAAATGCAAAGACAGAAAATTCACATTCAAAGTAAATTCAATAAAATCAAATGTAATCATGCAACCTACATGCCCTACTTTAATAATGCATCTATAAAACAATGTCAGATGTACTTTTGCACAATTAATAACTTCCCCGGCAACGGCGCCAAAATGTTGTGCCCACTATATGCCAGTTAATTAAAAATTAACATGCAGAGTGCTAAACATAAATTATCAACCTGAGGAAGTCTTTTATTTTAAAGCTATCGTGCAAGATATATGCAAGCACAATTTCTACTTGACATTGTTATCTATTGGTATGCAGTCGAAACTATTTGTAAACTAGGTCACAACTTCTTGAAAGTAAATCAATACTCAATCTTATTCATAAATCCAAACTGTAAATTGAACACACTTCAAACAAGATCTATTCTTATGAAACAAGATCTAATTGCATAAATATAAAATAAGTGTTGTGTTGGCCAACGATCTATCAAAATGAATTAACAGAAGAACACTATGATAAATCAAATGAATAAAAATATGAACTGAATAATAAAACAACTATGATAAATCTAATGCATGAAAGCATGAATTAACAAATAACAGATCTACAAAATAAAATACCTACAATCAACAATACCAGCATCTGCTCAGGGAAGAGGGCCCTTCCTCCACTGAGCAGAGCTGGATCTCCACAATGAAAGTCTACAACTCTAGAATTAATAAATTGCCAGCATGTATTATCATAAAGAAAGCATTACAATGGATCTTAATCAAATCCTACATCATAACATTGTGTTCTCTCCTATTCCTCAATCTCCCCCTTTCTCAATGAGATTGATTACATATTTATACATAAAATTATCTAATGGAAATGAGGAACTAACCCCCAACTTGTGATCTATCACAGCTGAAACACGGCCGTAACTGCTGGCAACTTTGAAACCGGCCGCAACAGCAAATATGGAAAATACCCTCTCAAAGAACCACCTGCATATCCCAAATCGTGACTTTGTTTGACAATTCCCTCATGAATCAGGTAAATGAGGATGTTACGCACAAAACCCATGTCTCTGATATTTGAGATTCGTTTCCATCTGCCTAAAAATGAAGACGCAAATAAATGTGTTCTTATGTGGCATGCATTTTTGGTTAAGGCTGTAACAGCTGGCTATGAGCATCCTGTATGTGAAAAATCACTCCACAAACCATCATTAGTAAAATTGTGCATAATAGTCTTTAATTCATCAAAGATAAAGGAAAATAATCATTATTAACCACTTAAAACATCAATGGAAGTAGCATGCTGTTTTGTGCATAGCTACAACAAATGGATGGAAAATTGAATGATAAATGGGCAATAATGGTAAGAAAATGGATGAAATATATGTCAATAAGTGATGGAAAAATGGACAATTTCAGGGCCCAACAGGACCCTCCATTCTATGTAAATAGATATCATGGACCAATCAGGTGTTAAGCCACATATCAACGGCAGGTATGATCGAAGAGAAGATGAACCGGCGGATCACTCTATGTCTAGAACATATCGTGATCGGCGAATTAGATATTTACAAATGCATACTAAGGTATAATAATAAAAAACACTTTTCATAATAGATATATTATAACCAGTTGATCTTAACAAACTCCTAAGTGTCTAAATATCCTAACATTCCCCCTTAAGAACAGCATGGGATAGGATTGAAGGATTTACAAAAGTGACACTATTAGGAGAAGGAAAGAGGCATTAGAACCTATCCCCCTTAATGACAAATTCTTAAACTCCTAACATAGATCAAAGTTTAGAAAACTTTGCTTCTGTAAGAGACTTGGTGGAGATGTCTTCCACTTGATCATTCGTAGGGGAAAATAACACTTCAAGAAGGCGGTCATGAACAATACTTCTGATGAAGTGCATATGTAGCTCAATGTGTTTGTTGCGTTGATGTTGAACTGGATATTTGGTGAGCTTGATGGCACTTTGATTTCTGCACCAAAGTAGAGTAGGATGCTTATGCTCGAATCCAAACTCTGAAAGGATCTGTCGAAGCCACAAAGCTTCCTGAATGGCATTAACATTGGCTCAATATTCTGCTTTTGCTGAAGAAAGAGCAAGAGCTTGTTGTTTCTTCCAATCCCAAGTGACAGGTTCGGATCCTAGACTGAAAACATAACCTGCAGTAGAATTTTGATCAATCAGTGAAACCAACCAACAAAGGTGTCCCCCCTATACTGTAATGAATCCCAAACTGAATTGTACCTCAAATATATCGAAGTATTCTTTTCGCTTCTTTCTAGTGACTTTCATGAGGTGTTTTCATATAATAGGAAACACGACCAATGACAAAAGAAAGGTCAGGACGAGAATGAGTCAAGTATAAGAGACTACCAATAAGATGACGATACAAGGTGGCATCTACTTCAGGTGAAGTACAAGTGGTAGAAATTTTGACTCCAAACTGGAAGGGAGAAGGGGCTAGTTTACAATTTTCCATGTGAAAGCGACGAAGAAGGTCACAAGCATACTTAGACCGAGAAATAAATATTCCTTCTTTGGTTTGTAAGAATTGGAGACCAAGAAAATAATGCAAATGTCCTAAGTTTGACATTTCAAATTTTTTCTTAAGACTGGATTTCACATGGGTTAAAATATTAGGGTCACTACCAGTAAGAATAAGATCATCAACATATAGGACAAGTATGATGAGATGGTTTCCTACTTTGTTGGTATAGACATTGGGGTCATAATGGCATCTAGAAAAACCAATGTCAAGTAGAAAGCTATCCATTTTGGCATACCAAGCTCTAGGATCTTGCTTAAGGCCATATAAGGATATCTTAAGGTGATAGACAAGGCTAGAGTTATTCTGAACATATCTAGGAGATTGTTGCATGTAAATTTCCTCCTGTAAATCACCATATAAGAATGCATACTTGATATTGATTTGATGGACTTCCCCATTATGTAAGGCTGCAAGGGAAAGAACAAGGTGGATGAAGTTCATTTTTGCGATAGGAGAAAGGGTTTCATTGTAATCAATCTCTTCAACTTGGGAAAAACCTTTGGAAACTAACCTTTCCTTAATCCTTTCAAGTATGATGCATACTTAGTTCTATAGAACCATTAACATATGACAAGTTTTCTTCCTTTTGGAAGAGGTACAAGATTGCAAGTATCGTTTGCCATTAAGGACCGATATTCTTAATCCATAGCTGCATCCCAATCTGGATTTCTTGAAGCTTCTGTAAAAGTCTCTGGATCATGATTCTCTGAAACTTGAGAAAAAAGAGAAGAGGCTCGCTGGAACTGAGAGCATGTTCGACGTTGATCTCTAGGATCACCAAAAATATCACTAGCTTGCTTCACATGTTGAATGGACCCATCGAGGAAGCAATTGTGCTGGTGCAACTGGAAGAACATGAGCAGGAGGAGGTGGATTTTCATCCTCACTATCATCATTAGAAACTGGAGTTGGAAATATGTCAAGGAAGTTGGAAGTAGAAGAAGGCACAATCGTTGAATCAGGCTCGCGGGACAAAGATGGCACAGCCACCGAGTTAGGATCGTATGCCAAGATATTTTCATCAAATTTAACATCTCTTATAATGATTATATCATGAGAATGTGGTTGAAGAAGTCTATAACCCTTTACATCTTCAGAATATCCAACAAATATGCACTTTTCACTTTTAGGATGCAATGCTTTCCATTTTTCATTCGGAATGTGAGCCCATGCTTCACTACCAAAAACACAGAAATGAATTACATATAGTTTAATTTTAGTCCATGATTATTTCGGTGTAGTACCTTGTAAAGCTTTGGTGGGGGGGCGATTAACTATATAATTTGCACAATTTATGGCTTCAAGCCAAAATTGAAGACTTAGTCCGTTAGATTGGATCATACAATTAGCCATTTCTTGTAAAGTGAGTTTCAAAGGTTCATCTTAGGAAGAGGGGGTTTTTTTTTTTAGTTGGTCAATTCTCTATCTGCCACATCACTACTAGGGACGTCTTCAACATTTTCTTTGATCAAGCATAACTTCATCATACGAGTCAATTTTCAGTGTTGTTTTTTTGAAACAACCTGTTTTTTTGAGCTCTTCACACCTAGACTATTGCTTTCTATTTTTACGACCATTAATTTACAATATGGCTACCCCTTGTGATATTCTACTTACTAGTTCCAACTATTTCTCATGGAAATCTCATATGGACAATGTTCTACGAAGTAGGGGACTTGTCAGAATTACCTCAGGGAAATAAAATGACCCACTGATGATGATAGGAAAATAAAATGGGAAAATAAATGTGATGAAGTTCGTGTATTTATTGGGATGCCAATCTCTACTAATTTGCAATTCCACATATCTGGAATTGATGAACCTGATAAAGCTTGGGAAAAGTAGGAAGCTGTGTTTGGTAAACAAAATGAAATGCGAGGTCATTAACTCGAAAATGAGTTGATTTCTTTAAATCCAAGTGATTTTTCATGCATTCAAGATTATTTATCTAAGTACAAAACTCTTAGACTATTATGCGCAGAATGCAAGATTAAGAAGTAATAAATGCAATGCATTTATTATATTCTTTCCAAACTTGGACCTGCTTATTCTGTTTTTGTATGAGCTTCTCATAATCGATCGACTAGCCAAGGACCCTTCATGCTCTTAAATAGATATCATGGACCAATCGGGTGCTAAGCCATGGATCAAGGGTGGGTATGATCTAAGAGAAGATGAACCACCGGATCACTCTATGTCTAGAACATATAGTGACCATCGGATTAGATATTTACAAATGCATACTAATGCATACTAAAGAAACATGCTTTTCTTAATGCATATATTATAACAAGTTGATCTTAACTAAATCCTAATTTTCTAAATATCCTAACAGTTCATCTTCAATAAAGTTACATGTATCATACTTAATCACTTACATAGTTAGTACCTACTTTTCAAGAGATATATACTAAATACCATCAAGTTATTACTAGGATACCTTTCAATAATGACATGAGATAATTTTCTACTGAATATCACAAGGATGAATATTTTCAAATATTACCTAAATACTTTTGCATTTTAATGTAATAGGAAAAGTGAACTTATATGCAACATTTTTAATCTAACTAAGAACCAAAGAGGGCCATAACAACATATTACTTTTAATATCAACACAAAGCATAAGTCTTCTTTATAGATCATTAAAAAAACCATTATTCATCAACTAATATCAATCATACAACGACCCTCATGCATACATAATCCATACATACATTGATTATCAATTCATAATATCTCAACCATATACCAATCATATATCAATCATGTAGTATCAACCAAGGACAACCATACATGCATTAACTAACCATACAAGCATCAATCATAGTACGTAAATCAAAATACATCAACTAGACTACATCAACCAACATACATACATTGGAATACATTAATAAGAGTACATCAATTAGAATACACAATCAGAATACATCAACTAGGATTCATCAAGAAGAAGAGAATGATCAGAATACATCAATCAGAATACATCAACCAACATACATCAATTGGAATACATTAATCAGAATACACCAATTAGAATACATAATTATTATACATCAACCATGATTAATCAAGCAGAAGACAATGATCAAAATACATGAATCATAATACATCATCCAAAATACATAAACCAAAATGCATCAATCATACACACAACAACCATAACAACCAAGGAAAACCAATAATAGCCATTCATACAGTGATGAGAATTTCATATGTGTATCAATTATTAATCATCCAATGTCAATCAATACCATCCAATAGCAACCAATAATATCAAACAACAAACAATCCACTATAGAAATTATCTCGGATAGTTACTATTTATCATAACATTACATAGATTTATTAGCACATGAGGATATATATATAATAATACATTACATTACTAATTATCTACACGTAGTGCACTACTTATCAATAAAAGTAAATACATAGTCACGCCAAACTACCAAACATCCTACCACCAAAATCTTCTAACACTCTACAATAAAAATTTACTAGCTATACAACACATTATCATACACTCATATTATATACCATACTTACTATTACTATGTATTATTTATATACATACACATGTTTTGTTTACATACATAAATTTATAATTCTTCAATCATATATCATATTATTATTAATCATATACACAACATATTAGTTATATAACCTATATATTCTATATTTAATATATTCATATAATTATTATGTTATACCATAATATCCATACAATTATAGCAATAATTGCATAACCCAATACTATCATATTAGATACGTATTATAACATATATACTAACATAACTTTTTTTATCAAACTATACTTCCTAACATTTCCAAACTCCCAAATACTTCCAAATACCTCAAAACACTTCCAAATACCTCCAAATATCTCTAAAAACCTCCAAACACTTCCAAATACCTTCAAATTTTACACTTACATCATTACATACATTCACCTCTATACATATAGTATATTTACAATACTACATACATGTAATACTAATAACTATTACACATAATAAAATACATATTATAGTATATGCAAACATACAAACATTCATATATATAATAATGCATCTATTCTTATATATACTTTTAGCAACTATACATATCACACATATCATATTCACATATTTTTGTCGATGTCATATATATCTATATATATATATATATATATCTTACACTACTATACTACCTACTTACACACAAAATAAAATAAAGAGAATATGAGTCATTAAAGACAAGTGGCTCATTTCCTCCAAAAATAGAGTAAGAGTTACATCTCCATAAGTAAAATAAATAAAATAAAAGAGAATATGAACCCTTTGAGACAAGTGGGTCATTTTATTCACTCAATAAATAAATCCCTAAGATATCTAGGATAATAATAATGCCACCACTAACCCCAAACTAAATCAAATAAATAATAGAGTACAAAAATAGCCCATAACTATGCTTACCTCCAAGTGACAATTCCACCACTAACTAATTAGATAAGTTAGGATAGTAATAATTAATAAATAATATAAAAACATACTACATGCATAAAATAAAAATGACAATTGGAAACACCATTTAGACAAGTATCCCATTCCTAAAATAGGGATGGAGTTACTCATCTATGTAACCACCACCATCCAAGTGGCATAAATAAGACTTTAAAACCACACCATCCATAGAAAATACGAAATCCATAAAGGGTATAAATGCCACTTAATAAATCATATTAATATTTAATAATGATAGAACTATATTATGTTAATAACTTAGCATTAAATTAATACTCGGACATAATACATATTAATATAATGACAATTATTTAATTATCAATTAATAATCATAATGTACTAGTAAACAAATCATGCTACAAGAATCATTTCAATATTAACAATTCAATGAGCAGTAAAAGAGGCAATGCACAAGTATCAACCAATCAAGTCACTCAATTATTAGATATGCACCACATAATACTTACCAATCAATCTACTGAACGAAAAATATGAAATATTAATTAATTCTAAGGCATACAATGAACTAATATCTAAAGTGAGGCTTCTTTTTCTTCTATTAACATAAGGGAGGTTAATTTCATCCTACTAAGAACATTTGTAAACTCAAAATGCACATATGCAGAAGATAATAACTTTGTGGAAGGCCCAACCGCCATAGTGTTGGAACCTAAGTTCTGATACAACTTGTACTGGCCCCCATGGATATCAAGGGATATGGGGGACATACCATTATATATATAAGTCTAATTATATAATTTTAGCACAACATATTAGTTAAACAAATATTAAATTTCATTTTCAGGATTTAATCACAACAAAGTCCCTTTAATTACTATTAAATTAAAATAAATTTAATAACTATTCCAACATCTGATACAAGGGATGAGAAGTATTACTAAAACCTTCTATCAACATCACATATCCATTGCAAGATAATTCATATATAAATTCCACCTCTAAAGTCCATTTACTCTTAATAATGATTAATTAGTAATTAGTGTTTTGATTATGATACTTAACGACACTTAGCACACAATTAACGATACTTAATATAATTTCATTTTTTTATCACTTAACCATTGTTTATCAATTCCAATGTCGAATAAACACTCGATAACATGTAAATCAGTCCTAATTATGATTTTCCAATTAATTAAACATAATAATTATGAAAATGATTCCACAAGGACTAGTTAACTAGTCGTTCGATACTAACAACTAGTCTTGCACAAATTCGACACGCAACCATGCCAATGAACCAAAAAATTAACCTAAATCCATTATAAAAATATTTAAGAATGCATGTATATAAAAATAAAGTACTTTTTCAAATCTGATCTGAGTACATAAACGAAGAATATTTCAAGTTCAATCAGTACAACTAGTTAATATACAATGCTAGGAATTCAATAAAACCAATCATACCGAGTTCCGAGGCACACATAGGTGAATGTACATATTTATAAAATAAAATTCTATCGTACAAGTAAAGCATCGATAACAGAGAATATGGATGTACATTTATTGTTTACCAAAAACAGATATTCGAATCCAAAAACTATTTACCAATTTCACCGCAATGTACCTAGTTTCCAATTTAAATTTCCAAATGCAAAATAAAGAGAAATATATGAATAGTGTATCTCATGTAAATCATACCAGGGGTCACTTATAGTCATATGTTTGTAGATTTCCACCTGTATACAATCCATTAAACAAATCACAAAACTAGTTAATTCTACTCATCTGAATTGAGTAGTAATTCTAAGAATCACTAGAATAATTAAATCCATAGCTCATAGAATAATTCAAATTAAATTACAAATACAAATAAAATGTTTTATCAATAATATTATAGGTACATCTCATTTGAACATTTTTTCAAACACTTCATATGGATAGTCACAAATCTACTCAAAACGATTCCATTGAAGGAGTTAGAAATTGGAAATTGATCTAGAATTTCAGTAGACATTTCCCTAACACTACCAAGAATATTTATCCTCACATTATCACATGCATTTCAATATTATTTATCAGACATAAGCATAAAAGGAACACTCATAAATGTTTACAAACACTTCATGTGCTAAGTCTCCAAACTATGCCAAACAATCCAATCAAAGAACTAGTTTTTGAATAAAAGGTAGAAGCATCAAAGAGAAGTGTCTTAAACAATCCCAAAGTTATTGTACCATCAAAAACCACATTATATAATGAACAGGGGAATAAATATAAGTTATGTAGCATAGGTAACAACTAATTATTTCCTCAAACAAATTTTGCACAAAATCTCAAAAACTAGTTTCCAATTCCTTCATAAAATTTACTTACATAAATAGATTGAATTCTATGAGAAATTTCTTCCATAAATAACTCATAAATTTCATAAAAAAATTCATGTTCATCCATAAATAAATCATATCATATCCAAGTAAATTAAATAAAAATGATACAAATCACTTATCTTATCAATGCACAACTCGCATCATCCAGACCACGTTCCACCCATCCTTTGGCATTGCCAAGCCATATCTCACTTTGACAGACCACCCCGGAGTCGAGGCCACAGAAACACAATAGAGGTTCACTCAAGAATAGATCAAGTATCATTTTGAGAATCCAAAACTTGATTCCTCACCACATACTTCCTCTTCCACCCACTACCAATTGCAATGGTAATCCAAACCCCCTAGTCCATCGAGATATCACCATTCACCATCAGGATTTATGTATAGGTCCAAGACAGAGCCAAGTAGTGGACATAGAGTAAATACACCCGAGTTTTTCAGGCTTACCGCAAACACCATACAAGATCACAGTGATTCAAGCACAAAGTTTGTTCACATTGCAGTGCATTAATGGTTTCCAAATATCACAAGCTTACCAGGCTCTCACCATAAAAGGTATGAACAACCATAATCAACAACCATCCAAAATAACCATGAAAAACAACCAACCCAAGAAATTCAAATTTCAAGGAGAGTGACTCCAAGCCACTCCACCCAATTCAAATTCATGCATGGACACATCATCCATGAAGGGGAATAAAAATTAGTGAGGTGAGCTATTACAAAAGCCAAGGAATATTCCAAAAATAGAAAAAGGGGGTTACATAAGGATTTACATAAATATTTACACAACAATTACACAAGGATTTACAGAAGTATTTACATAAGGAGTTACATAATTATTTACACAACATTTGAGGTGTTTGTTACACCGAAATATCGTCATCATGAGCTCTGTGTTAACCTTGTTCCTAATCCCTAAAGTTACCTTAGCTAAATTAGATCCATTCAAAGGTTGTTTTTTCCCTTTTTTCCTCCTCTACGAAGGCTGGCGCTCTTCCTATTAATGCAAGGTGCGCCTACCCCTTGATGGCACTCTTTTTGAACTGGCAGTGTGTGCCACTAACACTCTTTCCGTTCATGCAAGGTGCGCCAACCCCTCTCTAGCGCTATGGCTCCTACTGCAAGGTGTGCCAGTGGTATTTAAAGGGAGAAAATACAAAGCTTTGAGGCCCTTCTCGAAGGTTGATGAGGTGGCATTGGGTTCCCTAACATAATGGGAGGATCCCTTAGACCTCTCCTCGTAATATTAAACCTTCTCTATCCATTTAGCCTTATAAATTTGAACCCTCTCTCCATTGTGAAGGGAGGAAGGACTATAGTACTCTTATGTTGGTGGATTTCGTAGGTGATCCCTACTCATCCTTGGGGAGTTGGAATCTCATCCTTTGGGATGCAAAGTATCATTCTTTGGAGGATTGGCTTGGATTGTTGGATGAAATATTGCAACGTTGAGGCTTAGGTTGTGAAGTTCATTCCCTATGTAATTTTATGCATTTCTCTTGATTACAGTAATACAAAATTTTTCTATAAATGTTGTTGTGTTGATGATGTTTAGATATTTATTCCTTAATTGTTAGCTTAGATCAATTCATATCTACATATGCTTGTACTGTTTGCTTGTTTCCATTTTCTCTACAAGGTATTCCAACTTGAGATATGAAAGTTTCGAAGCTTGGATCAACAAAGAGAAAGAGGATTTGCAGACCTTGGGTAAGTGATCTATCTGATTGAATTGCATCTCTATTGATCTAGGAAATTAGATTGTATTCTGTACTTGATTTTTTCTAGACTCACTTGGACTAGGGAGATTCTGCTTGATTCTGCTTGAGTATATTTATCTAGTAACAAATTTGGCGACCATACTGGGGAATAACATAGCTATGATTTCTTTTGTCTTTGATTTCATGTCTTTTGATCAATCCAATTTATAGCCTTGAGAGACCCTCCTACCTTTGGATTTGTCCTTGGAAAGTTTATTGGACCTCCTTGACTCTTTTTGGGTTTATTACTAGACCTCTAACCCTTCTCTCTTAATATATCTAGCCTCTCTGGCTCTCTCATGCACCTGGGTAGTGCATATACAACACCACTATCTTGTTGGCTCTATTTTCCTTAAGAATATGTGCGCCACTGGTACTCTTTGCATGTGTACAGGGTGCACCAGGCCCTCTCTGGCACTCTAGTGCAGTGTAGTTAGGTGCGTCGACCCTTGAAAACTCAGGGATCAGTTTGTATTTCCTTCCTTTATGGATTTTGCTTTGATGGATTGTGGTTTGGAAGCTACATATGGTGGTCATACACCCCTTAGATCCAACATTGTCTTTGTTTGGAGTTGGTTTTGTCAATTTTGGATGCTTTACTAGTCAAAAGAGTAACTTGGTTGTGGAGGGAAATTTCAATTCCCCACCTATTGGTTTAGTCTTTCCATCCCTGATCACATTACTAGATCTTACCAGATCTGTTCAAATCATGAGATCTGTTCTCCAAACCCTTCCTCCACTCAAATCATTGAGTTTTGGTTGCATTTTGGTAGATTTAGAGCAATTCTTGAGTTTTTTGGAGTTTTTTGGATGCTTTCCCTCTTTCTTTTGGGACTTCTGAATGTTTGGAGTGCTGTAGATATTATCTCATTTTATTTTCGTAGATCTGAAAAGAGTTTAGTGTTCAAGTTTCATTTTGATGCATGCATTTGAGAAATCAAAGTGCTTCGCTACTTTTTTTTATACATTGTTAAGATTTGTCGCATCTTTGATTTCAATGCGTCTTTTGGGATATTATTGTAGAAAGATAGAGTTATTCCACTCTAGGAAGGAATTATTCTTTTATTTACTTCTTAGATTCATTTTTGTTTGAAAAGAAAAATCTTTCCCTACGTTAGGTAGTTTTCATTGAAAGATAAATGTGCAGCGTCATGTAGCTAGGATTTGCATTCTTTTTACATTTCCTGTCTACACCTCATGCATCCACCTAACCACATAAGATAAAATTAACACTAGCTTAGGATTAAAATCATTTAGTAAATGTGTGTAAGTTAGAGACATGTTCCAACATCTTTAAGCATGGTAGCTGTCATTGTTTTCCTGCACTGCATCCCGAGGGCTTGCAGTTCTTCCACTTACCAACCGATATATCAAATGGATTTTCACGTATGTTCAGGTATATAGAAAAGTACTTCACGTAATCGGTAGTATATCATAAGGCTCATGTTAAGTGGTTGTGCATTAGAAAACACAATTACAGAGTTGAGATCCCCCGTACCTAGTGTATATCGGGAGACAATGTTAGGATTCATGTGACCAACTAAGTTAACCTTTTGGACATCTTGGAATCGCAATAAATCGAGAAAAACACTCAGGGAGATTACTATGCATGTACAGTCCATGTATTCAGGTATTCAGGAAAGGGTGCGGTTAGAATCCTCCTTGTCACATTTTACCGTTGGACCTTGCGGTCTATAGCGAGTTGTGAAGCCTTGATAATCCTGACTTTTCATCCACTCCTATTCATACAGTTTGCTTGTTGCTTTTAGAATTGAGTAGTGTTTGATTTGTCTGGCACTTCAGATATTCTTAGAGATTTTAGATATAGAAGACTCTCTTGGGACCACCAACCAAGAGACCCCTTTTCAGGGTATGTATTTCGTTTCTCCCCCTTGTGGAGCTGTTGCTCCTCCCTTTATGGCCACTTTGAGTCTTTCTGGATTGACTAAAGGAATACTTGTATGGTTATTATCCAATCCCATTATACGAAATGCACCTTTTATGTCAGATCATGGTCCTTCACTACATGAGCATCAACCTCATGTTGATCCATCTCCTTCTTCCTCGAATGCTGAATCAACTTCCCTTTATTCCTCTTCACTTGTTGAAAACAATGATGTTAGTAAACGGTCAGGTAAGAAGAAGATGAAAAGGAAGGATAAGAAGAAGAGAACTAAGAAGAATGTCACAAATCCAACCTCTGATCTTCATGTTGGAAACCCATCAGCCACTGATCACAATGTTGAGAGTGTTTATTTTCCCACAAGAACACCTCGTAAGCTTAAGTTCCCTTATAGAATCTGCAAGGGTGACCATCTTCTAAAAGATTGTCATCATCTGTCCCAGGTTTTAGAAGTGCGGTCTGAGGCTTCCCAACACCCAATGTCATCAATCTCTAGGAATCATACTGATGATACCCCGTCAACCAATGACTCTGTGGTTAAGAGTAAAAAAGGAAAGGTTAGATATCCTTGATTATTATGTCAGTACATGCACCTTACTTACCTTTGTCCTCGCATGGAAGAAGCTTCTAATTTGTTGAAATATATTACTGTTCCTCAACAATGACTTCCAACAAGTTATCGTAAGTTGTCGCTTGACATCCCACTGGTTGACGAAGTGATTGATCAAGATTCACCCCTGGTTGATCCCACTCTTCTTTTGGAGAGTGAAGTTAAAGTGGTCGAGTCGATGTTATCTCCACCTGATCCCACTCTTTCATCAAAGAATGTTAAGATTGAAGTAGTTGCTTTGACACAGTCTTCATCTTTTCCATCTCTTCCAATTGAGAGTGAACTGAAACTCATTGAATTTTTAGTAGTTAGTTCTGATTGTTCTATGCAATAGGATTTTGTCTATTTCGATAGAAACCTATCCAAGTAATGAGATTATTTCCTTTGAATGGAGTATTCTAACAAAATCTCGTCTTCATTCAAGTGTTCCTTTCCAGATATTTGGGCGAGTTACTGCTAATAGCATACTCCGCACAATCATTGATGAAGGGGATTTTGTTAGTATTATATCCTCAACTACTTGGCTCCTCATCTTGTTTCAACCACCGATCAGATACTGGATTTTAATTGAAGACCTACTGCGCCTTTATGTATCCTTACCCATATTCCTACCACTTTAGGAGGGAAAACTGTCTGCATCGACGTTATGGTTGTCCAAGGTCCCTTATATTTCAATATGATCCTTATACGTGATTATGTTTATGCCATGAAATACATAGTGTCCACACTCTTTTGAGTGATGTATTTTTCCCATGATGGGAAAATTGTGACCATTGATCAAATTTCCTTTGTTAAACCCAATCATCGTATGAATCCTATCCATCTGAATTCCTTGAATGTCCCACACATTCTTGTGGTTCCTTCCCCTTCATCTGCCGTGTCTTTCAACTCCGGACATCATGGAGGAGTTCAAATTTTTGAGAACCATAGATTTTTCTCCTTACGAGGAAGCAGCTTCTTATGTAAGGGGTCAACCCTGCAACCTATCGACATCACGTTGGATTAAAAATGCTTGTGAGCATAGTTCTGTTTCTGTGTAAAGCTCGTTAAAAAATGAAATAGATTTCCTTAAGCATACTTCCTTTTCTGTTTCAAGCTTGCGTAAAAATGAAACAAGTCTCCACAAGCATAGTTATTTTCTATTTCAAGCTTGTGTAAAAATGAAACAGGTCACTTTGAGAAAATTTCCCTTTTCATGTCAAGCTCGTTAAAAAATGAAACAAATTCTTTTGTTGTGTCAAGACTCAACTTTTGAACCTTCATTTCCTCTTCTTGTAGCACTTGGTCCTCTTTATTCCTCTATTTTTGGTGAACATTTTCCTAGGAATAACCTGAAATTTAGGTAGAAAAGAGTAAGAAATGAAATGAAGCTTGGGGGGCATGCATCCACTCTTTGTTGGAGTTAAGCTACTTGGCAGTTATATCTGGGGGAAAGTACTAACAATTAGACATCATGTTGGGAAAACACCCGTCAATGGGAGTCATTTTGAGCATACTTTCTTTTTTAGTCTTGAGCTCTTTAAACCATGAAACAACCCTTTGAGCATAGTTCTTATTATGTGTCAATATCGTTAAAAAATGAAGCATATAATTTGAGCATTCTTTCAACCAATCTTCGAGATCGTTAAAAATAGTAAGATGGTGTTGAAATTTCTTTTCAATTTTTGTGCTCTGGTTAAAACATGAAAAGTGGTTTGAGCTTACTTTATCGGTTTTTCATGAGTCTGAATTCAAACATGAAAAAGGTTATGAGTGCCTTTTATACCTTCGGTGTGCTTGTTAAAAACTCAGTGAAGAGGTATCGAGTGTACTTTTACTGTTTTTCAGACTTGTTAAAACTAGATTATGATAAAGGAACCCTTTATGGAGTCACCTTTAAGCTCTTTTCAAGCTCCCTAAACACGAAAATATCACCAAGAAAACTTGATTCTTTCACTCTTGTAAAATTATTTGAATGATCGTCTAGTCGATGGTAGTTTATCTCTTTTTTGGGATCGATTGGACTTATTTACGAAAAATTAACACTCTAGTTTATTGCAACTAGAAGAGTTCTTCTAGGAATTATTTTATACTTTTTCGGGTCTTGTGGAATAAATATAAAAAAAAGTTTACCTTGGAGTCTTCTTGGTCATTTCACACTCTCTAAACATGAAACGATGAATGAGTTTGCTTTCATCGAACTCATAAAATCAAATGATGAAGGACCCTTTCTGGGAATGAACCACTCCTTTCTTAGGTTCGTAAAATGTATGAGAATGGACTCATCATCTGATGAGCTACAATGAGTGTTTGTTACCCTCTTTGAACTCGTAAAAATGAAAAGAGGCATCCTTTGTGATGGGGAAATTAAGGAAAGAGTTTGTATTTTGATTGTAGTTACGGAAGTACATAGTCACTCTTGAACATGGCACTCGTCTGCATATGCATTCAGTACTTGGGCAATCCATTTGTCTTCAAGTCCCATTGATTCCTTGAGTCTTCTTGTTCGTTTGAGTTTTCTGAGAATGCTCCCACCATCAGTTTGCATTAGGGGGTTAGTATGAGTCTCGTTAAAGTCGGTACTGCCAATTCATGCCATGCCCATGTTCAAGAGAAATTTGGTCATCCATTCACTGTCTGCATTCATATTACCTTCTATCATGTTGGTCATCTCTGAATCAGTATCGTATATCACTCTTTTGCTCTGTTTACTCTAAAACATCTGTGATTGCGTTTAGTGTCGATGATGGGGGAAACATCATGGCCCTCCTTCGTAAAGTACCTTGAATCATGCATGCCTCAATGGAAGGTTTCCTTGCTTTCAACAATACATTTTCATCAATGACCCCAGATTGGAAGATTCTACTGAGTGTTCGACTTCAATTCCTTTATTCACACTTGGGAGGATGTACTAAGGTACCTTGGGAATCATTGACATCAATGGTGATCTCCCTCACACTTGTTAATAGTTTACATAAATGACTAGTAAAAGTGGTTTATGCCATGTTCAATATCAAGACATTGTAATCACATGGTTAGATTTATATCATTGCAGTTTCAGCTTGAAGACCCTAGGTTAATTGATATTTTTCCCAGTTTGCGATGGAGTTTGTTTGAGTCATATTTCAGAGATCCACTTTGTATTGGTCATGGCCATATTATTATCTCATCATGGATCTACGTTTGTGTCTAGTAGCCATGATTGTGTTCAATCGGTCTCTACTATCATGGATCTACAATCTATTGTTCGATAACCATGTTATGGGTCATGTGATATTTGAGTTAGTTGTCCTGCAACATCTTCCAACCAACATATTTTCCTTCGATTTCTTCACTTTGCAAAGCATTCACCTATCGCATTCCTATAACTTCATGCTTTGGTGGGCATTCTATTACATCGAAATCTCATCATCATGAGCCATGTGTCAACCATGTGCCTAATCCCTAAAGTTCTCTTAGCTAAACTAGATCCATTCTGAGGTTGTTTCTCCCTTTTTTCCTCCTCTAAGAAGGTTGGTGCTCTTCGTCTTAAGGTAAGGTGCACCAACACCTTACTGGCACACTTTTTGCACTAACAGGGTGTGCCACTGGCACTCTTTCCCTTCATGCAAGGTGCGCCAGACCCTCTCTAGTGCTCTGTCTCCTACAACAAGGTGCTCTAGTGGTGTTTAAATGGAAAAATACGAAGCTTCGAGGCCCTGCTCGAAGGTTGATGAGGTGGAGGGTCATACCTAGATTTTAGGTGAGGTGGCATTCAATTCCCTAACCTAATGAGAGGATTCCTTAGACCTCTCCTCTTAATATTCAACCTACTCTATCGCCTTAGCCTTATAAATTTGAATGCTCTCTCCATTGTGATGGGAGGAAGGACTATAGTACTCTTATGCTGCTGGATTTCCTAGGTGGTCCCTACTCATCCTTGGGGAGGTGGACTCTCATCCTTTGGGAAGAAAAGTATCGTTCTTTGGATGCTTGGGTTGGATTGTTGGATGGAATATTGCAACATTGAGGCTTAGGTTGTGATGTTCTTTCCATATGTAATTCTATGTATTTCTCTTGATTATAGTAATACAAAAATTTTCCATATATGTTGTTGTTTTGATGATGTTTATAGCTTTCTTTCTTAAATGTTAGCTTAGATCAATTCTTATCTAGATATGCTTGTACTGTTTGTTTGTTTCCATTTTCTCTACAGGGTTTTACAGCTTGAGATCTGAAAGTTCTGGAGATTGGATCAACAAAGAGGAAGAGGATTTGTAGACCTCAATTAAGTGATCTATCTGATTGAGTTGCATCTCTATTGATCTAGGAAATTAGATTGTATCTTGTACTTTATTTTTTCTAGATCCACTTGGACTAGGGAGATTTGGCTTAAGTTCGCTTGAGTAGATTTATCCAATAACAATGTTAAGGCTAAAAATAACTAGTGAGGGAACAATTGTGAAAATGGGAGTTAGAAAACCAAGTGTAACCTCCACAAAGGAGTTACAAAACCACCAAAGGGTATTAATCAAGAAGTGACACCCACCCAAACACCAAGGAGGCCCACTAAATCATGAATTAGGATCAATAATACAACATAGGCTAAATAATCAAAAGTTGGATCTGTTGTACAATGTTTTGGTGATCATCAACTAATAAAGCCACTAGGACATAAATATGGACTAAGATCACCGAATCAAGTTCTAAAGTGATAGGAATGTCCCCATTCATTCTCACATTATGGATCCAGGCCTCCCATACTCTTTTAGTGGTCCTTGATGTGCCAATTGTTTACACTAATTAATTATTTACAAAATAATAATAATGTCTTTAGGTCCTTAAATACCCATTTTTTGCACCCTCTGCCACAATAATAAACAATTACAAATTACATATGTTTGGGGCTTAACACACGGGGTATTACAATGGGTGACCTTTATCGGGTGCAAGCCCTCGAAGTAACGATTAATGCTATGCAATGAGTGGTTAGTAGACTATTTAAAAGTTATGAGAAATTGGTCACTTGCCACTATAATCATGGGAGATGGGTCATATCTTAGTTACTTATGTTGTGCAGATAATCCCAAAATAATGATATATCATATGTTGGACTGTAAACACCCCTATACTTGAATAAAAAGAGTCAAGGGAGCTCTAACTGAATAGTTCATAAGGCATAATACTTTCTAAGGTTTTGCAAATGGAGTAGAAAGATAAGTGGGCTTGATCCCGAGGAAAATTTCATAGTTAAGCGCACTTGATCTAGAGGAGTCTTCGGATGGGTGACCTTTACTGGGTGCAAGACCTAAAAGTGATGGTTGATGTTATGCAATTTATTTTTGTTAGTATCAGTACCACTTCTTCACCCCTATGAGCATCACTTGATGCATTGAATGCTAAGTGTACTATTAAAAATCCATGAGAAATTGGTCATTTGAAATTATACTCATGGGATATGAGTCATATATTAATGACTTACACTATGTAGTTAGTCCCAAAATAATGATATGTCATATGTTGGATTACGAACACCCCTATTCTTAAATAAAAAGAGTCAAGGGAGCTATAACTGAATAGTTCATAAGGCACAACACCTGTTAAGGTTTTGCAAATCGAGTAGCAAGCTAAGTGGGCTTGATTGTGGGGAAGAATCCATAGTTAAGAGCATTTGAACTAGAGGAGTATTGGGATGGGTGATGCTTACTGGGTGAAATCATTGGAAGTGATTATTGATGCTATGCAATTCATTTTCACTATCCTCAATCCCAGTTCTTCACCCTTGTGAGCATTATCCGATGCAATGAGTGCTAAGTGGACTATTCAAAATCCACGAAAAATTGGATAGTTGTGACTATAGTCATGGGATATGGGCCATATCTTAATGACGTACACTACGTAGATATGAGCCAAAGGGATCTTGGGATGGGTGACATTCCATGAACTCCTTGTTACCAAGTGCAAGCCCCGAAAGTGATGATCGATTCTATGCAATTTATTTTTCACTAATCTCAATCCCACTTCTTTACCCCTATGAGCATCATCTGGTGCAATGAGTGTTAAGTGAACTATTAAAAAATAATGGAAAATGATTAGTTTTGACTATACTCATGGGATATAGTGTTATATTTTCTTCATATCTGATTAGATTATCTAGGATTTTTATCTGAAAGAATAACAAGTACAACAAAATGCATAAGATATAAAAAGATACACAAGACACAAATATTTTCATTGGTGAAACCATACAGGAGAAAACCCCGCAAACTTCTTCAGAATAGTAAGATGATAAAAAATCAGTAATAAGAAATGTTCATTAGCTATCTTTCTCTCCTCCTCTGACTATCTCACTCTCTCATCTGCCTTAGAGAGTTTGTGAGGTGTGTGTAAATTAGGGAGAATGCCTCCCTATTTATACCCTTTCAAGTCACTGGCCAAATATAATACTTGAGCCTACATGTCATCTCACATGGGGCCCACTTCTCCTAGAGAGACCACAATTACATATTACATGATTTTACACTGGGGACTATTGCCCTGACTTATAGCAGAGGTTGTACCTCAAGGTCTAAACACAATTTAGAAATCCCGTAAAGGGGTAACACACATCCTCAATGGGGGTACAAAAAAATACAATGATAATATACATCAGAATATATTTCGAGGTTACAAATACATCAACACTCCCTCTTAACTAGGAAGTTATTCTCTCTCTACACAATCATCAACACATTTGGTTAGGTCTTCATTGCATCGTCATCATCACGAAGTCATAGAGTCTTCATCATAGCTGCTGCCATCATCTTCTTATAATTTGATCATCATCCCATACTATTTGTCATCCAAAGTTTCTATAGTGACAACCCTTTTTCATGCTGGATGTAGGCCTAGCCCTTTGATAAGTCTTCATCATCTCTGCGAGAAAGCCATCAAGTAGGTACATCTCAGGACTTATTATATGCATCTTACAAAACTTGCAGGATCTCCCAGGATTGAATACATGCCTTGCAACACCTGTGTACCCTACTATTACCTCATAATATTAAGATCATATCATAGGCACACGGAGCGCAACCTAGATAGATATAGCACAACACTTACATCAATGACCATGGGAGGCCCATATTGCCACCATGTCAGAAATTCTCTCAGTACTTACATCAACAACCATGGGGGGCCCAACCTGCCACCATGTTGAAAAGGATCAGCACTTACATCAATGACCATGGGAGGCCCAGCCTTCCACCATGTCGAAAAGGCTCTCAACACTTACATCAACGACCATGGGAGGCCCAACCTGCCACCGTGTCAGAAAGGCTCTCAGCACTTACATCAATGACCATGGGAGGCCCAACCTTCCACCATGTCGGAAAGGCTCTCATGTGTATCTGCATCTTCTAGAATCATCACCTCCCCTTGGAAGGAACCCTGATCTAAAGTACACCAAGCTTCTCTCTAAAATATTCAAACTTCAATCTGGTTATTTCTAGCATAGAATCACATCAGAACTGATTACGTCCAAGGATAACCTATGAGCTTTTCCAGGACTGATTATATCCAACGAAAACCTACAGGAATTATTATGTTTGAGCAACCTACGAGCTTCGCTAGGATTTTATGCTCAGACAACTTGTCTCATCGGCTATGCTAGAACTCATCACTCCCTCTTTTGAGAGATCTCGATCTGGATCACATACTAGAGCTTCACTACTCCTCTCTGCATCATACAAAAATGCAAGTCAGATCAATCAAATCAAATAGTATCTTTCAAAAGAGACATACTACCTCACAAATAGCCGAGCAAGTTGCAACATATTTTTCCTCGGCTGTACTTAGTGCCATGCAGTACTGCTTCATGCTAAACCAAGAGATCACTCCTGATCCCATACTGAAGCAACACTCCAAAGTGCTCTTCCTATCAATGGCACTACCTGCCCAATATGAATCCACATAACCTTCTAGGTTAATCTTTTGATTCACATCATACTTGAGCCCATAATCAACTGTACCCTTCAGGTACCTCATAATATGCTTTGCAGCAATCAGGGAAACATGTCTTAGATCTATTAGGAATAGGATCAGGTTGTTCACAACAAAGCATATATCTGGTCTTGTATTCCTCATTTACATCAAGGATCCAATCATTTGATGATACATCATGGCATCAACCGACTCTGATGAAGCATCACTCAATAGATTTAGGTTTGATGCCAGAGGTGTGTCCATGGCCTTGCAATCCATCATCCGAACCTCTTTAGGATATCCACTGCATATTTCCCTTATCCAAGGGAGATTCCATCCCCACTCTACCATACCTCCAATCCTAGAAAGTAGTGCATCATACCTAAGTCCTTCATCTCGAACTTGGTAGCAAGCTTCCTCTTCGTGTAAGCGATAAACCCATCTTCACCTGTCACAAATAGGTCATCTACATATAGTAGAAGTATCACTGTGTTCCCTTCCTCAGCCTTGTAGTAAAGGTTGGAATTCGCTTTACTCTTGGTAAAGCCCAAACTAGTCATGAAGCTGTCAATCCTGTCGTACCACGTCGAACCTAAGGATCTTCTGCAGTCACTCCCTCTGAAGCAAAGCATCATTCTCCCTCTACCTTTCGTACTCTATGTATTGAGACATTGTGTAATGGAGTGACAAGTAGTTTCCTCTACTACTAATATTCTATGTATCCATCTAAGGTCACTAGATACCAGGATCCTCTATCTTGAACTTTGTTGAAAAGTTCTTCTCGCACCCATCTATGAGCTTGTCATCCTCTATAGGCTTTCATATTCAATATTGTATCAAAAGTTAAGATCTTCACCACTCTAGGTGATTTTCAAGATCCTTATGTAACTGTATCTACTATCCCATGGGTTCCTTCTGATCTCGTACAAGGCCTTCTTTAATTTGCAGACATGAGTATGCATGCCATGTGTCTCAACTCCTAGTGGCTAATCTATGTATACTTCCTCCTTGACTACATCATTTAAAATTTTTATCTTGATGTCAGCTGATGTATCTCCCATCTCATACCTATACATATGGATATAATGGAAGTGTACCACGTCACTTGTGCAAATGTCTCTCCGTACTTTGTGCCCTCTTTCTGTGAGAAGCCTCGTGCTACAAATATTTCCTTGTATCCCATGATGCTACCATCTACTGCATGATGGGTCTTGTAGATCCATATGGAATACACTATGGTATTCCTTTAGGTGAACACCACATCCTAGACATCATTCTTCTTGAATTGGTACTCTTTGATCATAGTCTCCTTCCTTTTCTTCTTGGCTACTTCTTCATAGGTGGAAGGATCTGCATCAATGATGTCTGTCAACAATGTCACATAACTAGAGTTTGTATGAGGCCTCCTACTTTCTTTGGAAGTCTCATCATACTGTTCTTCATCTTGGATTATTTCTCATGCCCAAGGTGGTCTTCATCTCTCGAGGTGGATCTACCATTCTCTTTATATTCTTTTAAAGCTCTTTCTTTCTCTATGGTGTCTTTGACCTGAGAATATTCAGGTTCCTCTTCTGGATTACCGTTACTTGTTATTTGGAATGATCTACAATTCAAGTTTAGTTGCATGATTATAAACATATCATAATTTCCAAAACATATTATTAGTGACAAATATATGTCACATAGCCATGCAACTATTTTATCCAATGCTACAACATTCAGCCATATCATGTATACATACAGTAACTTCTAGATGCATTCTACCCCAATGTTATTAAGAGTATGTACTAATCCAAATATGTCAACAAAGAGGTTTCAATCTATATAAGTAGTAATGGAATGTTGTACACCATCATTGACTTCTTACCCATTATGTGCAATTCAGGAGTATGACTTCAAAATACTCAAACATCAACTGAATATAAACAAATGTATAACTAAACAATATCATGAAATGACAATTGAATACTTATCTTTATTTGTTTCATGGGCATACTCCTTCTTGAGCCTTCGGCTTCATGATCTTCTTCATTCATAATAGCATCATTTCTTATCAAAATGTTAATATGGATAAGAGGTTCTTGAAGAATGGAGTCCTTCATATTCATCATCGCTTGAGGGATATTCTTTGAATCATGAGAGATTGATATTCAATTGCTCCCATCTTCTCTTCTATTATTATGAGTCGATATTATTCTTGTGTGCAATCTTCCCAGAGTCTGCTGAAGGTAACCAATTCCTTCTAGCACACATTCCTTGAATGAATGAATCCCATGATATTGGGAGGCCATTCAAGGTGGTTATAAAAATCTCTTGTTCTTCTTTGATTGTTTCATCATAGCATCAAACACTTCCTTTTGGTGTCTTCAAGGATGACACATGAGGGATTAGATGATCTTTAATAGAATATACAATGATTCTCTTGGCTCTAGCCTTAGCCACATCTCCCTCTAGCTCTTAGAACTTCCTTACTAAAATATTGATCCAAGTCAATTTCTTCAAGGATCACGGAGGTCCTATAATTCCATACTCGAAAGTTGTTAGCTTCACCAATCTTGTCATCAAGCTCGGTGTGATTAGTCATTTTGAAATGAGAACCTCAAATTTAAATAGAAAAAATTTAGATCTTACCGATTTGAGGTGTCCATCCTGGTTCCAGAGCTGATTGATCTAGGGTTTGTTAGAGAAAACCTAATTTTCAAAACTTGGAATATAAAACTTCTGATTGGATAGAAATATAGGCCTCTTCAAGGTGAGCTGTTACAATGTACTTCTTTTCTAAAAATAGTGGAGGGAATATCTTGGAACTGGAAGCCCTAGTTTTCAAATTTCTTCTGTAGAAATGACTGATATTGATTCTGGATTATCTCTGAAATTTCAGCTCCTTACATTATGAAACATCTCACTAAGATAGCCTGATATGTCTTCTTTCCAACCCCACAGGTTAGAGCAGAATTGGATTCTCTAGGTGGGACTTATGCTGAGTTTCCCAAGGTGACTATTTTGGGGACAATTCAACATAGTGAACTTGTACGGACTTACATGTGTCACTGTTTCACATTCTTGGTCTGAAAAGAGTACCACAGAAACTATAGTTAGTGCCCTACCTGAAACATCTTGTAAATTCCTTTTGGACCTTCCTAGCCCGAGATATAGAAAATATCCCTAGGTCACCTATTTATGACTGTATTCTGGAGGAGGATGGAACCCTGATTTGGAGGAACCATATCTCCTGAAGTATAGTGAATCTCAGGATGAAACATTTACACCATGTACAGAAAGAATTTCGCTTCATCCTATAAATGTTTTGGCTTTTGAGACTTCTCCAATATCGTGTTATAGTGAAAGTTCTAGGATTACTAAATTCAGTATTCTAGGGTTTTCAAGCATGAAACCCTAATTTCCATTAGCTACCATAGCAGCTGTATTTCGGTTGTACATTGAAACTTCTCTGATTTAGAAGATAATTCCACCAATAGATCCACCCTATTGAGGCAAGTCATCCTATCCCTCCTTGCTTGATGATCTATGGAGAGAACACCTTCAACTAGGAAGCCCTAGTTCCTGCAGCTGCATAGTGCCTTCTTTCAGAGAGGCTTTGATACCATCTTAGATTTTCTTAAGATATGATTAGATTATCTAGGATCTTTATCTAAAAGAATAACAAGTACATCAAAATGCATAATATATAAAAATATACACAAGAGAAATATTTTCATCAGGGAAACCATAAAAGATAAAACCCCGCAAACTTCTTCAAAATAGTAAGATGATGAAAAAACAGTAATAAGAAATGCTCACCATCTATATTTCTCTCCTCCTTTGACTGTCTCTCTCTCTAATGTGCCTTAGAGAGTGTGTGAGGTGTGTATAAATGAGGGAGAGCACCTCCCTATTTATACCCTTTCAATTCACTGACCAAATATAAGACTCGAGTCTACATGTCATCTCACATGGGGCCCACTTCTCCTAGAGAGACCACAATTACATATTAGATGATGTTACACTGTGGACTATTGGCCCGACTTACAACAGAGGTTGTACCTCAAGGTCTAGACACAATTTAGACATCCCGTAAATGGGTAACACACATCCCCAATGGGGGTACAACAACATACAACGATAATATACATAAGAATATCTTCCGAAGTTACAAATACATCAACATATGGCTCATAACTTAATGACTTACACTATGTAGATAATCCTAGAATAATGATATATCATATGTTGGACTGCTAACACACCTATACTTAAATAAAAAGAGTCAAGGGAACTCTAACTGAATAGTTCATAAGGCACAATACTTGCTAAGGTCTTTAAAATGGGGTAGAAATTTAAGTGGGCTTGATTGTGGGGAAAACTCCACAGTTAAGCATGCTTGAGCTAGAGGATTCTTGGGACAAGTGACCTATCAAGAAGCTCTGGTTACTGTGTGCAAGACCTAGAAGTGGTTATTGATGCTATGCAATTCATTTTCACTAGTCTCAATCCTACTTCTTCACATCTGTGAGATCTAGAGGAGTCTTGAGATGGGTTACCTCCTAGGAAATCCTAGTTATTGAGTCCAAGACTCAGAAGTGATGATTGATATTATGCAATTCATTTTCTCTAGTCTCAATCCCACTTCTTCACCCCTATGACCATGACCCGATGCAATGAGTGGTAGTTGGACTATTCAAAAACCATGGGATATGGGTCATAGATTAATGACTTACACTACACAGATAATCCCAAAATAATGATATATCAAGGATCGAATTTCTTGAGGTGTATTTTTTTTTATCTTAAATTGTTTACACATCAAGAAAAAAATGCACAGCTCAAGAAATTAGATCCCTCTCAATGATTTATAGATATGGGTTTAATATTGATATTTATAATAAAGGTAAATGCACCAAGTTAGTGCAATTATCACAAAGAAATACCTGTTTTGTGAAATCACTTCTCCTTATTATGCTTTTAGCAAATGTTTCCATGGAAGGAGGGTGGGTGGAGTTTTTAGTGGAGGTTTTATTTTTGTGTACCTAAAATCAATTAGACATAAGGTGCTCTATGATAACAAAGGCACTAATATACTTATACATAAACACACCACAAATAACAATTTAAAATGTGACCTCCTAAGCTCAAATTTGTAAAGCCTAACATTTTTAAAAGAATATGACATGTTATGTACTAGGCGTATAAACACCCTAGAGCACCTCTATAGATATACCACTGTGTGATTGCACTAAGAGGCACTCTACAACCCAGTATGGGGGAGATCTTGTAACGTTACATAACGTTATGTAACGTTACATTTTACTTCTAAAAAGTAGGAAATAATAAATATATTTTGTCGGCCATTAAAAAATAAAAAATTAATTATCCCCCAAAATAAATGTCTTCCACAAAAACAACCTCCTAATATGGGGGAGATGTTGTAATGTTCCTACCTAAAAAACAATATAAAATAATGACCTTGCACATGGTTTTAAAACCATGTGCAAGGCCTCCTAAACAACCCATGGTTTTATTGTACATGGTTTAGGAGGGCCTTGCAAATGGTTTTAAAACCATGTGCAAGGCCTCCTATACAACCCATGGTTTTATTGTACATGGTTTAGGAGGGCCTTGCAAATAATTTTAAGACCATGTGCAAGGCCCCTAAACAACCCATGGTTTTAGGAGGGCCTTGCACATAGTTTTAAAACCATGTATGTGGAAGATGTTGTAATGTTTGTTCCTAACAAAATAAAAAATAATTAAAAATATTATATGTCGGGCATAAATAATATTAAATATTATATGTTAACCTTAAATAAAAAGATGTGTCTTTTGATTTGAATAAAAACAATGACTATATATAGGACACACCAAAGTTGATATCTCCTTGAGTGTAATACCTAAGAAGAGGTTTGCACCTCTAGAGATTTGATCCCTCTCAGCGCTTTATAGATCCTACGATTTGGATCTACGTTGGTTGTATAGAAGACACAATGTGTCAGGGTATTAAAAAAATTATCAAATTGTACTCAAATTTTGTAAAACAGGTTATTTAAAAATAAAAAAAGTTGTTATACATTGCGCATTAGTCATGATACAAGGTGCACCACTTTAGGCTTAAATAGGAAAGCCATGAATTTTGTAAAAAGAAATCTCTACGGTGCTTCCTGAACCTAAACTATATCATAGGTGCATTTGGGAGGGTTAAATAAAATAAATGCCAAACTACATGTGAATTTTGCAAAACAAGATAATTTTTGAAAAAATATTGTGCAATATGCCTAAAACATATAATCGCATTGGTGCATCTTGATACAGGCACATTATTTTAGGAATAAATTCAAAAACTCATTTTTTTGGTTAAAAAAACTATTATAAAAAAATTGCTCCATGATGCCTATAACTAGCATCTGTGCATTGTGATAATAGGTGCAATGTGGTATGGTTAAATAAAATAAAAATATGAAATTGCGCTTTAATTTTGTAAAATTTTCTTACTAGTGAACCCTTGGACCTATGACTACACCAATGTGTTGAGATACAAGCCAACAATAGGGTAATAATAAAAGTACTAAATTGATTTTCAGTTTTATCATACACAAATGCTTCAAACACCTTCAAGTACTAGCATTCAAATTGTTGGATTTCATTGGAAATATTCAACCACAATGGATTCCATTTGATTTTTAAAATTTTCCAAACTCCTATATTTAGTTTATGATTTATGTGGCAACCATGCCTTCACATAGAGACGATACCAAGTGATTTCTTTATTACATTTTAGTTTCAATTTCACACTTTTAGTTTTCCATTTCAATAGAGTATTTGAAAATGGTTATTGTGCACATTTATTGGGATGGAGGGTGTGATAAGAGATATTATGGAGTATCATTAGTGGGCTGTCTTATGCATGTACATGTACTGCAAAATGCAAGTAATATATATGCCTTGTGATGGCTACACATTTCTTGATGACTCAACACACTATTGTTGATGTTGCCGTATCATGTTGGTGCCTCAACTTGGTGGTTTGTATGTGCCTACGATTTGTGTTGTGCTTACATGTACTAAAAATATTGTTCTATGGTGCTATAAATCATTCCAATCCCACTAAAACTAGTGACTACATGCACGAGTGTCAAGATGCATAGTTGAGTTCATTAAATCTATATGCACTGCTTTTTATCATTCCAAAGTTTTTCCATTTTCTTGTGTGCATTGGTGTAAGTTAGGGATGACTCAAGACACAATTTGTGGTGTTACTAGAAATCCCCAATGCATCACATTAAGCAGGCACATGCCTCTTTCTCATGGTACAATGACATGGTCTAGAAATCTTGTCTTTATAGTGTCTTTATTCATATGAGTGCAATGGTGTTAGTGTTGGTGAAATTTTTGGAAATAATTAGGTAATTAATGCAAAATGTAAATTTCACCTTTATCTTACAATTTTCGCAGATCTTAAGCCTGTGAATTTTCATCCTTAGGGATCTTATTATATACAATTAAAAAAACAATGAAAACATACAATATTTCAATCCTTAATAATCCCAAACATCTATGCAACTTAAGAGAGAATATACCAAATTGTTCTAATAAGTTTCAACCCTCTAAGGAAATATTATCATGCATAAACTAGATCTAGAAACACACATTTACAATTGTAAATATAGTATCAAAACAACACTTATCTTCTTCAATTATCATGTTAAATCACTTAAACATAATCACCCTTTACTTATGTGAAATCAACAAGACATATACGCCTAGAAATTATAAACCATGAATAACATAGATGGCTGGAAATCAAATTTGCAATCTACACAAGTATTGGCCAACTGAAAACTTCATTACTAACATGAAGCTCATCTACATACCATAGCCTTGTCACAATGATAGTACAATATAATAGCTCTCCAAAACCCTAGCTAGGAAAATATAAGAAAAAACTTATCACAACAAAGGAGATCCAACGAGCATGAATCGCATAATTAAATCCTCCAAGGCAAAATGAGTCTCCTCTTCTTCACTTGTCCAAGTATAACTTAGTGTTTCATATCAAAACACTAATATCCATATCTCAAAGGAATGAAAACCTAACCCTAGAATTCAAGATGCTCCAACCAGATCAAGAAACCCTAACAACTCCAAGAGAGAGAGAGATGTCGTTACACTCCAAGAGTACACATGTCAATCTCCAAGGTGATGTCATCCACAAGCAAGATCCAAATGCAAGGGTGCTGATGCTCCTCCTAGAAGCCTCCAACGGCTCCATCAATCCTCCTAATCCATGTACTCAATTAGGACCACTCGTCTTGCATGAACACTACTACAACCCAAGCATCCTTAGGCCAAATCCAATCCTTCAAATATGAATCAAATCTACCACATGTTTTCTAGTACTAGATGCTCTCCTACAAGATGAAATACACTCCTCCTACATCTCATTAAGTTTCCCCAAACAAGGTGGAAATTTTTTCAAAGTAACCCAAAATTTAACACTCCCTCTTTATGAAGAAATTATTTTCACCAAGACCCATAAACTCCCTCTATAACTCCACAACATATGCCACCTACAAATATATACCTATTTTTGTCCTAGAATTGGGCCACTACCACTTGTAAAGAAATTGTCACCCATGCCATCACACATCTTGACCCTCAAAACAATATTGACCGGTTGCGACTCTAAGGGAACATAACCTATATCATAAGTTGAATGGATAATTCTATCATCCCTCAAGCAAACAAGATGGGCCAAAATTAATAGACACCACTTGTTGAGGTGTCAATGACATCCTGCAAACATAATCACATCCAGGACAAAAACAATTAGATCACATTGTTCAAGGTCACAAAAATACAAATATACAAAATTCAACTTATCAGTTCTGAAATGCCAAGCTTGTGGTAAGGGTAACAATCCATGCAAAACAATCATCAACTTGTCAAGATGAGAATCCATTTCATGTAACTCAAATCCTTTATTAATTGAACCAAACTAAACTAAGACAACTTCGTCATCCTAAGAGAATCCTAAAGTAAGAGAACCATCATGGTCAAGTTTCTATGTCTGATAGAATCCAACAACCCTATCCCTATACTCTATAGTAATCCCATTAAATAAAACTCTATAATAAATATCAACATCATACTCCATTAAGGTATCAAACCTCTTCTCTCCAAGACAACTAGATGACTCACATATGGAAGAAACTAATGCAACATGACTATCATATATTCTTAGAGGCATACTCACCCTCACTAAAGATGTGGGTGCTCTTATATTCTCTTGATCCTCCTCAAAACTATAAGACTCGTCCAACTTTTCACTGGAATGTAGGGCCTACAAGTACTAGATCATCAAGTAACATGTAAATGCCACCTTCTATCACCCCTCTAGTCAAAATTATTGGACTATCTAGACTACAATAATTGATGGTGCATTGTTGTCCCTCAAAATCAACTCTCCACTGTACATCTATTATACAAGACACTGAAATAAGATTCTTCTTTAACAAGGAAAACAATAGAACATCACTAAGCTTAAGAACATCATTTAAAGGCATTTCAAATGAAATGAAGCCATCTCCTTTCATAAATAAGTAGCATGATCACCAATATCCATGCTCATGCATCCCTTTTTCCTCTAAAACATGTTGAATAAATACTTGTCATGTGCCATATGTATTAAATATCTATTATCCACATACAATCCAACACTAGACACAATGTTAGAGGATAATTTGGAGACCAAAGGCATATCCATCATGGAAAATATGCCATATGAAAAAGATCCTCCACCTATCATAGCTGAAAAAATTGGCATCTATCAAAACAAATTCAGCACCTTTTGCATGCCTTCATAAGAATCTCACTCGCTGGAAATAAAACCATGCCAGTAAATAATCACATAGATCTACCACCTAATATTGGAAACCCTTGGAAACAATCATCCACCTATTACAAGTCATCCTAGGCATCACACTATAATATACATAATAGAGATAAATATTAAATAATAATAATAATAATAATAATCTAAGAGACACAACCCTTGTGAATAAATATCAAAGGTGTCTGTTAAGATTCCATATAAGGGACATCTCATTATATTTATCATGTAATATATTACTTATTGTTAAAATATATTCATATATAGATTCTTTTATACTTGCATATCTATTTTGGATATTTAATATTTGAACCAAAATGGGTTGTCACATTGGCATCAGAGTCCATTCTTGAGAATTTGTTATTTGATTGTGTGGACTCTCTTTGTTAACCTATGATTGAATATGTCAAAGTATAAAATTAACCCACAATTCAATTCAAGGTGTAAGTGTGATTGGAATTAAATTAAAAAAAACCATTGAGTTTTCGATTTGAAGTAAAGAGATGCTTTTTAATAAATTCATGTGACCTGTGAAAAAGAGCCCCAATTCAATGAGTCGAATACATAATCGTGGGTTGTTTTCTAGTGATATCCACACTGTTAACCACCACTGTCGATGTAATTAATAGTATCCCAAACTAGACTAAGTGTTGAACAATACTGCTATACCAATCAAGAAATATGACAATTGCAAACAGATAATCAAAATAGATTTTGCAAGGGTTTCTCCAATGATGGATGGCAGGTATGGAGGCTAGGGTTTACTGTGGTGATGGTTAGTAGCGTTTACTATGGTGATGGTGGATTGAGTCTATTGTCATGGACATGCAGGATATTATGGCGATTGTTAAGGTATTAGCCAGTGAGTACGCAAATTCCTATTTTCATTAATTGATGGTTCTTAGTCTCTAGTCATCATTTAGCAATTCTTTAATATTGTACATGTACTGACTAAGATAATGGTGTCATCCTCTTGTTGCTATCAGGATGAAGCATATCCTATGTAGAATCCTTTAGGTTAAAAATAGTGGGAATACCATGACATTTTTAAACACAACGAAGATTGTTGGCGGCTTATGAGTGGGTGTAAGGATATACCCTTACATGTTGGATAATATTATTTATAAATATATATATTTCGATAAAATGAATTGATAGTAAAATACAAGGATAATAGCCTATTATATATCGTTGATAAAAAATACTAAGGACATGTCTTTTCATTTAGTAGACATGTATCCCCATATAACTTACCTAATTGATTGTTTAACCTAAATAGTGATTAAACTACTAAGTAATATACATTAAGGTATATTACAAGTCATCTAGATTTAAAAAGATTCATCCACGAATCTTCTGTAAGCATGCTTCAACTAGAAGTCTTGCAACAAATAATGGTACCGCGGTTTAGAAGTTCTTGATATAATTGGTCGCATTTCCATTCAAATATTTTTAGGCATACGATTTTGTAGATAAAACCATAATGACTATAGGAAGTATTCTTCTAAGTTTCCAATCTAATATCTCCATGATGAACTTGTGTTGACATGTTGTACCATGGTATTTTTTCATGCTTTGGTATGACACTGATTAATATAGATTCTTTAGTTTTGATCGATGGATCTTCAAGGATGGTTGGATATTCAGTTACATTTGTTATGATATTCTTATATGTCGTGGCAACTATTGACAACTTACTTAATTCAATCTGACTAGTTAAGGATTCTTCAATTACAGTTTCGTCACATACTTTTAAGGATGAAGCGCCTTTTAATGTATTTATTTCATCCATTGGGGTTTGATTAAAAACCTTCAAATGATTTATATTCTTGTCTTTATCTGAGGTTCTTTTCTTCAGTTTTTATTTGGGAGCCATCTAATATCAAACATACTAAGTGGAAACATCCTGTAAAATGTTTATATCTTGATGTGTCGGAGATCTTTTGAGTTTTATTTTTCTATCTTGTCATGATTAGGATCTTCTTCCTTGAAAAGTCCTTGTTCTGGATTTCCACTAGATAATTTTACATATTTTCCAGCTAACATATTATTGTGACTTACTTCCCTATCTTGTAAGAAGCCACAATGAAATTATGGTAGACGTACATATTTTTTATTGGGGATCGTATTTTGAGGTTTGTAGTTGGGGTGTCTTTTGTTATCCCTCCCAAATTCAGGTGGCCTAAATCTCTTATGAGGAGGGATATAAGGAGGTGGTTGTCGTGGCCTCCCTTACTCCTCTTTACTTCGGAACTTTGGATTCGCAATTCCTTCTTCTGTTGGGAGTGCAAATGCAGTTTCCAGCTTCCCCTTGCTTGAAACCTTGGAGATTGTAGCTATTTCTATTTCTGCTTCTTCCCTGATTCCATCTTCTTCTATCATGGGTGAAAAATTAATTTCCAGCTCTTTATTTGGAAATTATGGGGGTGTAACCTCTTCTGCTATCTTAGGTGCCATAGCATCTTGCTTTCCCTCACTTGAAAAGTGTGATGTTGTGACACCTTCCTCCTCTTTCTCTTCCATGCTTGAAAATACATATGGTGCAACTTCTTCTTCATCTTTCAACTGACTTGAGAAGTAGGACACATGCGCCTCTAATTGTTCCTTGTCCACATGATTCTTAGATTCTCCTTCTCGTTGTCATATTATCAACATTTTCATTTCTTCAACTAATTCTGTTATGCCTTCATAAAGAACTTGTGTTGCCACAACGATATCTCATATTTTTGCTTTAATATTTGTGCTTTTTATTCCTTCAACTTCCCCTTTTAATTCATTTTAACGTTTTGAATTGTTTTATCTCGTTTAAAAAACCCATAAATTCCTACATCGAAGACCATTTTGTATTATACAAAATCTTCAATTATTTTGTTTATAATAATAATTAATTATTATTATTATTCTGATAAACTATATATATGGTTTAATGTATTTTTTTTGGATTAAAATATTATAATAATAATTATAAGATTATAATTTAAATTATAAAAACAATTATTAATATAATAAAAGATATATTATTATATAATTTTTGCTTTTATAAAAAATAGGCTTTTGAGGTCTTGGAGAAGGAAAATGTGAAGGGGTGACCATGAAGGAGGGAGAAATGGTGCATGAAGGAGGATTAAGGAGAGGAGCAATGAAAGTGGAATGGAATCCAAGCTCGAGAGGGGGTGCAAATGGAATCTAGAAGCGGCAAGAGAGTGTTGAAAGGATGCAAACCTGGGTGTAAGGAAATGTGACATAGATTGGTGTGGAAGAGATATGGCATGAGGTCGGGAGGACTCTGAATGGATGCGGTGTTAAAGTATTGTAACTTTGGAAGATAGTCCAGATGTATCAATTGCATTCCTACTTAAGGAGATGAGTTTGGTCTTGTAAGAGTCATTGAAAGAATCAATGTCCTCTGGATGTAAGTCAAGTCAATAGTACCCAAGTGTCAATATAATAAATATTAATTTTGGTGTCTTGCTAGACAAGTTGTCCTAGTTAGTTAGACAAGTCGTCCATGTTAGGTTATAGGTCAAGTCAACTAAAGAATATAAATAGGGAGGTGCTCACCTTAATTTGTACACATCTTACACTCAAGTACTGCGCTGGAGAAAGAGAGAGAAAGAGTCTACTGTGGAAGATGAGCAATTATTCTTGTTTCTGGGGTTTTACATTGTACTTGGTCAAATTCTATACTAAGGAAGTTTTGCAGGGTTTTCTCCCTTGTGGTTTACCCGAGGAAAATCTTTGTGTTCTCTTGTGTTGTTGTACTTGTCTTTATTTTAGTGATAATTTTCTTATGGCTATGATATTATGATGCTAAATTTTTTATATCTTGTATAATCATAAAAAATATAACATGGTATTAGAGCCCCTCTGAAAGAAGTCTTTGTGTAGCCGGAACACTGATACAACTACAATTACTAAAGATTAGGGTTTTATGCTTGAAAACCCTAGAAGACAAAATCTAGTCATGTTGGGACTTTCGCTATAACTCAATATTGGATAAGGCTCAGGAGCTGAATTTTTTTGTCATGTCCTCAATTAAATAATTTCAAAATATTGTTTCACCAACCTACTAGTTTCCTAGGTTGAGATGGAGACATAAATTTTGTAATAAGGGGACATGGGACCCAAAAGGACTTTAGTTTACCATATTCCCATTTAATTGGGTCACATAAATGATAATACTAAGAACATAAGGTGGCATGAGTTCATGAAGACACTTGGAAGATTGTGAAGACTTTGGGTGACTAGATTCCCCACACACTTGGCATGATATTCATCCAAATGCGAACACATGGGTAATGTAACATTATTGGATGGTAATGTGGTGTCAAACATCATGTAATGAGCTAAGGAATGAGAAGTGGTAAAGGAGGGTAACTCAGAGGAAGAGACTAGAAGACAAGGTGTGCCACTTGGAAGGAGATTCTATGCACTCTATGACAACAAAAGATGATAGATTCTATGACAAGTATGAAAAATTCAGACCTGATTGCTGACATATGAAAAATATGACATGTCAGGGAAAACAATAGCCACCAAGAGGTTAAATTTTGGAGTTATAGGCATCCATTCGAATTGGGGAAAGAATTGGAGCATGAAGAGGAAGACAAGTGTCATGAGAGTTACTAAAACACTAAGATGAATTGGAGGAATATCATGGAGGGAAATTCGACATTAGGAGGCATAATAAAGTTAATAAAAGGATTTCACGAGGAAGGAGAATGGATTTTTATCATTTTTTAATTATCCTTTTTCATTTTGGAGATATTTTGCTTGTCCATTGCACAGTAAATGTTCACTCTCCCTGTTTGTGAACCAATTTCGAGGGAGTTGAATTCCTTTCCAAGTTGGTTGATGGAGATGCCATTCATACATATAATGGGAGCTTAAATAAGGAATTTTATTTGCAGGTTGAATTTCCATACATTCAAATTATCATCTATCTCCCCATTCTCTCATTCATTCTTCTCCATTTCCCCACACTCACAATTGATGGCGCACTAGTTGGAGTGATTCTTGTGCCTTGTCGAGGATGGTTGATGCCCAAGATTTAATTTATGATGTATGGTTCTGTAATATCATATCCATTTACTCTGTAAGTATAAATATTATAAATACATGTATGAAAGGCTCGCATCCCCATGCTCTTGAATAACTAGTTTTCATGGATTTGGCTTCAATATTGAAGTAGCTTTATATCAGATTTGTATGAGGACATTTGTATGATTTTTATGATGACGTGGAATAAATATATGATGTATGCCTCTTTTATATTATTTCCACATTCTCTGTAAGTCGAAATATCATAGATACATGTATGAAAATCTTGCATACTCATGCCCTTGTTTCACTAGTCTTCATGGATTTGGCTTCAATCTTGAAGTAGTTTTATACTATACTTGTATGCAGGTATTTATATGGTATTTAATAATGTTATTTAATCCATTTATATTATGTATATGGTACCTATATTTCATGTCCTTTTCTGAACCTTTAACTCCACCTTTCATATGTCAAAATCGAGCTAGTTATGCAATTTCCCCATAAGCAATTTCACTAAAAGTTACCCTACAATTGTTTCAGACCATAATCCATTTGAAAAACTTAATAAAAATGAAAAAGGATATTAATTGATGTCTGATTCTAATTACCATACTCCTTTATTAAATTTGGGAGGGTCGTTATTGATTTGGAGAGCTAGTTTGGCCATCACCCCTGGGGGGATTTGAACACAATTTCCTAGTAATTTTGGTATTTTGGTAATTAGCCCAAAAAAGTTTGAAGAGGTATAAAGACTGATGAAAAGTATCCATAAACCACCTTGGGATGTTTTAAGACTCACCATACAATATCCTTTCAAATTTGGGACTATTTGGTGAAAGTTGGAACCCTCTACAGTCACAATTAGTTAAGAACGATTTTTTCCCAATTTGTGCATTTCTCCAAAACTCCGAAAAGGGGAAATTATAGTGGTATCAAAGAATTTTATTGGAACCTATTGAATTTATGGATGATAAAGAAGAATTTAAAAAAATGTTTGAAGTCATATTTTGATGATAAGACCAAGCAACTTATGCAAGGATTCAAATTGATGGCTAGCCAACTTAGGGGTAAGCTAGCATCAAGGGATATTAGAAGTTTCCATCATGGAGAGACACATAATACCATTAATTTTGAATACTTTGATGATTGGTTGAATGGATATAGTAACGATAATGAAAATGTGAATTCATCAAGGGACAATCAACAATCCACAAGTTTGGAGGAGCATGAAATGAGAAAAAATCATCCTACTTGTGAAAAGAGCCTAGATACACCATTAAAGGAAGAAAAAAATAATCATGAAGTGGAGCATAAATTACCTAAAGATGATTACAGAGAAGAAAATAAAGAGGAAAGTGAAGACAAGCACACAATCCTTGCTGATGGAGGTTGTGCAAATCAAACATAATCTACTAATGGATCCTTGAACTATGAAGGAGTACCTATTGATGGGTGCTTACAACTCTATGTTGGTGACATAGAGATAAGATTTGAAAATGTTGCTGCAATACAAATCTCTCATAAGCTTGAAGATGAATACCTTGTGATAGATAATGAAGAACTATAGAAGGAGCAAGTCGATAAGTCGACTTGAATGAGGACCGACTTAGTCGATCAACCGACTAAGTCGATGGACCAACTTAGTCGATCAGCTGACTAAGTTGTTCTGTCGACTAGAATAAAAGATTAGGTCGGCCATCTAGAGTTGCGTTGGTTCACCGAACCGACAGGTAGTTATGTTGTAACTGTCTGTAAATTGTATATATTAGGTTGTTGAGCCAAACAAGAACTCAGTTCAGTTCTCGGCATTGTATGAACTCATTATAATAATCTGTTTAATCCTATCTGTTCTTATCTCTTGTCTCTGTTCTATATTTATGTATGTTTTAGTGTGTATTATTGGTAACCTTATGTGATCTATGAGATTACAACATTGGTTCCGTTGCCAGGACATGAACCCAAGTCTCTCGGGTGAGAGCCGAGTATCCTAACCAACTAAACTACAACGGACACAAGTAGTCGAGGAGCAAGCACCGGCACAACATCCGGTCAGCCCCCTCGACTTATACAAAAGAGCAATACCGGAGACAGTTAAAGCCAAGTTTGACAAAGATACTGAGCTAAAATTTTTCTTCGAGACATTGCTTGCGCTGTTTTAGTCGGCCCAGAAAATTTCCACCCAGGCTCCTCTCTATACAGGTAGTGGAACACAACCCTCAGTATTCGCACACATCACGTCGTCCTTCACATGACAATCTGATAAAGAAGGTGACGTGATCGGACAAGTGACATATACCATTGAATTGACCGACCTCGAACCCCAAGCTGACTTACCAACCACTACACCACCAGGACCAAACATAGCTTCCGATGTAAGTCCACACCATACTTCCCCCAAACCCATCACCCCCAACCATTCCCCCACTCCATCACCACCACCACCACCATCCCCACCACCCCCACCACCCCTTGATTCAAAGGAAAACCTATCACAACCAACTGCATCCACACAACCGGAGGTGGTCATACCACCCCCCCAGCCAGAAAAACCATCGGCTTCTATTCTGCAAACCAAAGGCCCCCCCCTCAACTATTGCAGGTACATAAGAAACAGAAATAGAAAAGAACAAGAAGAGGAAGGAGCATCATGGAAAGACTCCCAGACTTCGGATTAGCTTGAAAGATGCAAGCTCCTTGACCAACACAGAGGTGGTCCAACTCCTCAAAACTCTATCCAAAGAAGCCAAGACAAGGAATGAGTGAAAAACTAAACAACTCACAGACAAAAATACAAAACAGGTCGAGTTTCTCGACAAATGCAGGACTTTAGCTCAGTCCGTCATACCAGGCCCCATAGAAGTCGACACAGAGAGACCGCTTCAAAGAGCGTATCAGCTCTTCAAGAGCATGGTGTCGACCCTCCAAGTACACCTTCAGGAAACTAAGGAGGAACAGAAAGAGGAGACTGCTAGACTACTACTAGCACAACACACTGCATTTTCGAAGGCATATAAGGTGTTACAGGACCATATGGAGGAGTCTCTCGTCACCGAAGAAGTATTAAGGGACTTGCCTACTCACTATGGGAAAGTCTATCAGTAGACACGGTAGACTCAACAAGGCATTCAGGCATTGGAGAGCAGGAAGACCACGGAGGCAGCACTTAGGCCGACAATAGAAGAACAGATAGTGCTGGAAACCACCAAACTGCAAAAAATGGAAAGGGAAGTACATCAATGGGTGCAACAAGCTCTCCCCAACTTAGAAAAATTCGACATCATCTGCCCGTAGATGAAATGACTCATCGAGACTACAGAAGAGTAGAACCAGTTCCTGGGCCCCAACATGGAAAAGATAGCGAAATTCCCCATCTCAAAGAAGACGTTGTTCCTGTCAAGATTAACCACATTAACCATCGACATCCAGAAAGCTTTGCAGAGCTAGACAAATTTCCAACATCACCTCGCCATCACATCCCCAGCCATTGTTGAGGTCTGTGTACAAAAAAGACCAACAATCCGTCTTCACAGTCCGCCACAATAAAATTTTGGAAGACCAAACAAACAAATTTTGGGTGCCTCCCTATTTATTTGGGACGAAGAAACGTTTCATTCGTGGGGGATATGTAGAAGGAGCAAGTTGATAAGTCAACTTGAACGAAAACCGACTTAGTCGATCAACCGACTAAGTCGATGGGCCGACTTAGTTGATCAGCCGACTAAGTTGGTCAGCTGACTAAGTCGGTCGGCAGACTAGAATAAAAGATTAGGTCAGCCATCTAGAGTCACGTTGGTTCACCGAACCGATAGGTAGTTATGTTGTAACTATCTGTAAATTGTATATATTAGGCTGTTGAGCCAAACAAGAACTCAGTTCAGTTCTCGGCATTGTATGAACTCATTATAATAATCTGTTTAATCCTATCTGTTCTTATCTCTTGTCTCTGTTCTATATTTATGTATGTTTTAGTGTGTATTATTGGTAACCTTATGTGATCTGTGAGATTACAACAAGAACTAAGATCAACTTCTCCATCACCACTTGAGCTTCAAGAAGTTGATCAAATCAAGAAGAAAGAAGAAGAGGAGATTCACTCCCATGAACCTTCCTTCATTGAAGGGTATTTGAAGATGATTGAAATGGATATCCATGAGGCCCTTAGAATACTCAGAGACACTAAAGCCTTGGTCTCAAAATCTTGTTGTAAAATTTCTTCATTGGAGGAGCCACCCTTCCTTCAAGACATGGAGAAGATTCAAAGAGCAATGTGCAACATCGAAGGTAATTTCATGTCTTTGATTTTTTATAGAAACAATTTGGTTGATCTTAATGAATTGTTACATGAAGCATACTTTAATAATAATGAGGATATTCATAAGCTAAAAATTCAAAATTAGCAACTTCTTGAGAGGTTGCAAGATAGTTGTTCTTCCTCCTATGTTTCAGATTGTCATATGGTATATTGCTTGGAGGATTCTCATGACATGAGGGATCATGAGAAACATGTAAAATTGCAGGTTATTGATGTGTTTGAAGATGATATTTATGATATCCAATCACTTGTTGTGGTGGAAGAGGAACTTGAGTTTCCTCTTGAAAATGGTTACACACTTTTTGAATAAGTGCATGATTCCACCACCTTGGAACCAACCCATGAGGAAAGTTTTACATTTTTAAAGGAGGTGCATACTCCTACCCCTATGGATCCTTCACATGATGAAATTTTTTCACTTTCCAATCATTTGGGTGAGTTGGTTCTTTCTCCTTCATCCTACACTTCCAAATTTTGCAGCATTCATCCTAATAAAGTATGGATGAAAGGTTTGTTTTTTATGGTGCGTGACAAGAAGAGTATAGACTTTCTATGTCTTATTTTGATGATGACATGATTAGAGAACCATAGTATTTACATTTGCAGCAACATCCCTTGTTACATTATGATGACATCTACATGGATGCACCTTTGGTATTCACTTGAATCACTTGGAGAGTCATGATTTTCCTTGCTCCTTGCCTAGTCCATTTGATGTTAGAGGAACTTCATCCCACACTTGGGGTGAAAATATATATGATTGAAGAACATTATTGTTATAAGAAATATACTCTGTTATTTCATGATGACATACATATTCATGGGCGTATTGATGAGACTTCTTTGAGCCACTTGAAGTCTTCATGTTTTCTTTGCTCCTTATTTGGTTTAGATTTTAATGGAGGTTCTTCATTCACTTCTTGGAAGAAATAACACATGGTTGATTATATTGATGCACATTATATATTTTTGGAGTAGCATTATGGGACATGGGATCCTCACCTATGTCATTGAAGAAGACCTGATGTAATACATTATTCTTATGTGTATGATCCAAATGATGATCTACTTACTTGGATGTACAAGCACTTTCATGATTCTTTGATGAGGTACCTTCTTGATGTACATTTGTATGATGTTGTTATGTACTTTAATGATCTATATTTTGTACTCATGATGTTTGGAAGGGTTCTATACAAGCAATGGGATCCTGGCATTACTTGGTTTCATCTCACTTGGAGTAGCAATTCAATTTTTGGTTTGAGAAAGAAAACCAATCTTCAGTTGTTTGAGATCATCTTTCGAGAGAAGTGTTCCAGTTTCCTAAGTGGGAGACATTTTGAGAGATGGATTCAACTTTCACATGCTTGGTTTTCAAGGAATTTCATCATAGACATTTCACACCATGCATGTATCAAGATCATATGGGACCTTGGGATCATTTTTGGTCTCATTGGTTTCAAGTTTGGGGGACAAACAACATTTGAGATTTAGTCACCAATTGAGAAGATGATAATAATTAGAGTAGTGCAGCAACAAGCATGGTGGCTCCTCTGTGAAATTTTCTTGGAATATTAAGAAACTCAAAGTTTGGTAACTCAACACCAACTTCAAAGAATCATACAAAAGCAAAAAGGGGTGAAAGTTCAGAAAAGGTTTCCAAAATATGGAGGTAAATATTATTTGCACAAATTTGGTTTTTATGGATTTGAATAATCCTTTTGGTGTTAGTGGTGATGTTATAGGATATATCTATATGCACAATCCACATCTCTTTACTTTTGGGAACACAAAATTGCAGTCCATGAGTGCCACTACTCAAATTGTAGCTAAAGAAAATTAATGAGCAAAACCATAAGAGAGTACTTGGTGCAAGGGAAGGAGTACCAAATGATCATGTCACTTCGGAATATAATTTTATTTTTTCAGCATACAAAATTGGAATTTCTTGAGGACAAATAATATTGAGTGGGTAGGATTTGTCATTTCCCCAATTAAATAATTTCCAAATAAGACTATTTGTAAATAATGTTTTACCAACCTACTAGATCCCTAGGTTGAGATGGAGACATAAATTTTGTAATAAGGGGATATGGGACCCAAAAGGACTTTAGTTTACCATATTCACATTTAATTGGGTTACATAAATGATAAATGCTAAGAAAATAAGGTGGCATGAGTTCATGAAGAGACTTGGAATCTTGTGAAGACTTTGGGTGACTAGATTCCCTACACACTTGGCATGATATTCATCCAAATGTGAACACCTGGGTAATGTAAAATTATTGGATTGTAATGTGGTGTAAAATATCATATAATTATCCAAGGAAGTTGAAGTGGTAAATGATGGTAACTCCCATGAAAGAGTAAGGGACTAGAAGACAAGGTGTGCCACTTGGAAGGAGATTCTATGCACTCTATGACAACAAATGATGGTAGATTCTATGAAAAGTATGAAAAATTCAGACTTCATTTCTGGAATATGAAAAATATGACATGTCAGGGCTAAAAATATCCACCAAGAGGTTGAATTTGGGATATATAGGCAGCCATTTGAATTGGGGAAAGAATTGGAGCATGACGAGGAAGACAAGTGTCATGAGAGTTACTAAACGACTAAGATGAATTAGAGGAAGCTCATGGAGGGAAATTATACCTTAGGAGACATAATGAAGTTAATAAAAGGATTTCATGAGGAAATTTTACCTTTGGCATTTTGGAGAGCTTTTTCTTGTCCATTGCACGGTGAGTGTTCACTCTCCTTGCTTGTGAACCAATTTTGAGGGAGTTAGATTCCTTTCCAATTTGGTTGATGGAGAGGCCATTCAGATATATCATTGGAGATTAATGAAGGATTTTTATTTTCAGGTTGAAGGTCCATACAGTCGAATTCTCATCTATCTCCCCATTTTCTCATTCCTTCTTCTCCATTTCCCCACACTCACAATTGATGGCACATTCATTGTTGTGATTCTTGTGCCTTGATGAGGATGGTTGGTGACCAAGATTTGATTTATGATGTAGGGGTTTGTAATATCATATCCATATTCTCTATAATTCAAAATCTCAGAAATACATGTATGAAAGGATTGCATTCCCCATGCTCTTGAATAACTAGTTTTCATGGATTTGGCTTCAATATTGAAGTAGCTTTATATCAGATTTGTATGATGACATTTATATGAGTTTTATGATGATGGAGAATCAATATATGATGTATTCCTCTGTAATACTATTTCCACATGCTCTTTAAGTCGAAATATCAAAGATACATGTATTAAAATCTTGCATATTCATTCCCTTGTATCACTAGTCTTCATGGCTTTGGCTTCAATCTTAAAGTAGTTTTATACCATACTTGTATGAAGGTATTTATATGGTGTTTAATAATTTTTGTTAATACATTGGTATTATGTATATGGTACCTATATGTCAATTCCTTTTCTGAACCTTGAACTCCACCTTTCATATGTCAAAATCGAGCTGGTTATGCAATTTCCCCATAAACAATTTCATTGAAAGTTACCCTACAAATGTTGCAAACCATAATCCATTTGCAGAACTTAATAAAAATGAATAAGGATAGTAATTGATGTCTGATAATCATTTGCATACTTTTTTCTTAAATTTGGGAGGGTAGTTATTGATTTGGAGAGCTAGTTTAGCCATCACCCTTGGAGGTATTTGAACACAATTTCCTAGAAATTTTGGTCTTTTTGTAATTAGCCCCCAAAAAGTTTGCAGAGGTATAATACTGATAAAAAGTATCCATAAAACACCTTGGGACGTTTTAAGACTCATCATGCCATATCCTTTCAAATTCGGGTCGATTTGGTGAAAGTTGGAGCCCTCCACAGTCATGACTAGTTAAGATCGGATTTTTCCAATTTGTGCATTTCTACAAAATTTTGAAAAGGGGACATTAAAATTTTGAAGGAAGAAGATAAAATATTTTTGTACCCTATGTAAAATATTTTGACTAATATTCGCTACAATATAGAAAATATGATTCCTCGAACTCACGGTTCCATCCTCTCCCAGAATTCAACCTTAAACAAGTGACCTAGGGAGAATCACTATATCTTGGGATAGGAAGGGTCAAATGAAATTTCACAAGATATTGCACAGAGAGAATGAACTGTAGTTTCTTTAATAAAATTTTCATACACTGAAGATGAAACAGTGACACATTGCACTCCGTACAAGTTCACTATTTTGAATAGTCATGAAACAATTCACCTTGGGGACCTTCACATAATTTCCACCCGGTGAATCCAATTCTGATATAACCTATGGGTTTGGAAATAATATATACCAGGATATGTCAGGATGAAGTTTCATACCTTGAGGAGCATAACATTCAGAGCTATAATAGAAACACGATTAGTCAATTCTGCAGAAGAAACCGAAGAAAAACTAGGGCTTCCTATTCTGGGCACTTCCCTCCACCAATAATTTAAGGAAGGAGGACCATCAAATTCACCCTAGGAGGGTGCATATTTCTATGAAATAATTTTCTCATTTTGTGGACTTTCAATTTTTGACCTAACACTGCTGTCGGAGAAAACTAGGGCATCAAATATTTTGCAGTTCTGTCCACAGTTTTGGGAAAATAAGTATGTTGCTCAGCTCACCTTGAGGAGTTTCATCTTTATATCCAATTAGATATGAAATATACATAAGTTGAAAAATTAGGGTTTCTCTATCAAACCCTAGGTCCACTAGAAGCAGTCTTCCAAAAGATCCTTCAAGCAAGCATCAAGTTGAAGAAATTTCACTTGTAAGTTCTATCCTTTCTGTTTCCATTTGAGGTTCTCGTTTGTATCATGATTACACAAAGTATCAATCTTGAGGACAAGCTTGAAAGAGTCAAGAAATTCTAAGCATGGAATTATATGGTGCTTCTCATACTTAAAGAAGCATTCCATGAAGAACTATGTCAAAGAAGAAGCTACAGATCCAGACGGAGATGGGGTCGAAGCAAAGCAAAATAAGGACCTATTCAAAACAAATATGAGTATTTTCATATCCATTGGATCTCACATGTATCATCCTTAAATAATCCCAAGGATATGTTCGATGCAATGAACAAAATGTACGAAGATGACCTTGAGAACTCAACTCAATGATGTGAAGGTGCAATGCCAAAAAACATTCAATGTTACTTCATAAGAATATATCATCTCAAGGAGCAATTAGAATCCGTTGAAGACATTATCAAAGAAACAAAATCATAAATTACAATTTGGAAAGGTTCCAAGTTTAGTCAAGAGAGTTGTTCTAGTAGGAAGATCACATATGGAGGAATGCACGTAAGAAGAAGATTGATTAGTTGAAAAATAAGAAGAGATGACAATCAATCCCTAACAACTCATGCCAAGCAGAGAAAGAACAAGAAGGAAGAACATTCTTACTAAGAATAGAATGGCATCTCACAAATCAATAGTTCAGTTGTTGGATCCAATCTTATCATGCATAAAATAGATCTAAAAACACTCATTTGTCGTTGTAAATACAACAACAAAATAACCCTTATCATTATTCAATTACAATGTTAAATAACTTAATAGAATCACCCTTTACGTATGTGAAATTAGCAAGACATGTGTAGATGGAAATTACTAACAATGAAGAACATAGATGGCTGAAAATCAAATCTGAAAATTACACAAGTAGTACTTAAAAATTCGTTAATATACATTAGATAATGTTATTTTACATACCATAACCTATTATAAGGTTAGGATAGTCACTAGCTCTCCAAAACCCTATCCCAGGAACCAATACAAATCCTAGAATAAGTAAGAAGATGCAATAAGAATAAATTGCTCAAAAAGTCCCTCTAAGGAAAGACATCTCGTCTTCTTCATTTCTCCACTTGATGACATCTCTCTAAATCCTAGGAGAGTCTAAGTACATAATAATATCCAATTGTGTTAAGAACCTGTGTCAACCCTCCTCTTTATTTTGTTAGTATATTTTATTGGACGCATATGCTTTGTAAGTCGTCCCGTTAGTATGTTGTATTATCCCACATACATGGGGATTAATAGTTGATGTTAAGCAGTCCAGTTAGTGTGTTGTATTATCCCACATTCATAGGGAGTAATAGTTGTTTAGATTAGACTTACTATATAGCTAAGTGTTGAGGCCAATGAAATCATCAAAGAGTTATTTTGTATTGAGCTTGCTCAAAGGAGATTGCCCCCTCGAAGTGGCCTGTGACTAATAAAATATCTTCTGTGATCCATAATTTCTGTTATATCATGCATTCTTATTGTTTATTGCAGGAGGTTCTCCACATTTGGTATCAGAGCACTTTCCTTGGCACAAGTGGTATTTTTTTTTTTGGGAAAAAAAGGGCGCAAAATTGGGCGGCGACTTTCAAATCCATTTTTGAAATTTTTTGTGCCAATTCAAGAAAAACAAGTTTCATATCCAAATTCCTCTTTCAAAAATACGCAGTTTCAAAAAACAAATCATCTTATTTGGAGTTCTAAAAGTGGAGATATCGCGGATTTAAAATCAACAATTTTTCAAAATTTCGGTGACAACCGCAGAAATTGCAGAGCGAAAATCTTTTGACCGAGTACCCAGATTTTTATTCTGAATGCGTAGGTAGAAACAAAGTGGTTGTTCCAGTTCCAGAAATAGGTGATAATAGATATTTTGAGAAATATAGATTGGGTTATGCTCATTTTAAAAAATTTCGCCTCAAGACCCTAGCTCTAATTATGGGTTTTTTGGGCATTGGTGGGAATTTCTGGCACTGTGATTATTGCAGTAGTTCTTCTTCTTACAACAGTATTACTCATTCAGATTATGGAATAAAACCTATCCGCTTAACTGTGGGAAGTACTTGGGCATAGCCCTAAAAATCATTGTGAGGAGTACCATACGAACCCCGAAGTAGCTAGCCATTGAAAGGACCTGCCAAGCGAAGAGGGAAACGACCCCCACTAGATTGACTAGATTCCCACCCATGAGGAAAACCAAAGAGCTGTCGGCTATTGCCAAGCAGTTAGTAGTTTTACCTACGCCGTGGAGTGAGAGGTATTGCCCCAATACGCAAGCCGTCAGACAGCCTTGGTGGCCGAGTGACTCTCGTGAACCTTTAGGAAGCCAAAAATACCTGGGGTCCATATCTATTATTAGTTGGTAAAGCACATTTTTCTAAGAGCCGCCACATATCATCTCCAAAAAAAAAAAATCTTGCTTATGGTTGTCACCTGCGCAGGAGCAAATAGACAAATGGAAGAAGAACTTGTCACCCTCAAGACCAAAATCCAAGATCTGGATCAAATATTTCTCAACCTCCATCTTTAGCATTCAGCCATGAGCAACCGACAACAGCCTGAATCTTCTGTAGACACCGAGTTCTCTGCTTCCAGCAACTTTCGTGGGCCGAAGATTTATTTCCCTTGCTTCAATGGTGATGATCCAACTGGATGGATACACATAACTTAAATATGCATGACACTTTTGATGTCACCAAAGTCCCACTTGCATCATTTCATTTGGAACATGAAGCCCTTCAATGGTTCCTGTTGGTACATCAAGGCTCATGAAGATCCCCAATGGACAGATTTTTGTCAACTTCTTTTGCACTGATTTGATCCTATTGGTTTTGATGAATTCATAGGAGCACTCACCAAACTTTGCCATACCGACACTGTGAGAGAGTATCAGACACAATTTGAGAAATTAGTCAAGCACACAGAAGTCTTTTCTGATGCATTCTACATGAGATGTTTGATCAATGGTCTTAAGGATACAATCCGATCTAACGTTAAAATGTTCTGTACCAACACAATGATGGAAATCCTAGGGTTGGCTAAGTTGGCGGAGGAAAAGATTAGGGATCAACAACGCCCCAAATCCACTTTTGTTCCATTCAGAAATATGGTTCCCCAAAGACATCCAAACCCTTTGACTCCTAGAACCACTCCTATCAAGCATTTGTTTGAAGCTGAGATGCGGGAACGTAGGGAAAAAAAGGACTTTGTTATAATTGTGATGATAAATTCACCTAGGGGCATCAATGTACTGAATAAAATATCTATCTCTTGGATTTGTTTTCTCCGCTTGCACTTGAAATTTGTGAAGTTGCTCAGGATCCAGTAGACGATCAGGTCGACATTCAGTAACCGCCTGTTCGCCCCCATTCTCATGATGAACACCTAGAGATATCTCTCCATGCATTAGCTAGAGTCACCACCCCACAAACCATGCAGGTCAAGGGTTTCTTCAAGAATATCCCTCTTAGAATACTCATTGATTCTGGTAGCACCCACAACTTCATTGACCCTCAGATTTCCAAACAAGCTGATAGTTTTGTCCATCCTTGCTCCATCTTTAAAGTCATGGTTTCCAATGGGAGCACCTTACCTTGCAAAGGAAAGTGTCACAATGTGTGTATCTCTATTGGAGATTATAAATTGTGCTCTAACATGTTTTCCATGCCTCTTGGAGGATGTGATGTGATTTTGGGCACCCAATGGTTACACACACTTGGACCCATCTTATGGGATTTTGCTGAACTATGGATGCGGTTTTTAGTCAATGGGAACAAACAAACATTCAATGGCTTACAACCAGGTTCTCTCAACATAATCAATTCACATCGCATGGAAAATCTCCTTAAGAGGAATTCACATGGTGTCATTGCTCAGCTCCATTTCATTCAGATGCAACCTTCAACAATCTCAACTACTCCCTTGGATCTTTCATTCTGATGCACCCTTCAGATGCCTAATTTTTCCAAGCCCTTCACTCTTGAGAGTGATGCTTACGACAATGGACTTGGGGTTGTCCTCTTTCAAGACGAACATCTCATTGCATTCACTGACAAATCCCTTTCTGGAAAGAATTTCTCTACCTCTACGTATGACAAGGAAATGATGACTATTTTGCACGCAGTACAGAATTGGTGGCCATCCCTCTTAGAGAATCCTTTCTGCCTCAAGACTGATCACTAGAGTCTGAAATATTTCCTGGAACAAAAGGTATCATCCCCAACAAAACAAAAATGTGTTATCAAACTTAGGGATTATGACTATGAGATCACTTACATGAAGGCTAAGGACAATCTTGTGGCAGATGCTCTTTTCTACACATTTGATGCCCATGTTTCTCTTTCAGTTATTTCTATGCCTATAACAACTTGGTTACACTCTGTTCAACAAGGCTATTTCAATGACTCCTCATTATCTGAAATCATCCAACAGTTGTTCAGTAAACCTTCTGTGGTACCGCATTCATCTTGGGATGGATTTTCTCTGAGATACACGGGTCATCTAGTGCTTCCCCAGAGCACAAATCTTAAACATGTGGTCTTTTATGCACTCCATGATTCTCCATTGGTAGGGCACTCCAGGTTCATCAAAACATATGAGTTGGTGCGACGTAACTTCTTTTGGAAGGAGGTGCAATGAGAAATTCAACATATGGTTGCCGAATGTGCTGCTTTTCAGCACCACAAGGGTGAAACTACACTCCTTTCTGGATTACTCGAACCTTTCCCCACCCCTACAAGGATTTGGACATATATTTTGATGGATTTCATTCAAGGGATCCATAAATATGGAGGGAATACCGTAATATTTGTTGTGGTGGATCGACTCTCCAAATATAGTCATTTTTGTGCTCTTAGCCGTCCATATACCACCTCTTCAATCACACAAATTTTCATGGACCAAATATTCCTTCTTCATGGAATCTCTTCTTCCATTGTCTCAGACCGCAACACAAATTTCACAAGTCATTTTCACCTTAGTGACACCAAATTGCATATGAGTTCAGTTTACCACCCACCAATAGATGGTCCAACTGCAGTCATCAACAAATATTGGTAAAATTATCTTTGTTGTTTCACCTCAAAACAACAACACCAGTGGGAAAAGTGGCTCCCTCTCGCTGAATGGTGGTACAAGAATTCCTACCATATTGCATCTAAAATGACTCCATATGAAGTAGTTTATGGTCAAGCACCTCCAGTACTCCTTCCATCCACCCCCAGTAGTTCATCAGTTTAGGCAGTTGACATGGTTCTTCGAAACCGACATCATATTATTCACAGCCTATAGGACAATCTTCACCTGGAAAGAACCTACATGAAACAATAGGCCGATCAACACCGTTATGAGTGCATTTTTCAAGTTGGTGATATGGTTTTTCTTCATCTGCAACCTTACAAGCAATCCTCCTTGAAAGAAAAGGGAATCAAACGCTCACTCCAAAGATCTCTGGCCCATATACAGTTCTTCAAAATATTTGGTATGTTGCTTATAAATTGGCACTTCCTCCTTCTCGCATTCATCAAGTGATTGCCACCAACATCAGCACACAAATTGTTTTACTAGAATGGGATAGTGAAGGATCCATCATTTCAGAGTCAAAGGCCATCCTCAATAAGCGCACTTGTCAGATTCTCTCTCAGTCCATCACAAAGGTCTTCAATTCAGTGGCAGAACATGAAACCAGAGGATGCTACATGGGAACCACTCCTTCAGATTCAACATTAGTTTCTGCATCTTAAGCTTTGAGGACAAAGCTTTTCTAAGAGGGAGGGGATGTTAAGAACCCATGTCAGCCCTCCTCTTTGTTTTGTTAGTATATTTTATTGGACGCATATGCTTTGTAAGTCGTCCCATTAGTATGTTATATTATCCCACATTCATGGGGATTAATAGTTGATGTTACGCCATCCAGTTAGTATGTTGTATTATCCCACATTCATGGGGAGTAATAGTTGTCTAGATTATACTTAGTATATAGCTAAGTGTTAAAGCCAATGAAATCATCGAAGAGTTATTTTGTATTGAGCTTGCTCAAATGAGGTTTCCCCCTCAAAGTGGCCTGCGATTAATAAAATCTCTTCTGTGATTGATAATTTATGTTATATCATGCATTCTTATTGTTTATTGCAGGAGGTTCTCCACAAAGTGAGAGAGGGTGATGAGTGTGCTCCACTTGATCACATCTCTAACTCAATATTGATAAGTATAAATGAGCTATGATGTTCTATTATATGAATGGTCATCATCAACATCTTCTTCACAAGAGTAAACACTTGTATCTCACAAGGATCAAGCTCCAAACCAAGACATCCTCTATAGAATTTATAATGCTTCCGAGATTTTCCTCATGAGCCCTATCGAATTCCTCCAAGAAGACAGATACAAAGAAAACAGTACAATGATTATGATGAATGAAAGGACTCTCTCTCTCTCTCTCTCTCTCTCTCTATATATATATATTAAGTAAGGGAGGATAAAAACAAATACGTGGGCCCATTCCATTACAAGAAATATACAATAATCTCTTGTAGGCTCACATGTGTGGATGATGGAACAATTGCAATAATAATCATTATCCAAGTAGGAAATGTTGACAAAACTTCAAGTAGAAGTACAAGTTATGAAGGAAGAGAAAATCCTTCCACTTTTATAGTAGATTCTTGTACAATGATTGAGGGAAATGTGGTAAGCACATCCTTTAAATATTGTTCTCATTCGAATTCAATAAAAGATTCTTTGGTAGTTTTGATTAGTAGACTGAGGGCATGGGGTCTAAGTTGATGAAGTAGATGGGGTACAATGGATAAGGGATTATAAATAAAGTTCAAGGGATTAAATACCACATTGTATGGAAACTTGTGTTTAAGTAAGGAGTAGTGTTTGGTATTAAAGAATAAGTGGGCGAATTCTCCAACATTGTAAAATATTGTGAGCATGTGGAGAAAAAGATTGAAATCCATCTCCAAAAAGTATAACTTTAAGGGAAACTAAGACCAATGCGACCGTTTCTTTCAAGGAAAAATATATTGAAGTAATGGCCACTTCAAGTGAATAAAAGACAACAAATGGAGTAGGAAATTATCAATTAGTACAAACATCATATGCAAACTTGAATAAGGGTAGCAATAAGCTTGACCCCAACATCCAATACTACACCAATAGTTGGTAGACTAAGAAAGAAAGTCTACAAACACAAGAACAAATTGAAGAGGAATGTGTAATTCAAATAACTTCTTATGTTAATATGATAGATTCTCTTTTTGTGGATTGAGAGACTGTTGTGTGGTTAACTGATTGAAGAATCAAGCCTTATACAAAGGGATAGATTATTTCTAGAAGAAAGAGGATCTTGATAACACTTCCCTAGATCAATATAAAGTAGTTAAGGGAGAAACAAGAAGGAGAGTACATGGTAGAAAAAATTGTAGTAAGAACTAATTTAGTAGCTATCGCAAGTTGACTAAACATTGGGATACCAAATGTTAGAGGTTACATCTTGAGCTTCATCCCAAGAACTGGAAATCCAAACTAAAGACAAAGTGGATAACAAAGGTAAATGGAGAAGAAGGGGCATGCTTATATTTTCATTCCAAAAGGAAGTAGCTACCAAATATGACAATCACACCATTGAAGAGGTTAATAAGTAAACACCATCATTGAGGGCATTCTCTTTAAGTTTCTAATATGCAAGGAATTTATCCATGGAAAACTATTACAATAGGGTGCATAAGATGTATTGATGATGGGTCCTTTAAGAATAAGTAGCTTCAAATAAAGAAACCCTTCACATTATTAAGAGAACTAATATAGTTTTTTTATATTTTATATGTTGTTATGTTTTCTTTGCCCTTCACCAATTTTTGTTTATAGAAACATACTATTGTATGCACTACTTTTTCTCAAGATGTGGAATCCAAGGGAGAAAAGTAATGCAAGGTTTTGAATGCTAAAATTCAATAGACATATGAGGAAAAAATCGGTATGAAGGGATCATATTGGTGGTTGAGAACATGTGTTCCTACCATGATAGTAGGGATCAATAATTAGTTTGACAACAAGTTATATTGTTTTAGATATGTATAAGATGGAAGAGTTTGATAGTGAAGAAAGTTGCATTTTCTTCATAAGATAAGCTCAAAGATGTCAGAGATAAATATGCATATGGGAGATAATGTTGTTTCTCACGTATTTTAATTCACCATTAGAATTTTTGTGGGATTTTTAACAAGATAGCAATTAGGGAAATACATTATTAGTGTGAGAGGATGGTCATTGCATTCTTTTTTCCTTCTTGAGCTAAAGTATAATGAGACAAACTAAAATTGAGGTATCCCTATTTGGGAATGGGGACCTTAAATTTTTCTTCAAAGACGGAAGTGTGGCATACATTTACCGATAATTAACAAATTAATATTCTGTAAATCTTGTCTATAAGAGTCAAATATTTTAGAGACCAAAATCCTCCTATTAAGGAGGTGTGATTTGAATGGATCTTTGATAACTTGATATGGAAAAGGTTGACATTTTCATTATTTAATATTGGAGAATACATTGTGAATATCCATACTTAAATCCTTGGTTGATGCCTATATTCATACCCTAAGAGAAGTGCATTTATGCATTTAAATGAAATGGATAAGATAAAGAAGGCTATGTAGATTTATGGCCATGTGGAAGTAAGGATAGAAGGAAGGGAGTTCATGCTCTACAAAAAGATTGGGTGAAAGGTTAGAAAAACCACTAATGCAAAAGGTCACATATACATATTTGATTGTGTGGAGCATTGTGTGATTCATCACTTCAGAAGGCCTATATGAATGTTGAATGCATGTGGAGGTTGTGGAAAAGTCAGACAAAAGCATTATGTTCATGCTTTGCATAATGTAGTAGGGTAAGGTAGCAAAGTTAAGTTTAAGGTACATGGAAAATGGTGATGCAATCCTTGTTCATGCAAAGGAAAGACGAGCATATGAGAGGGGACACCTTTTGTCTATGCACTATACGAAGACAAAGGGTTATCCTGAGCAAAAGAGTTGTCCACCCTTCACATAGAGGTAAAAAGGAGGAACCCACACCAAAGAAGGTTGATACCTAGCCTCCATACAACAAGCCATGTAGGATGACACCACACATATATGGAAATGAATTAGAGGCCACCACATGGAAAAGAAAAAGGTGCCCAAAAGGTTATTTCCTGAACATAAAGAACCCGATGCCTAGGAAAGACATTTTAACAATTTTTGAATTCTATTGGCGTTCAAAGGTATTAAATTGAGCACATAGATCTGTAGACAAACACACAACTCACATGATATATCACACAATTTACTCAGTTATTGAAGAATGAAACAGTGCAAAAATGGCTTGCAGCTGTGAATGCTTTTCATTAATCAAAGAGTAACTAGATAGATAATTACAATGAAGTACAATGGCTTTAATAGCCACAAGCAATTCGAATCCACATGAGGAAGTTCGAATTGATTAGACTCTACTTGACTGTAGGTAACCAAGACCTTGTCTAAATCACTATTGGAGGACCCAGTAGTTAACTGTCCTTGTCTAAACCATAACCGGAGTTCATCGGAGCTCTAAAACACAACTCAAGTGTTAATTTAGTGTTGACTAATAGTTAACTGACTGTGGTAGGTAAGAAATGCGCCCCACATGTGTGCAGTCAAGTAAACCTAGCGCTAACTGAATGTGGAGGACTTGAACTAAATGTAATTGACTCCTAACTTAGCTTGACTAGTCATTAACTGAAGTGAAATGACCTTGGTTGGTTTCGGCACTCCCAGTGGCTTCCTAAATTGTAGGGATTGATCTAGGAGGCTCCTAAACTTATGCAATCAAGTGCAGTAAGTGGTAGTGAGCCTCAATTAGTGTTCCCCACACTTTAGTAACTGAAACATGTGCCCCAATTAGGTCAAGTTTACCCAATGGTGCTAATGACTATAAATAGACTAGATGGACTCCCGATTTAGACATATGACCAAATTTGGACAAGGGAGGTTTAATAATCCTAACAAAAGGAAGCTGAAACAACATATGTACAAACTTGTTATGCTAGTAGATCATATTCCAAAACCAATTCTCGTGTCTTTTGGGCGTCTGATTGGCTGCAAATCAAGTAAAATCTAGAGTGATAGGCAAAAGAAGGGGTTCCTCCTATATATATATATATATATATATATATAGAGAGAGAGAGAGAGAGAGAGAGAGAGAGAGAGAGAGAGAGTTGGTTCATACATAGGGGCCTTGTGGTAAGGGAATAAAGTTATTCAATGTTCCATTTGCAAAGGAGAAGTTGATATGTAATTCCACTTATAGAGAAAGAGCTAAAGTACTCAATAAGAATAGAAAAAGAGCCATGACAAATTATGTTGATTCGATATTATGGAATCACATACAATTGGTTGCATTGAATCTTGATTTGGGAATTCTCCCATATTGCAACAATGAAAAACGAAATAGTCTTTTAAATGACTGTGAAGGAGATCTAGTATCATGCAAAAAGGTAGAAGTCATCCCATCCTTGGTAGTTTCTATAAGAGCCAAGATTCCATAGGAGAAGAAGGATAATGCCATTGTAAATAACAATTGGACTTAAGAGATCGCCTAAAATTCAAATGATAAGTCTTTCTCTCAAATCTTTGTTGCTTAGTCATATTCGAGAGGAACCACCCAAAAATAAAAAGCTTTATATACATGAATATTTTCATAAATATGTGTATAAAAAAAATAAAGTTACCACCCTTTCCTTTTGACTTAAATAATTGACACACAAATAATAAAGCCCTAGCTAAACTTGCTTTCTAATTTATTAGATTAGAGGTGATTATTTAGAGCCAAACAAACCTCTTATTCAATGTTGGTTTCCCATTTGGGTTTTTAGTAAATCTTATGGGGTAAGAAATAAAAATAAAAAATAAAACAATTTAATTTCTATGTGATAATGTTTATACCTATTTCTATGTGTTATAATATTAATCTATAGCACCATGATTTAATGATTAGGAAGCATATTTAGGAGTAATATCAAATAGAAAATTAAGTCAGGGCTCCAAGGACGGGGAAACCACTTTGTCAAGTTAACTAAGCCACGCTCCTTGACCTTCATAATACGTTTTACCTGTCCCCGCATGCTATCCCTAACATGGGATGAGGTGTCTCCCGATGTGGCATGTGATTTAAACTAGGGTTTTGACTTTTGAATATGTTTCACCTTTATGTGACAGTTGCCGGCGGTTGCGGCGAAGGTCCATTTTTAAACCCGATTTAGTTAGAATTGTGCGTTTGCTGATGTTTCTATCTGTATAGTTATAAAAGCCACTTCGGTATATTATGTGTGGATATATGTGTTATAGTCATCGGAATGTGAAATCTCGGTTGGTTGTGTTATACTTTACCAAAAAAAATATTATTTATCTTATAATTAAAATTTTATATGTTTATATATAATTATTGATTATATTTTTAATTTAGATTATATATATATTAATATACATATATTGGATGTAGTTTAAGTGGTTGACAAGAATGAATGTTATTATTTCCATCCATATCAAATTTTTGTAAGTTACATGATGCTTTTGTTGAGCCCTTAAGTATTGGCAATGTAATAGTTTGACCAGACATGTAATTTTGGCCATTCCTTGATTCTCCGGAATAACAAGTGTTGGCATATTTCTCAGTAGATGTAGCACTTTCGTGAATATATAATATTAATTATTCCATTGATGATGATGATGATGATTAACGTCCATTGAGACCAGCTTTGGTCTATTAGACCTTAAGAAGGATAATACTTGGTTTAGTTTAAAATCTTGTTTGTGTGCTCAAAAAGCTTGCCAGGAAGCTTTCCAAGCTCACTATAGTTTTGGCAAGTTAGGAGGTTATAAAGGTTTGTATTGTAGAAAATACTATGAAACTCAGATCTAATGTGGGTGTAAGTAGGGCACTCTAAGAGAAAATGATTTTCATCCTCAACGCTCATAGACTCACACAAATGGCAAACCCTTTCCGCCCATGGAGTTTTAGGAATAGACCAACGCCCTGTTTCGCTATGGAATTCATGAGAGTTCGTTCTAATCTTGGCTATATTAATTTTGTTCTGTGAGCTAGTTATTATCGAGAGATACTTCTGATCTTCCAAATTAGGATTACTGACCTCCTAATAGTATCTTAATTTTCTCTTAACTGCTAAATTTTCCTCACACCACAATTTCTCTTTAAGCTTAGAAGTAATAATATTTTTGGCATTATCAATGTTCTGGAAAATGTCATTTTCATCAATGCCCAAATGGTTTAACCAAGCCATGGTATCTTTACACCAACATCGCTTGAGATGTAGTTGGTTTTGACTTGAGTTTAAAGCAATTTAGGAAGTCTCTCGTTTCCCATGTTATTTATCTTATGCTTGTACATTAGATACCTAGTCATAGCCATGCTCTCGATGGGGGAAAGACCCACTTCTATGAGGAGAATAGGATAAGGCGTATTGCTTTTAATTTTGAGGTTATAAGTTATAA
>LPNX010652401.1:439565-561927 GCA_001517045.1 Pseudotsuga menziesii
GTTATTTTATGAGGATTAGATAGGTGGAGAGGTGGTTGGACTCTGGGCATGCACATGATGGGATGGATATGGTTTACAGACATCTATATATGGTTTGTTAATGCCATAGCTCACTGCCTAAGCGACAAGATGAGCTCTTCCCTTAGGCACTATTGAAGGAATGATGTCATTTATGTCTCTGTGTGGATCCTAGGATTATGATGGTTGAAAATGGCACGGGAAAGAGAAACCTTGCGTTATGCTTTTTGCAAATGTTGACAATATGCAACCTTGTTTTATATATGGGAGTTTTGAAATGTTGCGAAATCCATCGGGTCTACTATTTTGTTCCACTCGAGTGAGTTAAGGACTAACTTCCCCAACTCTACTCTTTGTGCAAAGTTCTTCTCTGTGTTTGGCTCACTCCTAACTTGGGATGGTTAGGTTGGGTTAACTAGTGGGTGGTCTTGCCAAGCCCTCTCATTTGCAAACTCAACAAATGATTTTATGATTGCAAAATGGTAGGGAAGGGTTGTGGCACTAGAGGAAGCAGGGGTCATTGAGGGCATGGGTTTAGTCATAAGTCATGTGTAATGCAGTAGGAGACGACTTCAACAGCTCAATATAAAAAGTACACGTGTAATGCAGTAGGAGACGACTTCAACAACTCATTATAAAAAGTACACTCATGTTCACATTCAGCAAGAAATAGAGAATTTTGAATGAGTTTAGTAGAGTAAGATGCAGTTAAGGAGGTGGTGATTCAACAACAAATAGCTCAATGGCTACCTAATGCAAGGTCTTTTAGAACAAGAGATGCTAAATACTTCAAGACAGATTTATTATATTAATAGATGAAATCCTTACTAGGGAAGGTTGTCTTGGACAATACTAAGGAGTGCAAGGAAATCCTCCTTCACCTTGACGAGCTCCCGTGGATGCAAACATCAATTCGATAGTAAAGGTAACCACATTATATTAATTTGTAAATAAAGTTATAGCTACTAAAGATTAACCACCAACTTCAACTCAAAATGTGCCTTTAATATCAATTTTTTAAGATGATAAGAATTGTTCTTAGTCTTCTTAAAATCAATGTATATTTTTCAAACTATTCTTACCACAATCTTCTTTCTAGTTTAGTTAGATATTATTATTTTGTCGAGAGTTCCAAGAATTTTAATAATGAACTCCTATTTTGTAAATGGTCGAGCCTCCTATATAACCAACCAATAATTTAAAACTCTAAGCTTTTCTTATTAAATATAATCAAATTAATTTTAAAATATAAACTTAATTATTTTTAATATAACTATACATTCTCAATCACTGCTATATTCTTCTCTCAATGAATGCAATCATTTCTTTATTTATTTAAAAAAATATCTGACAAAGTTGTAGCTATTTTACACTGAACTTATTTCAAGTAATTTAATATAATTTTTCTAGAGTTAAATCTCAACTTGCTTTCTTCTTTTTCTAATCACTATAAATATTCTCTTTTCCCTTTTTAATTTCTTTTACACAGATAAATGCTATTTATAATATAATTGAATTGTGACTATTTTAATAGTAAGAATGTTCAGATTTTGACATCTGAACGACGCCCACGTGGTAGCAAAGTTCAATGTGGCGCGACAATTTTGTCATTAGAATAACCGTTTTACGTTAACATCAAATATTTTATAAAAGTCATTATTATTAACCATTTTATAAAGTGCTGCTTACTTCTTCCAATCTTCATTATTTCTCGACAAGGTGGAACGAAATTCTAAGCATCTACAAGGTTCAACATTAAAATAATTGGCGGACCATGAGAAGTTGTAGCTATTTTGTTTTATTAATTATATTGAGTGTATATGCACCACCCGCATGTATAGAAAATGCCAAAGCGAAGAATAATTGTTTAGATTTTTGTGGAAATCCATATTTAGTAGATTAATCAAGTTTTGATATGAAAAGCAACGAGGGCTGTTGTCTTATATCATATATTAAAGAGTTTTGATTTTTTTTTGGCAAGAATAGGTGGAGCTATAGAGACTAGCATACAGAACGTACTCCTGAAGGTGAGGAATTAAGACGATTATGACCGATCGTACTCTTGAAGATTGAAGGCGATGAATGCTGGACATGTGGCATGGTACTGGCGTCGGAAGGCATTTATTTTGACTTATTTGATTTGATTTTGGTGCAGGTACGGGCCACACTTGGGGGAGGCCATTGCTGGACACGTTGGCTGGCAGATTTGGACAGGGATCTGTGCAGGATTGACTTTATTACTTCCCATTGATACTGGCGTCGAGTTCTTTCTTGGTTAGTTTCGCATTGCATTACTGTGTTTTTGGAGCTATAGAGACTACCATACATAACGTACTCCTGAAGGCAAGGAATTAAGGCGATTATGACCGATCGTACTCCTGAAGATTGAAGGCGATGAATGTTGGACATGTGGCATGGTACTGGCGTCGGAAGGCATTTATTTTGACCTTTCTGATTTGATTTTGGTGCAGGTACATGCCACACTTGGGGGAGGTCATTGCTGGACATGTTGGCTGGCAGATTTGGATAGGGATCTGTGCAGGATTGAATTTATTACTTCCCATTGATACTGGCATCGGGTTCTTTCTTGGTTAGTTTCACATTGCATTACTGTGTTTTTGGAGCTATAGAGACTACCATACAGAACGTACTCTTGAAGGCGAGGAATTAAGGCGATTATGACCGATTGTACTCTTGAATATTGAAGGCGATGAATGTTGGACATGTGGCATGGTACTGGCATCGGAAGGCATTTGTTTTGACCTTTCTGATTTGATTTTTGTGCAGGTATGGGCCACACTTGGGGGAGGCCATTGCTGGACACGCTGGCTGGCGGATTTGGACAAGGATCTATGCAGGATTGACTTTATTACTTCCCATTGATACTCGCGTCGGGTTCTTTCTTGGTTAGTTTCGCATTGCATTATTGTGTTTTTGGAGCTATAGAGACTACCATACAGAATGTACTCCTGAAGGCGAGGAATTAAGGCGATTATGACCGATCGTACTCTTGAAGATTGAACGCGATGAATGCTAGACATGTGGCATGGTACTGGCGTCGGAAGGCATTTATTTTGACCTTTCTGATTTGATTTTGGTGCAGGTATGGGCCACACTTGGGGGAGGCCATTGCTGGACACGCTAGCTGGCGGATTTGGACAGGGATCTATGCAGGATTGACTTTATTACTTCCCATTGATACTCGCGTCGGGTTCTTTCTTGGTTAGTTTTGCATTGCATTACTGTGTTTTTGGCGGTGACATCGTTAGCAGGTCTCCTTCTGGTGTTTTGTTTTGGGTGATAGGGTGGTGGAAAAACTCTATCCGTTCGGTGGTTTCTTGGCGCTTGTTGTTTTCTTAGATGATTTCTTGGAGGAGTGTTGCGGTTTTAATGGAGTAATACCGACTTATATGGGTTTAACTAGCGCAAAATTCTGTACTTTGGGCTTGGTGTCGGTTTGTCTTGGCGTTGACATTGCTCGCAGGTTTCCTTTTGGTTTTTTGTTTGGGTGTTACGGTGGTGGAAAATCCCTATCCTGTCAGTGATTTCTTGGCGATTGTTGTTTACATTGTTGGTTTTTTGGAGGATTATAGCGGTTTGTATGGTGCATTGCAGACTTTTAAAGGGATTTACAGGCGCAGAATGCTAGACATTTGAGTTGGTATTGGTATGTATACACGTACACTGCTGTGATCGATTATTTTGTTTCGACTTAGGTATATACTTATTTTCCTGTGTATATCTAGACGTGGGTTGGCTTTGGTACTGGTTTTACTGAAGTTTGAGTATTTACCCCATGTCCTGGGTATTGTATTTGGGCTTTTATCATGGATGTTATATGGGTTTTCTGTTGTTGGCGGTAGCAGTTAACATTTGTCGGTCTTTCTAGTTATTCAGTGTGCTTTGGGTGGAGGGTTCATTACTTTTTCCTGGGGTTTACCTGCTTTGTTTTGAGCTGGTTATTGTCTAGTTAAGGCGGTGGGGCTGTTGTTTGGAATCCGATTCAAACTATGGTCTTTTGGGATTAGGGTTCTGTTTATCTCTGCGAGTGGTGTGATGACTTTATGGGAGGCTAAAGCTTTAGCCCGTTCACCATAGAACACCTGGGTTTTTAATTCATCGAGGGTGATCCCTAAGGGGATTTCTAAGGATCTGCAGTGTTCGAAGCCATCTGTGTTGGAAAGGATGTCTGCCGTTAAGAAGCATTCTGATTTTTCCTTTAATGATTTGTCTGGTGCGAATGTGAACGATTTGGGTCTTCATATGGAGGAGGATTGTTTTGAGAGTTTACTATCGGTGAATGGGAGAAATCAGTTTTGAATCTTGGCTCCTTACCGATTGCTTCTCCTTTAATTGGATAGAATGATTTACCAGTACTGAAAACTTCGGAGCTTGTTGAGTCCTTGATTCCTTCTGTTTGTATTAAGTCCACTGCGTCGGACATATTTGAGGGTTCTGGTGACTTTGGGGTCTCTTCTGGGGATGATGTTAGGGTTGATCCGCATGTGCATACTGTTTCGAAGAAGGGTTTTGGTAAGAAATCTAGTAAATGTGTGCAAAAAATGGAAAAACCATTGCTTCTGGTAGTCGGAGAGGATGTTCCTTTAAATGAAATTGTTCTTACCAATGCCCTTACTCTTGTGGGCCGTTTTGGAGGAAGAAAATTTAGTTCTGATGGTTTACATAGATGGGTTTCTGATTCTTGGTTACAGGAGGTTAGCATCTGTCCGAAAATCTTTATTCTCCCCAGGGGATGGTTGACCTTCAAATTTCAGAATCCAGATGATGTGGAAGTCATTCTTAAAGGGAATTGGAAATGGGAGAATTCGGGACTTTTTCTCAAGTGCTGGATGCCTCTATTTGATCCGCGAATAGAGAGGTATGACTCTATACCCATTTGGGTTAAATTGCCAAATTTTCCATTCGAATTTTGGTCTGTGGACTTTTTTAAGATGATTGGAAATTCTATTGGGACTTTTCTTTAGGCAGATTTGTCTTATTTAAAAAACTGGTATATGTTGTTTGGGGAAAGTATTGGTCCTTATTGATATGCGTAATGGTCTTGCTGAAGACATTGTCATTAAGAAAGGAGATATTGTTTTTACCCAGTCTTTGGATTATGTACGATTGCCCTTTTGGTACAATCGTTGTCATAGATATGGACATTTGCTAGCTCACTGTCACTTACCTTTTTTGAAAAATCAGTTGTCCTCTTTACCCAAGTCCAAAAGTGTTTGGCAGATTAAGAAAGCTGATACTCCTATTGATTTTCCTGTCAATTTTCTTGCTACATTTCCTGTTAAAATTCCTGAAGAATTCCTGCTGAATTTCCTGATGATTTTCCTATTAATTTACCTGCTGAACTAGACTTATCCATTGATAATCGTGAGGGTATTATACCTTTGATTTCAGTTAACTATGAAAAAAGCCGTTTATCACCTGTGATGTCTTTTATTTGTGTTAATTCTGTTGAACCTATAGATGAGGGGAATTTTGATTCGACTTTAAAACCTCTGAGTCTGACTTCTTTGGTTGATTTTGAGGAGGGTAACCTTCTCAATTATTTCCTGAAGCCAGGTATGGATCATTTGGATAATTTTATTTTGGGCGAGTCTAGCCTTAAGGATTTAGGGTTTTCCTCCCCTATTAAGGAGTCCAAAGGAGTTGGATCAGGTTACTTTTTGAGATCTAGTTCCAAGGTATTAGATTCTGTCTCAGCTTTGGGTTATAAGAGATTTTTGACTCCTACTAATTTAGTTGAGTCTGTAAAGGGGTTTGATCCTTCTGAGGTTGTTGGGGCACTTAGAGATGTGGATGCCCGTTTTAGGGTTTCATTATGATAGTAATGACCCTTAATTGTAGGGGATTAGCTAGTAAACCTAAAAAATTAGCTGAATGTAGGATGGTGTCTGATCAGTCCGTGGATGTTTTGTTTTTACAAGAAACTATGGGTGATGGGGTTCTGTTTGCTGGTAATATGGAATTATTATTACCTGGATGGAATTTTTGTTCTGTGGATGCCAAAGGGAAATCGGGGGGTTTTCTAGTGGGCTGGAGGAATCGTTTTCTACTTTTCTTGAATTCCTGGGCAATGGAATCGGGATTATGTGTTTCTCTATATTCTACTGAAATTCAAATGGAGATTTGTTTTGTTAACATATCTGGACCATATGTTGACAGGGAAGGGTCTGGAAAAATCTCTTGGATTTTATTAGTGCTAACTGTACTAAGATTATTTTTGGTGGGGATTTGAATTTTTCCATGGGGATATCAAAAATTTGGGGAGATAGGGCCAGAATTGACTGTCTATCTGATTTTTTTTCAAATTTTTTGGATGATCATGGTTTGGTGGATATCATGCCTAATGTGACTCTACCCACTTGGAATAATAGGAGAGTTGGCAGTAAGAATGTTAGTAAAAGACTTAATAGATTGATGATTTCTGTAGACCTATTGAATTATGAGCTTTTCTTTCGTCAATGGGTGGGTTGTGGGGGAGAATCAGATCATCATCCTGTTTTTTTACAGATTTTTGGTCATGATAATAAATTACATTCTCCATTCAAGTTTAATCCTCATTGGCTGGAGCATGATGATCTGGTTATTTTATTGAAAAATACCTGGAAGGTGTTTGATGAGAATTTTGTTTTGTCTCCTGCTTCTCAGTTTTCTGCTAATCTTAAAAAGATTAAGAATGTTTCTATTTGTTGGTCTGTTAAAAGGAAAGAACAAGACACTAAAGATTTAGTTGAGATTGAGTTTTTATTAGAGGATGCTTGCTCTAATTTAGGTTTTGGTTTTTCCACTGCTGAGGATAAGGCTTCTCTTTATGTATTGGAATCTAGAAAGAGAAAGATTTTGTTAGATAGAGAAAAAGAAGCTAGACAGAAAAGTAGGGCTATTTGGTTGCTTTGTGGTGATGATAACACCCCTTTCTTTCATAAATTTGCAAATCACAGGAAATATACAAACTCTACATGGAAGATTGTAGATGATAGGGGAAACATTGTTGAGGGTTTTGAGTCTATTGCTGGGGCGGGTGTTCATCACTTTGAAACTTTATTTAAAGAAGATGCAAATCTACATCTGCCTGAAATTTTGGATATTGTTGATAATTTTCCTTCTGATATTTCTGAAAGTGAAAATTTAGATCTTATGATTCCTGTTACTATTGAGGAAATTCAGTCTATTTTGTCTATCAGTAAAAATGATAAGAGTCTTGGACCTGATGGGATCCCCGTGGAAGTTTATAGGGCTCTTTTTGAGGTATTGGGAAGGGATCTGTTAAGAGTTGTTGAAGATTCCAGAATCAATGGGAAGATCCTTGCTGTATTTAATACCACCTTTATTACTTTGATTCCCAAGAATGATAGTCCTAAGTCATTTGATGACTTTAGACCAATATCTTTATGTAATTTTATATGTAAGATAATTGGGAAAATCATTTCTACTCGAATTAAAAAGATTTTGGGAAGAATTCTTTCTAAAGAACAGTTTGGTTTTTTGCTCGGTAGACAGATTCATGAAGTTGTTGGAATTATTCAGGAAGGCTTACATTCCATTCATTGTAAGGGTTTGAAATCTGTTGTACTTAAAATTGATTTATCTAAGGCATATGATCGTGTGAATTGGACATATTTACAGGTAATCATGTCCAAAATGGGATTTTCAGTACCTTTTATTACATGGGTGATGAGCAGTATTACTTCAGTTTATTTTGTTGTTCTTATAAAAGGGGTGGCATCTACTTTTTTTATATCTAGAAGGGGGCTCAGACAAGGATGCCCTTTGGCTCCTTTACTTTTTCTGATTGTGGTAGAAGGATTGAGCAGGTACATTCTTAAAGCTCAAATAAGTGGGGTATTTCAGGGTATCTCTTTTGGCAACAATATTATTCTGTCTCATATATTATTTGTTGATGATATTATATTGTTCACAGATGGTTCTGAACAGTCATTATCAACTTTATATGAGGTTTTGATGGTATTTTGTTTAGCTTCTGGAATGATTATTAATGAGGATAAATCTTCTTTTTATTTTTCTAGATTGGAAGAATCCGAGTTGATTTCAATTCAGAACATTTTCTATTTTTATGTTGAAAAAATTGAGATGGGTATGAAATATCTTGGTTTTTATTTAAAACCTTGCAGATATCTGTTGAAAGATTGGGATTGGCTCATTACCAAAGTGGAAAAGAGAATTAAGAACTGGAGTTTTAAATGGTTATCTAAGGTAGGAAAACTTATTTTGGTTAAGGCTGTTCTTGAGGCCATTCCAATTTATTGGATGCATTTTTGGATACCTGTGGGAATTCTTGAAAGAATCAGAAAGATATGTTTCAAATTCTTATGGTATGGAAATGGTGAGGCTTCTAGACTACATTGGTCTTCATGGAAGGATCTGGCCAATCCCAAGTCTTTGGGAGGATGGGGTCTAAAAATACCCGCCTTATTTGCAAAATCCCTTGCTGCTAAAAATGTGTGGAATTTGATTAATGGCATAGGACTTTGGGTGCAGATTGCTATCCAGAAGTACATTTCACCCTTATCTTTACTAGATTGGATAAGGAGCTATGTAAAGAAAAAGAATGGTATTTCCATTTGTTGGAAAGCAGTTCTTTGGTCTTTTTATCTCGTTGGACAGTCACTTATGTGGAGAATAGGGACTGGAACTGAGGTACGTATTGGTATTGACCCATGGCTTGGCTGCATATGGAGGCATAATTTACCAGTGTCCATGATTGTTAAACTTCACAATGAAGGTTATTTTGTCTTAAAAGATATTGCTTGTATTGGGACAGCATTACTTCAGGATCAGGGTTGGCTGAATGCTAATTTCCTTGGTTTTGATGATCAGGAAATCATCATTTGGAATTCTTATGTAGCTCTGTTGACAACCAGCCATGTTTGTAATTCAACTGAGGATGATCAACTTATTTGGAGCCTATAAAAAATTGTTAAGTATACTCCCAAAGCTGGCTACTTTCATCTTATTCATTCTAGAAATGAGATGGAATGTTTCTGGTGGTGGAAGTGGCTATGGAAACTTCAGTGTCCACTTAAATCAAAAATTTATTGCTGGATTTTGTTTTCAGGGAAAGCATTAACATGGGACATACTGTGTAGAAAAGGTCGAGAAGGTCCAGGCAGGTGCTATCTATGTAATATGGAATCTGAAACTAATTATCATATTGGTTTTGATTGCTCATTCACTAGGAGGGTTTGGTCAGAAATTGAGGATAAGTTAAGATATAACAATTTGTGGAATGGAACATCTATTTTGGATTGTCTCAAGAACTGGGTTCTGTATGCTAAGGCCAGGTATAGATCCTTACATGTTATTGTTTCTTGGTTTATATGGAAGGCTCGGAATCAATGCTGTTTTGAAGATATTCAGCCTAAGTCTTATTTGGTTACTTCTTTATGTCTGGGTTTACTGAGTGCTTATCCCTTGGATAACATAGTCATGAATTTAAGAATGGTTGTCAAGGAACAAATTGAAAAATCATCTCCTTGGGGGTATTTTGATGGTTCGACAGCTAAACTACCTCAGATTTGTGGGGCAGGTGGCATACTGTATATATCTGATGAGCACTATTTTGCTTTCTCTACTGGTTTGGGGCTGGGAACCAATAATTATGCTGAACTTTTAGCTTTAAAGTTACTTATCATTTTGGCTTTAAAACACGGTGTTCAAACTTTGCATATTTTGGGGATTCATAGTTGGTGATCAATTGAGTATCAGGTAAGTTCATAATCAACAATATTGTTCTTACTCAGGTCCTTCAGGAGGTGATTAGAATATCTAATTTTCTTGTCAAAGTAGATTACACGCATATTTATCGTGAACAGAATGCTAAAGCTGATGCTTTAGCTAATGCAGGTGCTAATGTGATTGAAGGTCACTAGAAAATCCTGGAGTATAGAGGAGCTGAAACACATGAAACTTTTTAGATTTTTTAGTTTTTCTGGTTGGAGGGGGGGATAACACTAGAATTTGGAGTATCAATGCTCATCATAGATCCATCTGACTTTCTTGACAGTTTTATGATGTATATTTGACAATTTTTTATGATAGTTTTTGGACAATTCTCCTGGGACAGTGAGTATTCTGGACAGCGTGGACAGTTTTCTGGACAGGCTCATTTTTGGATAGTTACAGTTATGTGACAATTTCTGGACGTTTTTTGACAGTCATATTGATGACAGGTTTTTTTTGTGACAGTTTTGAATGTTTTATAAAAACTGAATTAGATGATATACAAATTTATCATAGTTTTTTGATACATGCCAATTGGTTGTAATGAATAGTGTTTATTCTACTTTCTTTTTGAATGTAGTTTAACTATTTTTTGAATATTTGGGTTGATATAATTTGATTTTCAAATCAATTATTACCTATTGTAATAAGCATTTTTGGTGCTTTACATTTTGAGGAATTGGACACTGATTTGATAAAGATAGTGGTCTATCTGATGAATGTAACTTTTAATAAAGTTACGATTTTTTTCTGTGGAAAAAAATCATATATTAAAGAATTAAAATTTAATATTAAATATGAGTAAGATAGAATAAAAATTAAATAAAATAATTAACAAATTAATTTAATCATTATAACTTTTTTTAAGTATATTTAGCATCATAATAATAATATTTTTATTAAAAAAAATTAAATATTAATGATACTATTTCAATATAAACATTTGCTTTTAAATTGTATAAAATTTTGGAATACACACACACACACACACACAACAATACAACACTCTCATACAAATATTTTATGAAATTTGTAAAGTTTTCATAATGCATGCAATTTTTTTTCTTATATTTATATAATTGGTCAATGATAAAAATAGTTTTATTAAGGCCTATAGGCCAATCAAAATTCAACACATGAGAATACATTATATACATAAAAACACATTAATATTATTTTTCACAAACTTTAAAGATACCTTTGTATTACTATCCAATCTAATAGGCTAAGGTGAATCATATAGTCTCTTCCTCAGGGACTAGAAATACATTTTTCTCTTTCACAAAAGATAATATAACAATGAGATGGGTATCTTAAGGCCAAAATTCGAATAACATTGAAATGCCAAAAAACACCATTATCATTGGTCAAATTGCAATTTGAAGCAATTAGTCTAGATTCATAAAATGTAAAATTTGCTTAGAATCACAATTTAGGAATGATGAAATTGCATATTTTAGGATGAATTTTAATTGGATTTGGGGAAACATTGGTCAGGATAATGGGTTGATTTGGCGGATGGTTATCTATCCCATGCCAAAAGAATTGTCTGCCTATCATGCTTTGTCTCGCATGTCACGATCCATGCACGTATGATGCAACAATGAAGATAGGTGGGGAAATTGGTTCAATTAGAAATAAAGATGAACTCAATCATGGTGCAAAGAATGACATGAAAATCACAAGCGGCATTGTATGCAAGCAAAAACAGTTTGAGTGGTTGATCTTGGACATAGAGGGGCTATGGAATAAGATTAGGTCAAGTTGCAAATGAATCTAGAGAATGATTTTTCCTTAGTATGACATATTTTATTAGAGATCAAAGGTTTAACAGATTTGTTGTTATGAGAATTGGAAATAGGCTGAGGTATTGGGGTTATTCTTCGAGATTGTTATTTGTTGATGGATCTATTATTTCTTCTCATGGTTGTGCATGCCATTATGTTTTTTAGCATTAGGCATTCTTGCAATTCAGGGATTTTTTTGGCGTTGCAATTGAGCTTATGAAAGTTGATCTCTATAAGGATCTAAACGTGGTTTCTTAGTATAGGAAGATCCCACATTTTTGTGGGGTTGTTATGTGTTGGGCCTAGGGAAAGGAACTCATAATTCACATAGAATTCTACCTAAGCATGGAGAAGAGATAGAGAATAGGAGAAAGGATCTGTGACAGAGACGATGACAGGAAGGAAGAATTAGGAAGAGTCGTGACTGAAGAAGGATCCACGACAGAGGGAAGAGCCGCGACAGAAGAAGAAGCCATGATAGAAGAGGAAGCCACGACAAAAGGAAGGAATGAGACAAGGAAAGGTGTGATAGAATAATAGTAGCAAAAGGCGTACAAGTGGTATAACGCCTGGAAAATGATAGTAGGGCATGATAGCCGAAAAGTGGTAGTCCAGGAAGATTGCGGGAAAAGGTTGGCCATAGTTAGTGGAAGCCACATGTATGAAAGCATATTTGTAATTCAGGTCATTAGTTCCTATTGTCATGTGTTGCTAGAATAGGAAAGCCAACTTGTTGTCTAAATGTAGAAAGTCGGCTGAGAAAGCGACAGGTAAAGAGTCTGTAAAAGAGTCTATAAAAGGAATAACCCAAGCTTTATGTGGGTTAGCTTCTTTTCTATTAGCATCTCCATTATTAGAGTCGTGGCCTCTCTACTGTTAGTTTTAGGTTGTTAACTTGAGTATTATTGTCTATTAGTTGTGCTGAGTGCACTGAGATGAAGAATCTGCAGCTGAGTGCCCAAGAGAGTAGGAGAAGTTGAGTCGATCCAGGCTGTGTATGGATCGTTAGTAGAGTCAAGTAGAGACGAAGTAGAAGAGAATACCAGAAAGGATGAGAGGAAGAAAGAGTTTGTATAGATAAAGAAGAAGATCTAGAACATAGTCTGCAACTTAGTGCATAGATAAAAGGTGCATACATTTCTCATGCCAGATGAATGTTGAATCTGTTTGAGTCACCTGTATAAATGTTTCTTTGAATGAATGCTTATATGTTTTCTTATGAATGAATAGATGCATATCAGTCATGCTATTATAAGTTGAATACATTTATGCTATATTGGGACTGTTGTTATATTATTACAAGGGAAGAGTTGTGTTGTGATCTAACTGTTCATAGTAAGCATAAGTAATCCACTCATCATGCTTGGTTGAGCACCTTGGTAAACGACCAAAAGACTGGAAATCCCCCACCTAGCTGTGGAAACTTGGTTCTAGCAATTACCCATAAGAAATATATCTCAGGTGAGATTGCATCTGCATCGCAGGTGTTGCTGACTGGGATTTCCTCTGTCGGGTCGATATCTTGGGCTTTGTTGCGCTAAATAGAAGGGACTGAACCTGGGTCAAAGGTAAATAGGACAAAAAATACAAAAATGGTTTCATTGCCAGGACTTGAATCAATTTGGTGAGGGACATTTTGTGGCAGCCGACGAAGCATGCAATCCAAGATTGGGAGGATTTCAAAGAGTTAAAGTTTGCACGAGAAGAAATGAAAGGATCTTGGTGGAACCCAACAGAGTGGTTGGTTCGGTACCTCTATATGGATATCCACGATATTTTCTTTTTCGAGTTTTCCATTGTGTTGCATGAGTGGTTTTCTAAGTTGGATACCCAACAAAGAAATTTCCAAGGAGGAGAACCGATAGAGTGGAATCCTTAGTTAATTGAGCATTTGAAAAAAGTGAGAAACCCTTTGTCGAGGGTTGTTGATTTTTGGGTAGACAGTATTTTGGAAGGATACATTACTGAGTTTGTTGTTGACACAATAACCTCATATAGTGAGGCAGAGCAAAAATCTTTTCAAGGACCCCATGGTAGATATTTGTTGTCTTTAAAGACGTGGATAAAAATGCTTGTATGTGAAAAAAGCATCCTATGAATGTGACAAGTTGGAAGCTGTGCACAAAAGGGTGGGTATGCCACAAAAGAACTATGTGAAAAATGGCACAGACTGAGTTGAGATGTTCCCCAGAGATATTTTAACTGAAATAAATGATGGTTGCTTAAGAAGTGGAAGAATATTTCGGTTTGGAAAGCGAAGAAAGACTCTAATAGGAAGAGGGATTTGCAGCGCGACTAGAGAAGAAGAAGACTATGAACTTGCATCATACTTAGACGAAGGGTCTTGTGACAAAGAAGAAAATATCAGCCGATATCTGAAGGAGAAGAATAATCAAAGGAATCAACTAAAGCTCCGAACCCAGAACATGGGTACAACATGCCTACAACACTGTGCACATCACCATAAGCAATATCTAGAGACTTATATCCAAGTGGATTTGTAAATACAAGTAGTACTAACGCTGTGAATATTGGACACGGGAGTCCAATTAGTCAATATTTTGTTCTGAACGTACTAGCAGTTAATACAATGGTTGGGACCCACATTAATTTCAAATATTAAATGGAAATGGGTTGGAATACCCAGAGAAACATTGGTTTATATGTGAAGACGTATGGACTCTACGACAGATCCAAGATGAGAACATAAACATAGCACATATGATCACGACTTTGGGAGGTCATCCACTAGACTCATACATGAAATTTTCTATAGTGGCAGTAGGAGATTCCCAAAAAACACAGTTACACATAAATCTTGTCACCGTCATGTGTTGAGGCCCAAAACATTAAAAATTGCCCTCAATTCCCAAACTGTGAAGTTGGACATTGGCCCAGACTCCTATTTTCCATATTTGAGTCCACCACCGCATTTTCCTTTAATGAAAAAAGTGTTATGCTCTTCAGTAACACCTATTGTCTCTTAACACTAAGCGGTCCCACCGCGTTTACCCTTTGGTCAAGAAGCGGTTCCACCTTGGTAACGCTCTGTCTACATAGAGGAAAAACAGTTCTCATGTTTTAAAGAGAAAAAGAGAAGATTCATCAAGATTCTCGAAGGAAGATTTCATGGCACCCTCATCCCTACTCTTATGGACCACCTAGACTCAATATCCCCCCTAGTTGGATCTCCCTTCCACCTCATCCACCTTTTCCTCAACCATGCCTATCCTCCCAAGGCCTTTAAAACATGGCTCATCCTCCATGGGAAGAGAGAGAAATGTTATGCTACTGCATTGAGATTCTATCCAAATCTAGGGTGAGCTTAGAAGAGACAAGTTGGAGCTTTGAGGACAAGACATGGCATGTGAAGGAGCATCACAACACTAAGGAAAATGGTTGTAATCTCCCTTCTTCATTTTAATGCAAGTATGGTTCCTTTCCCATAAAATTTATTATGTTGCAATCATTCATTTTATTATTGGATTCCTTAGTCACTAATATAGAACTATAGACCATTTTCGAGTACTCTTGATCTCTCTTGTTGTTTGATGTGTTTGTTGTAGGTACATCTATGGAGGTTCAACACGAAATAAGACAACTACATCACACTGCAGGATAGATAAATGACTCATTCCAGATATCTACAAGCTCTAGGGGAAGTCTTCTATCCTTGTTATCACTCATTTGTTCTAGATCTGAACCATTCATACCTAGGGAAACAACTCTTGTCAGCAAGAGGTGAGGATTTATAGCAACAAATCTAGCGACCATACTGGGGATAACATTTAGCACATATGATCTTCCTTGGCATTCAAACTATATTCTATAATCCAAACTTTAACTTATAAGTCATCAGATCTACTAGTTTTCTAGTGAGATTTTGGTTCATTTTAACCAGATCTGCTTAGGTATGAAACACTTCTTCTTTCTATGCTTAATTTTCTTGTGATTTTCATGATTTGATGCCAGTATTTTAATACTTAACTTTATCTTTTTCACCACCTTTTTGTTTTGACATCTACAATAGTCACCGCGCATTCAGTGAGGACAATAGGCGGTGCCACTGTGCATGCTCAGTGGTCAATATGCGGTGCCACCGCTCTGTCATAGTGGACAAAAGGCGGTTCCCAGGTGGTAATGCTCTGTCACCAACCTTTTGCAAGCGGTGCCAGGTAGGGTTTTTATAGTCCTGTAATTTTAGAGCTTAGTTAAGTTTGCTTTTAGTTCTGAGTGTTTTTCTAGATTCACTTTTGAGATCTGGACTGTTAAATTCAAAATCTGAAAGTAGTAAGGGATTGTTTTGTCTTGGTTCAAAGAGCTAGGTTGCTCCCATATGTTTAGCTTCTTGTATGCTTGGGTTTGATTTTCAAAAAGAGTGCTTGGAAGTGAGTATAGTTATATCTCTTTTTACTATCTGATCAACTGAAAATGAAGCTTTTCTTTTTGGTTTTTACTTTTGTTCTTCATAAGTTTATGGAAGATTGTTTTTTGCTTTTGATTCAAAGAAAATTTGAGATTTGATCATTGTTCTATTTGAATATGGACCACTGAATCCTTGATTAGTTTCACAAACTTTCAGGCATTCATGTTCTTCTTTTCTTTTTATGTTCTTTTCTCTCCAAAAATATATCATAGTAGTAAGTTAAATCTTTTCATTTTTTTAAGAATGGTAAAAAGTCCTTAGTGTGCCAATTAGTTTTAGTGTATTTATTTATGGGAAAAGAGATCTCACTCCATTATTTCTTTCAAGTTTAAGTTAATAGAAGTTTGTTGCTTGTTTGCATTCTTGAAAGATAAGTTCAATGTGACTGTTTGGGAATTTTTGTTTTGAAACAGAAGTAAATCATTCTCTCCTTCTTGTAAGTAGGGCATACTTTGAATGATAAAGTGAAAAATTTGCATATCATGCTGCATGGTTTTACATTTCTGTCCACACATCATGCATTCACCTAATTGTTCAAGATAAAATTAGCATTAGCTATAGGTTAAAATTTTTAGTAACTTGAGTGATAGGGTAGATATGTGTTTCAGCATCTTAAAACATAGGAGATGTCGTTCTATTTTCTACACTACATCCCAAGAACTGAGCTGTTATTCCATGTATCATCAATATATCGAATGACCTTTCCCATGCCCTTGAGGTATATAGGAAGGTACTTCACGTACTCGATTGTATATCAGAAGGCCCCTTTTGAATGACTGTGCATTAGACAACACTAACACAGATTTGAGCTCCAACGTACCTTGTGTATATCAAGAGACCCTTCTAGGATTCCCTAAACCATCTGAGAAAATCCTTTTGGCCTTCTTGTTAGAGAAATACACCAAGAACAACAGCCGGGGAGCTACTACGCACGTACCGTTTAGGTAATTGGGTATTCAGGAAAGGGTACGGTCCCAATCCTCCTTATTGCACTTTACTGTTGGACCCTGTAGTATATCACGAGTTGTAAATAATTGACAATCCTACTGAGGAAATGGATTTTATCAGCCCCTATTATCACTTAAGTTTGCTTGTGACCTTTAGCTTGCGTAGCAATGGTTTGTGTGTGTTTCTAGTTTTAAACCCTAGGTTAGGTTTTTAGTGACTAGCAGTCTGGCGTAGTTACCTTTGAGATGATCTCGAAGGGTTCAAGGCTGACCACTTGACCTTCCTCCTATTGTAGGAGAGATCCCAATGGAAGCCATAGACTAAGGTGCCGTGACTGATTCTCATGTGGAAGGGAATCCAGTTGTGGAATTTGGGGAAAAATTCACTACGTATGCCAAATCCCTTGGTCGAACAACCTCATACGGCTAATACTGCCTTTCATTTTTCGATGGAAGGTCATGTTGGTTCATCAAATTCAGTTGTCGATCGCCCATATAATGATACCAAGGGGATAAAATATGGCCCTATTGCTGTTTTTTAGAGAACTTCTTTAGGTCAAGCTATTTTTGAATTTGGGACTACTAAACCTTCTTTTGTTAATCCCCATAGGGATGCCCCATGTAATGAGGAAATGTTTAGAAGGGTCTATCCATATATTGATCGTTTGCGCAGTGGTCAAGAAAACCTTTCAAACTTTATCGCTTCACCTATCCCTCATCGTACACCCATGTTGGCTCTTCTACCCCATCTTTCGGAAACAACCCCTCCTGGATATCATCCACTTTCGTTGTCTCAAGTAACTCCTAGTTTGACATCACCAGATCGAGGTTGTGTAGTTCTTGATCCAAGAAAAATATCCAACCCTATTACTAGAGTTTCAAATCTTGGGTCTGCTTCTAGTTCTCGCGTATCTTCTACCACTGTGGGGGAAGCCCCAGCTCAAGTTGCATCAGTAGTTAGTGGAGTCACTTTCAGTATAAGATAGACCCTTACTATAGGAAATTCAGTAGTTGTAGTTCCTTCCACGAAAACCAAAGCGGTTACTCCTCCTCCTAGTACAGGGCAACCCTTAGGGGTACAACCCATTATTAATCAAACTTCTTGGGGTTATACTTACCCGAGAAATATGCCATCCGTAACCAATGTGAACTTTCAACCTACATCTACAGGAATGGTATATCATAGTATGCCTTACCCTAGAAACATGTCTACACCATGGGGGAAACCTAATTGGTCATATATGCATATGCTTGGAGGGATATCTATGAATACTGCTAGAGGTTATGGTGGCCCACCTTTTGGAGGGCCACCTAGTGGAGGCCCACCTGGGGGAGGTCCTCCTTCTGGGGGACCACCTTCCCGGGGACCACCATCTGGAGGACCACCTTTTGGAGGACCACCAGGGTAATTTTTAGGGATGAAATTTCGCCAATTGGCTATTTTTTGGGTTTAAAAAAAAAAAATTCTCTATTTGGTCATTTTTAGTGTCTAATATCGCCTATATTTACATAAAATATTTTTTTTTACCATAATATTTGCCAAAATTTACACATTTCAGTGTTAATTCTATGTTTCATATTTAATATTCACCTACCGATCTATAAACATGTTTTTTTCAACCCAAAACTTAGGTATAATATTAGAATCCTTAAAAAATACCCTGGACCACCACCTGGAGGACCACCTTTTGGGGGAATACCACCGGGAGGACCACCTTCTAGGGGAACACCACCTGGAGGACCACCTTATGGAGGACCACCTTCTGGGGGACCACCTTTCAGAGGACCTCCTGGTGGAGGCCCACCCAACAGAGGACCACCACCACCACCTGGAGCAAACCCTCCTCCTGGAGGCCCACCTCCATCTAGAGGATCTTTGTGATGATCGTCTGTGAATCCAAATCCCCAACAACCAGTGTATCAATGGACCTATGGTCCTACTGGTATGTAGATTCCATATCAGTATTACCAGTACATACAACCTAATCGACAACTTCCTTTTTTGGAAACTTTGGACTTGCCCGATCTGTCAAATTTGATCAATGACCCATCCAACATAACCTTTCGTGGCCTATAATTCCAGTTAAGTTACCATCAGATATCCTGAAATTTGATGGGAAGCAAGGAGAATATCCCAAAAACCATGTTATGACATTCCATCTATGGTGTTCTTCCAACTCCTTGATGGATGATTCAGTCTGTTTGAGGCTCTTCCAACGAACTTTGACTGGTACAGCTTCCAAGTGGTACATCGAGCTTCCACAACATTCGTTTGTGGACTTCAACTCCTTGGAAACAATTTTTCTTACTCATTTCTAGCTTCCCATCCATTACGAAACTGGTACATATCTTTTGACATTACTTTGCCATAATACTTCCACACATATATCAGATCGTATTCATGAGTGGAGGAGACGACGAAGGCTTATTAAAGATCCTATCCCATACTAATTGTTGGCTAGTTGGTTCACAAAATCCTTGTTGCCTCCAATTTCCTATGATGTGGCTATGGGTGGTGCTGTTACTAAAAATCAGGTTATCAGTCGTGCTTAGTATATGGACTTGGTTTATTCCTAGCCCAGAACTTTGTATGATCTAATCCCTCAGGCTCCTCATCCTAGCACAAACCCTACCAAGCCACCTACAAAAAATCCTGTTGATGGGGTTGTCGGTTCTATCTAGCCCTCATCAGCAGCTAAGCATGCCAAGAAACAAAGTACTTCTACTACTACTCCTTCTGCTCCTACAGTTTCTACCAAGGTGAACACTATTCAAAGTACGTAGACACCCGATAATAAGAATAAAGGAAAAGGAAAAGGTAAGAAATTTGGAAGCCAATTGGAGAATCCCAAGGCTACGTCCCCAGAGAACAACAATAAAGGCAAGAGGAAGGCTAAGTATCCCTGCCTATTGTGTGGTGGTGACAAGTTCACAAAGGAGTTCCCTCATCGTGAATAAATTAGTAAATTTTTGAAAAGTAACCCTACAGCAGTGGTGCTTATTGACCCGTTTCTGTCTCAACAACAATTGATTGATCATATGTCTTCACAAGGAAACTCTAATTCTATGGAAGAAATCAGGATGATGTCCTCATAAACTATTAGCTTGACTACTCGTAGTCAGTCATATGACAAACCTGTAGAGAAGAAGGATGAAAATCCTTCTCCCGAGAAAGCTCCTTCCACTAGTTCTTCTCCTCCATCTTTGTCTAGTGGTCCTCTTACAATCAAGAAACCTAACCTCGACTTGATTTTGCACCCACCTAACAATACTCTTCAGAAATTTGTTTGTAATCCAAATGCTCAAAGTTCACAATTCTACAACGTTGTTGAATATTTGGCTTAAGCACCTTGCACGATATCTACCCTAGAGGTACTACAAAGTTGTCCTACCGGGATAACACTAATTTGATTCATTTTAATGTGGAGAATTACAAGTCTAGATTACCCCACCATCTAGCATTTCAAATCGAGACCAGAGTAGTTGGGAGAAAGGTTCATAGGACCATTTTGGATTAAGGAGCCTCCATTTAAGTATTGTCTATGTCTTTCAGGAGAGCCATTGGTTCTCTTGAACTTATGAAGTCACCCACAACCTTGAAAGCTTTCGATGAATGAGGTTTCCAACCTCATGGTCTATTATTGACCCTTTTAGTCGAGCTTGGGGGCAATACTCTTTCCATTCAAGTGGAGGTAGTTGATGGTCCGTTGGATTACAATTTTCTATTGGGGAGAAACTAGTTTTATGCTATGACAGTTGTCGCTTCAACAATTTTTTAGACTCTCCGATTCCCTCATTTGGGGAAGATTATAACCATCTTTCAAATCAATTTTTTTTCACCAGATGTTACTACCCCCACTTGAAATAAAATTCCTATGCTATACCAATCCCCTCCTCCTTTTCAATCGGATGGGGTAGGTATGTTGAAGTATTCAACCCTCATGGGAGTGTTCCCCTCAACCCCTCCTAGTACGGAAGTGGCAACTGTGAACATGATTTCCATGATTTTCCATAGTCCTAGAGGTAAAGAAGTTGTTGAGTCATATTCTCTAGGCCCTTATGAAGCTCTCTATGATTCTATTCAATCTGTTTCCAATGTCCTTTCTAATGATCTTCATCAGGTGGCATCGGATCCTTACCACCTACCTTATTGGCTAGAACCCTCTCTCCCCACTCTAGACTATCTCTCACATAATTTTCAATCGGATGAGTCCATTATGGAGATCATGAGTGTGGGTGAACCTGTATGGGAAGATCATCACCATAGATCCTCTTTCCTTCCCAATGACTGTTCGGTAGAATTTGATTTTGTGTCTCTCATTAGTACTAATATTGTCAACAATCCTCAAATGCATGTACTATTACAAGGCACTGATTCCAAGGGAAACCTTTGTAACATCACTCAGAAAACTCGCATTGACATATCGGTGAAGCCCGAAATCGTTGAACATGTTCATGTAGGTCAGAACTGTTCAATAGAAGAAACTAAAAGTTATAGAGCTCTATTCAAAGAGTTTCAAGATGTTTTTTCCTGGACGTATGAAGAAATGCATGGGATTGATCCATCCATCGTTGTACACGAAATTAAGAATTATCTCACGGCAATATCAGTCTGACAAAAACTACATCAAGTACATCCTAGGAAGGTTGCGACTTTTAAAGTCGAAGTGGAGAAGCTTCTAAAAGCAGTGTTTATTTATCTCGTGCCATTGACATAATGGGTGTCTAATATTTTCCCTATAGCTACGAATCAGGGCACTATTAGGGCTTGTATCGATTTTCAAGATTTAATTAAGGCTTGTCCCAAGGACAGTTTCCCTACTCTCACTACTACATATTGCTCAAAATTCCCACAAACATTTTCCACGAAATAGGTAAAACCATTGCTTTCATGGAAATTTTTTTTTTCTTGACATTCATTGCTCTTCCGACGAAAAGTCCAGCTTGTCTCTATTGCAACGAAAGTTAGTTTTGTTCGCTACTACAACGAGTTGGCATTATCATCGCTATTGCGACGAATGTTTTATATCGTCACTATTGCGATGAAAGTTAGTTTTGTTTGCTACTATGAGTTGGCCTTATCGTCACTATTGCGACGAACGCCGAACCTTTGCTTTTTGTTTTTTTATTAACGGTCATTTTTAATTTTTCTTTATTTGAAATTTGACCGTTGTCCATTTTTGTCGGAACCGTGACCCTCATTGATCTATAAATACATGTTCTTAAGTCATTTATTCGAAATCATTGGCTAGAGTTGCACCAATCTTTCTATTTCTTTTTCATTCTGCGATTTGAAGGGTCCGGTACTCGTTTGACACATCGAATTTTTGTTCTCATTCGTTTTCCATATTAGTTTGACTGCAATGCACTAGTCTTTTTTTTGTTGGGCCCTTTTTTTTGTGCCGTTTGTCATGTCAATTTGTTGAAACCTTTTAATATCTAGTATAACGAACATGAACAATATTAGTGTGAGGAATTTGTTGTGAAGAATTTATATTACTAATGAAACCTTTTCTTCTATTTTGTATAAAGAAATTTATATTTTTAGTAAATTATTTAACTTTAGCGTGAGGAATATTAAATGCAACAATATATAGGGTTTGGAAGAAAATTATAATTTTAATCAATAATTATTTGATTACTTTTTAGATTTACTCCCTTAATTAACCTCAAACAAATTATTTTTGACTTCCACTATTTGACATAATGTTGAAAATTGATTTTTATTTTACTATTCCTTGAATGTGTCCATATGGATAATATTGATATCCCAAATGTGTCAACCAAGGTCAATCACACTTGAAATTTTCTAGCGATGGAAAACCATCCTCATCATCAACCTAGATGAATGTCAAAATGTGACATATACATAGTACACCATCACAACCAACTTAACCCATACAATATTTTGCTATAAAACATAACCCTTGAAGTACATTGGAATTTGGGACATAATAATTGTACATTGAATGTACTACTTTGACATAATCTGACATAAATTAATGTTTCAATGTGACATAACTACGTTCTCAACCTTCTTTATATCAAAATTTGATATAGGCTTGCAATCTCAGAAAATGTTAGAATGTGAAATTTTTGGAGGACATCATCTCCATATTAAAATGGTTCATAATTTTGAATTGAAACTCTTCACCGTAGTGAGTTTCCATTATGGTTGTTGTAACTATTGTCAACATAGTCAATATATTTTAATGTGTTCAATAATGGATAACCATGGTAAACATAGTTAAATGCATTGACCATTGTAATGTTACATAACTATATCAAGATGTTGAAATCCACCTCAATTCAATATGGGACATAAACATTGTTGATTGTAGTTATTTGACATAGGCCACCATAAATTATCATCACTACGTGACATACCTATGTTGTTATAAACATAAATACCCAACCTAATTTGACATAGTACAACCTCATGTGTGCTAATTTGACTTAGTCAATAGGTCTAAATTGACATAATTAGTACCTGATTTGATATAATCTAATGTGTGCAATAATCTAACCTATGTACTAATTTGACATAATTTGACAAAATCGATTCTATGTACTAGTAATTTGACATAATCATTGTTGAATTTACCAATTTGACGTATCTGACCAAAAAAAATGTCACTACGTGGCATACCTAAGTTATTAGTTAATATTGTGGTGGGTAATTGTAAATAATACACCACAATTAAGTATTGATGTTATTAATTAATAATATTATTAATTAATTATAAACATTTATTATTAAATAATGTAATGCCTGACGTAGTGTGTTAAGCCCCTGGACATATGTTGTGATTATTATTTGTGTTGTTATGTTGTACTAGATGCATGTACTATGGACTGCGGTCATTATTATTATTATTTGTATTATTATTATTATGTATTTATTTTTAGACATATGTTATATATTGATTAATGAGATTTTTTGGTTGTTATAGGCTATCAGAATGTCAAATAAATTTTCTTGGGAAGAAAACAATAGGAGGTATGCTGAGGCTATGGAAGCATTAGAGGCGAAGGGTGATGGAAAGTGTTATTTCCCTTGAAATGATTGCAGAGGTTTGTGAACTAGAAGAATTTTATTAACATTAGCTGAAAAACATTGTAAGGAGAAGGGGCATGCTGAAGGGGGGTATGAATATCATCCATTGGTAAGATGTTATTCATTACATATTGTATTTCTTGTAATATTATTGATAGTGTGTATTCACAATTTTTTTTTATCATTTTAAATATATGTGTTGTATATTATACACTAATGTTATTGAATTGTTTGTAAATATAAAGACAATGCCCCCAAGATGTCGACCCCTAGAGAGCTATTTTCCACATAATAGTAGAAATACTACTTTACAAGATGATGAGCATGGAGATCATGCTATTGAAGATGGAGTTCTTAATGATCCTATGGACGAAGATGACGTTATTGATACTCATGGCGAAGAGGAGATAAACATATTGCTGCAAGACACATTTTCTCCATTTGACGAGGACACCCTCCATGATTTTCATGATGTTCCTCTTCTCGATAAGTCCCAAGAACCTCTTTATGAAGGCTCAACAACCAATATTCTATCTGCTATATTGTTGTTGGTGAACTTGAAGGTTTTGAATGGTTTATCAAACACTTGTTTCACACAGCTCTTAAGGTATGTAAAGTTGAGTATTTTCCTCTATTTTTTGTGTTAATTAATTCTTAAATTAGGGATATGAATTATTTATGACGTATATTGTTTACATTTCACTTTTTGTCAATGTTGTAGATTGTTGGGTGAATTTCTATTACCACCATCAAATAATTTACCACACACAAGTCGAGAGGTATTTTTGATTATGAAAGAAATTGGAGTGGAGTACCAATCTATTGATGCATGTCCTAATGACCATATTAAATATTATGGACAGTATGCATCCAAAAAAAAATTCCCACAATGTGAAGTTAGTAGATATCGAACTGATCGATTAATAAAAGAGGTCCCTCGCAAAGTTATTCGTTATATTCCCATAATTCCATGTTTCCAATGACTATTCAAGTTCCGAAGTATAGCATAGTTTATGGATTATCATGCAAAGAACATAAGTGAAGATAGTGTTCTTTAAATGCCTACAGATGGTTCTGCATTGAAGAACATCGAAGAAAAATGGCCAATTTTTAAAGATGAACCTCGTAATGTTAGACTTTCATTGGCAACTGATGGTTTCAATCCATTTGGTGATGTTTGTTCTACTTACTCAGTGTGGCCTATTTTCATCATAAACAATAACCTACCTCCTTGGATGACCATTAAGAGAGAGCACACAATGTTGGCAATGATTATTCCAGGTATTTTTTTGAAAGATGTAATTATATTATTTCATAAAGTTATTTGTTTAATTGTTGCATGAGAACACCTTTTATACATTTGGATGGATAACTAAATATAAATATTAATTCTATGTTTATTGATAATCATCATCATAATCATTGTCATCACCATCTTTGTCATCATAACCCTCTTCATCATCAACCTCATCATCATCCTCGTCATTATAATCATCATCATCATCATTTGTTACTTCTATTTACATTTTCTTGTATGTTGTCATATGCTATAACACATTTTTTTTTAGATAGACTTTGTCAGGTTATGGGGAATTGAGAGCGATATGAGGGGGGGGAAGGGGCCATAAAAGTTTCCACCTTCACGTGGTTGGCCCTGTTCAGTAAAGAATATTAAATTATTCTCGAAACAAAGAGAAGCTCAGTAAGGCAATGCATAGTTATGCTGTTGCTGCTGATGATGATGATGACGATGATGATGTTGATGACAATGACGATCATCATCATCATCATCATCGCCATCATTATCACCATCACCGTCATGATGGTGCTTATCAATGTCATTGTCATGATCCTGATTATCGTCATGATCATCATCATCACCATCATTATCATCATCACCATCATCGACATCAACATCACCACCATCATCATCACACGAACTAATTAGGCTATGTCATCCTTTCCCTTGGTACTTTCTAGTATGGAATTGATTATCTTAGAGTTAACACTTCATATGACCAACCTAGCACTTCATAGGGAAATCACAATATGCTCTATGGATTTAAACTAATTGAAGTCACTCAATTCTTAAATCTGAACAATTTATCGACGTTTTCACAAATTCCCTAAAATAAATCCAAGTTCTTACAGATTTGGTCTATGCTAGAAGTCAAGAAAACTGTAATTGAGGGGTGATGAGATTTAATGTCTCCTTCATAATTCTATTTTTATCATATTTGTAAATCCTTCAATCTTATCGCAAGTTGTTCTTAACAGTGGATGGTTAGGGAATTTCAACACTAGGAATAAGTTTAAGGTCAACTTGATGTAATGCAATTAAAAATTTAGTATGGTTTTAGGTGTTTCCTTAATGTGGTTTTGTACTTCAATAATTTAGTTATCAAAATCATGTGTTATACATGATTGATTCTATGACTCCAAATATACTCTATTATACAACACTTTCCATTCCTTATCACCTGATTAGTATATGATATTTAAAGATCATGAAAGATCATTTGTAGAAAATTGATACAAAAGATATGCCAAATGTAATTTCATTTTAAACATTAATAATTTCCTTTAGTGTTGTGTATCTTTACCTTTTATCCGAAGGGGTTTTCTACATAAATATTGGAGTAACTATTTTGATTTGTTTGTGAGTGGATGTACTCAACATGTTCAATCCTATTGACTCTTTTTTGGTCAATAATAATAGGATTAGGAAGTGTTGTTATTTCATCCCTTATTAAAAAATTGAAAACCTAATGCCTAAGTGAATCTAACCAATTTACATTCAAGTATTATATTATCTATTATTGATCCTTCATTAATCATAAAGCACATACTTAGTTTTGATTTCAATGTTGTGGTGTTACTGAAGGTCATAAACTTATTAGCTTGCTTATGGACCTCATTTGGCATTGGATATAAGCATGTATCATAAATAAACATAATAAAAACATAATCCCATCCATGGGACTTCTTATGAATAAACATAATTATTTTGGTTTTTATCACTAAAAATTTATTAAAAACATAAAACATAATTTATTATGTTTAAAATTTTAAAAATAAAAAGTTAATAATTATTTTAATAAAATCTCAAAATTAATTAAACAACATCAATACAAACTATCTTAATAAATTTACATTTTGGTTATTGTATTCTTTTTATTCTCTTTCAAGATTTTTTAAGAATACTTCACAACAAGCTAACATGGATGAATCCATACCTTGCACACTTTTACAATTTTTAACAATTAAGCACTCCTTAATATTTCACCAAAAATGCAAAAAATAAATATCGTTGTTTGAAATTTTTACAAATTTTAACAATTTTGCACCCTTTAATATTTACATGAAAAAAAGATATATTATCAATAAAACTTATTGTGAATACATTAAATTGTCATATATGTACCATTAATTTTACAGTTCAATAACATAACAATTATTCTATTGTATTTTTTCAAGTTGGAGCACACTTCATTATACAAAAAATCTACTTAGACTATGTCATAGTCATATTGGGACATCCACCTGCAATCCAAGATTGAGAGATGTAAGAAGGATAAGGCTTGGGTATTGTTGCAGCTACAACTGTTTTCCCCAATTTTTTCAAATTTTGGACCCCCTTGTTAATTTTAGCATTGCCTTGGATCTTTTGGATCCATGAACTCTTTTGTCTTGCTTTAATTTCAGACTATTTTGAGGTTAACTCTCTTCCTATTTTCGAAAAGTTGCTTATGTTTGAAATTGTTGTGCATTATGGAATTTAGAGTCTGGTTTGCTGCCCTTTGAACTGCGTTTTCTTTTTGGAAGCCTGCTTCTCATGCTAGCCACTGTGTCGGAGGTCATTCAAACAACTTATCGGAACCATGTTTCCTTAGGGAGCCTCCGTTGCAGAAATCGAACGATGATCTTAACTTCTTTGTTGTCGCGTCATTTTGTTTGATTTGTTTATATTATCGAAGGCTGTAGTTTGTTTATCTTCCGCCCTTGCAGCTCCCAAACGAACTAGGTACCCGCCATACAATTGTTCCGCCCATCGATGCTTTGTCGGGTCTTCGTCACTTCGTCTTTTGGATCAGAGGCCGTAGTATTTCCTACTCCACCCTTGCGGTTGTGCAACGCACTAAGTGTCCGATGTTGATGTCTTTCCGCTCGCCGACTGGGAACTCTTCCGCATAGAATTTGAGTTTAGCTCTTCCGACTCCGATAAACTTAATGGTCCGGCGGATCCCGTTGCCTGTTTGAGATCCGCTGATGCGGGTGTGGGTGAGACTACTCGGCCGATGTTTTAGTGTTTTAAACCGCCATTAAGTTTTGCTTTTCCCGTCGTTTTGTGAATTTTAAACCCCTATATGGGCAGCAGTGATTTTGATTCTTATTGAGATTTTCACGACGAGAGTGCATTGCTGGGCCTTCTATGATGACTATCCAGTTTGTTGATGAAGTTTGATTTAAAAGATGCGATCCTAACTAATAATAAATGTCATTTAATTGCAGATGGACACAAGATATTTTTTTTCAGATTATCACTGTGCGAAGGTGTAGCTGGGAGACAAGCAGCGGAGAGGGAGCTGGGCAATGTTAGGCAGAGTTCGTACCAGAACCGACGAGATCTCAAGGAGGACAAACGAAAGACAAGGCAGAATCAATGGCAAAAAAAACCCAGGCCTGGAAAGATCTGTCAGTTACCAAGCGGATCCCACTTTGTTGAATAGTCTAAAACGTAATGCATGAAGTAAATCATGAGTACTTGCAGAAAAGACAAAATGGGGATATTAAACGGTTTGAGGAACCCAAAGGTCACAGGGTTAGGGTAGCCCAAGGGTTAGCGGTTTTGGTTTAAATATAGGAAAGTGAAAATTTACAGGGGCTTTTTCCCCTGGGAAAACTTGTGAACTATTGTTTGTAAGAGGAACTACTTCGTTTTACAATAAGAAATTGCAAATTTTGCCTATTGGAGAAGGTGCTATGTGGAATGTTTCAATGTGATAAAATGAACAATGTTCAAGGGAACTATTTCATTTTCAACTGTGTTTCATTGACTGTGAGAGAGTTCTAACTTTATGAACCTTTGTTTTTTCCTGAATGTTCTTTAGTATATTCTGTGATATTTTCCACTCTAAGTAATGGGAGTTTTTAACTGTTGATGAGCTATCTTTTCGTGTATACTTTTATGCATGTTTATATGTTTGGTTCTAGGAACATCTATCTGTGATTTGCCGTAACATGTGAACAGTATTACATTACTCATGAATTAATGTCTAGCTCTCTAGAGATGGCCTAGTTAGTATTATTTTCTTGCTGTGTGTGAGATTTAGATGCTTGAGAGTTTAAGACGAGAGGTAAGAACCTGTGCATCACATTGTGAATAATACTTGCATTCTTTATTACTTTGCATGTTAAATAGGCACTTGCATATCATCCTTTAAGTCAAAAATACAAAAATATATACGGTGGATCGGGCTGCAATCGGTAAAACCTTTTATTTTTGTTACTTGAGCTACGGTAACCAGACCGCAAACCGGATGGATTCCCTACACCAAACAGTCACGGGGTAATTGGGAATGTTGACTAGGGAGAATCCCTTACTGTTGTTTCCTGCGATTTTCCAGGCCTCAACAGTTTCTGGCGCTAGAAGGAGGGCCACCAGTGCATGGCTGGCCGAGGAAACCTGTTTTCTCGAGACTATTCCACCTGTAACAGTTCAGAAAGTAGTCTATTTCATAATCCAATTCCCGAAGAAGGGGGTAGAGAACATTTGTATTCTGTCGACAACAAAGTTGTTAATGATTTGAGAAGACACACTAGGGCATACATGAAGAAGATTGGAGGATTGAAAATTATCCCTGAATTTCCCAGAAGAGAATATAAAAGGAAAGATTGTCCTATATTGGAAGACTTAGTGCTGGTTGGGGATTGGGAAGAACTTGTAGAAACAGCCTTACAAGAAGTTGTAATACCTTTGAATCAAGTAGGCCCGGATACTCCTCACAGTTCTCCTATTCACACTCCTATTCGCTCACCCCCTCACTCTCCACCCAGGCTCATGGCAGGTGTAAACGCAAATCAACCACCCAAGCCACCGAATCCACCACCTGCCTGGAAAGCTAGATCACCTTTAAACCTAACACCTCCTTTGCATGATTTACCTCAATCTTTTGAAAAGATGCTGTCCAAATTTGACCCAAATGAAAAGATACTAGTAGACGACCACTTGAAAAGTTTCTATTTGGAAATAGAGGGGTTAAGGGCTGGGGAATATGAGGATGTAGTTTGCAGACTGTTCCCACACACCCTTAAAGGAGCTGCAACATTGTGGTACTTTGGTTTTCCTGCAAATTCTATCCCTAATTGGGATACCTTTGAGAGGATTTTTAGAAGTAAGTATGCAACCCAAAAAACTCATGCATCTCTCATGAAGGGACTATGCGCCTTAAAGAAAGAAAGAAAGGAGAAGGTATGTAGTTTCACCCAAAGATTTGCAGCATATCTTAAGAATTTATTTGAAGCTAACAAACCTTCGGATAAAGTCCTGATTGAATACTATACCTCGGCTCTAGGACCTGAGTTGGCCATGTTTTCCAAAATGAAGGTCAAGCCTACTCTAGCGGAGACCTATGAGGAGGTGGAGAAAGTAGAGGCTGAAAGGGAAAGTATCGAATATTATCCCGAATGATCAGGGGAGAAAAATGTGGGAAGAAAAGCTTTGTTGTTTACTAAGCCCAAGGAGGAGCAATCACCAGATTTTGAAGGAATGGAAAAATGATGCAGAAGCTTTCTAACAGAATCATAGACTTGGAAAAGGAAAAGGAAGCCCAAAAGTTCTATAAGCCCTATTACAAGAAGCGGGAGGATAACGATCAATCCCAATGCCCTCCACACAATTTGACATCTATGAATTTAACAGAGGTAGGAATGGACAATTTTTGCACTTTCCACCAACAACCCCACTCTGAAAAGAATTGTCCTCAATGGATCAAATCAATGATGCTGGTTATGAATCAGCTGTTGGATTCTAAATTAACAGAAGATGAAGATGAAAAAAGGAAAGACAGTAATACATCAACAAAAGAACAAGAGGATGAGACCATGGTTCTATGGGACCGTGTTTCATTGTTTGACATCGAAGAAGAAAAGATTTTGGGACATGAGGACATCATGGAAACAAATGTAACAACAAGGAGCAAAGGGTTGGCTAAAGAAAACAGTCTCGTGCTCCCAAAGATTAAAATACTTCAAAGGAATGTTAAGAAGTTTTAGACTCTGGAATTTACCATCACCAGTCAATATCCTAGACAGACTAACGTGTTCGCCAAGCCCAATGAAGAAAAAATAAATAATGGTAAACCAAACCCCACCAAACCCAAGATGGAATATGACATTGTGGAAGATAAAAAGAAGGTAAGGGCGAATATCTCGTTATTTTAAATGTGCAAGGTGCTGCAGTAGAAAGAAAATATTTTGAAAGCACTTGAAGCATTAGAGGAGGGGCTGCCCACAGACAATCAACCCAAGGAAGAAGAAGAAATTGGGGAAGCAAGCGTAGGAGGTAATCCTAAGAGCAAGAATCCACCGTTTCTGAGTCACTTTTGAAATTTTTAACCACAACATGCATAATTGCTTGGTATACTCAGGGGCATCGATCAATGTTATGCTGCTGTCAGTCTGCAAAAGGATAAATGGGCAGCCTAAACCATCCACCTGGAGGGTTGTTCAGTTGGATAGAAAAAATGTGAAGGTGATTGGGGAAATGGAGGATGTTCTAGTCCGCTTATCTTCGAATGATAAGGTGTGTCAAGTTATTGACATTGTGGTGGCTGACATACCAGACGCTTATGGGCTTGTTTTGAGTAGGGACTGGTCGACAAAGCTAAATGGATATTTTGCCTCAGACTGGTCACATCTGTGGCTGCCATATAAAGGAAGCCCGATTCAAATCAAAATTTTGAGGGAGCCCCATATGAAATACAACGTTACTCAGTTTGAGGAAAAAAACGAACCAGTGGATTCTGTTTTGGAAAATTACTTTATTGAGTTAGAACCAGGAAATTACCAAGCAGAAGAAGCCAGCGACACATTAGATGCTCAGCCTGATCTCCTTCGGTTTTGACAGGCTGATGAAATCGATTGTAAAATAGTAAACTTAGCAGTAGAAGTAGATTCCCGCACAGTAGTTAACAATTTCTGGACACTTTTTTTTGACGGATCTAAAATGTTAGAAGGGTCAGGAGCCGGTTGTGTCGTGATGGACCCCGAGAAGAACAAACATTTTCTTTCATGTAGGTTAGAGTTTGAATGTACAAATAACACGGCTGAATATGAAGCATTGGTTCAAGGTTTAAGGAAAGCAATTGAATTAAAGGAAAATAATCTAAAAGTGTTTGGATATTTTGAAATAATTGTAAAACAAATTCGGAATCAAATACATTGCATTTCTCCTCACTTAAAAGCTTATCAAAATGAGGTATGGGATTTACTCAAATGTTTTAATGCATTTAATATTGTATCAATTCCAAGACTTAAGAATGCGGCAGCTGACTTGTTGGCCACATCAGCTGCTAGGCTTGTGCCCTCTAATAATCGATGCTCTGTTGAATTACTTTTCAGGGCCTCGATCCCGGATATGATTACCAACCTACGAGTGTTCGACGACGATCAACAGATTATAGAATGCTTAACGAATGACGAGGCATTTAAAGGGGCGATTATTGATGATGAAGAACATTAGGCCGAGCTGAGGTTTGATAATTTCATCCCTAAAGGAGTCAGAACCTTAGAATAGATGTTTGATTTAAATGAAAAATTGAGAAGACCAGAAAACGTGAAGACTCATAGCTCATCTCTACAGTTCGAATTAATCAATTTGGGGACTAAGACAAAGCCTAAATATGTGAATCTTGGAAAATGCTGTTCACCAGCAGAAAGAAAAAAGTTCATCGGTCTTTTTAATCAATATAAAGATGTTTTTGCCTGGACATATGAAGATCTGAAGACATATGACACCAATATCATCCAGCATGTTATCCCCATCAAATTTGGAGTCAAACCTTATTAGCAGCCTTTAATGAAAATGCACCCAAAATTGGAACCTCTAATCTAGAGTGAAGTTAAGAAGTTATTGGATGCTAGAATCATTTTTAAGGTTAGACACTCAGAATGAGTCTCAAATCTAGTACCGGTGAGGAAGAAAAATGGAGAAATCAGGTTATGTGTGGATTTCAGAAACTTAAATCATGCTTCAGATAAAGACAATTATCCTGTTCCACCCATGGAGTAGCTACTACAAATGGTTTTAGGTTCTGAACTATTCTCCTTATTAGACGGATTTTCAGGCTACAATCAAGTATTAGTACCCGAAGAGGACAAATTGAAAAAAACATTTAGGACCAGGTGGGGAACTTTCGCTTACAGAAGAATGTCCTTTGGGATTATAAATGCTGGAGCTACATTCCAGAGGGCTATGGACATAGCCCTCCACGGTTTGATTGGCTGCAATGCTGTAGTATACCTCAATGACATCATGCTATTCTCAAAGAGGAGAGAAGAACACGCGTTTCATCTAAAGCAGATTTTTGAACGCTGCCGAAAATATGGTATCTCACTCAACCCCAAGAAGTGCATGTTCGCTGTTACGGAAGGTAATTTGCTGGGTTACATGGTCTCAAAGAAGGGAATCTCCATAGACCCAGAAAGGATTAAATCCATTGAACAGATTCTCTTGCCCCATAATAAAAAGGGCATGCAATCATTTATGGGGACAATAAAATTCGTGCGAAGGTTTGTGCCAGACTTCGCTCAAATTGTTAAATCTTTGCAACAAATGGTAAAGCAAAGTGTAGAATTCTAGTGGACTGAGGTTGAGAAGAACGCATTCAGCAAGATTAAAACCGTTGTTGCACACACACCCTCCCTCAAAAGCCCAGATTTCGACAAAGATTTTATTCTATACACTTTTCCATCTCATGATTCGCTAGCAGTTGTACTTACTCAGAAGGAAGATGGGGGAGATGAATTCCCCATATCTTTTATGAGTACTGGTCTGCAAGGGGCCGAATTGAATTACCCAGCTATAGATAAAAAATCTTATGCAGTGTTCAAATCAGTGAAACAATTCAGGCCCTACATACTAAAAAACCGAACCAAGGCAATCATCCCACACCCAGCTGTGAGGTCTCTTTTTGTATAGAAGGAGTTAGGAGAAAGAAGGGGTAATTGGGTAACATCTCTTCAGGAATATGACCTCGAATTCAAGCTAGCTTCTATAGTTAAAGGGAAGGGGTTGTGCAGACTAATGACCCAAAATAGAAACAATGAAGAACATGCCTGGGAAGACGAGGTTGAATTACATTTGATGGATGTATGTCCTCTTTTCACAGCCCCAGAATCTTGGTATCGTGACCTTTTACATTACCTTCAGACAGGATCGTTGCCAGAACACTGGAATTCTAAGCAAAGAAGAGCATTGCGTCTTAAATCAGCCTCATATCGAATTATTGTAGGAATCTTATTCAGAAAAAATTACGACGGAGTTCTTCTTAGATGCTTAGAGAAAGAAGATGTGAAGAAGGTAATGTCAGATTTGCATGATGGGCCTGCTGGGGGGCATTTTTCTGGAGATACTACAACTCATAAAATTCTCAGGGCCGGATACTATTGGCCCAAACTATTCAAATACACACATGCCCATGTCAGAAAGTGTGACATTTGTCAAAGATGTAGTGGAAGACAAGCTAAAGGAGCAGGACCATTGAAACCTGTGATGATAAGAGAGCCTTTTGAGCAATGGGGGTTAGATATCATTGGGGAGATAAAGCTGAATTCTTCCCTGCAACACAAGTATATTCTGACAGCAACCGACTACTTCACTCACTGGGTTGAAGCCATCCCATTGCACAAAATAAATGAGAATGCAGTCATAGACTTCTTGCAAGACCATATTATGACCAGGTTTGGAGTTCCAATCTCTTTAGTTTTTGATAATGCTACTTACTTTTCCTCAATAAGATTAACTGCTTTTGCTCATGAGAAAGGGATTAAATTGCATTACTCTGCTAATTACTATCCACAGGGAAATGGCTTAGCTGAATCTACAAACAAAAGCCTAATTAGGATTTTAAAAAATACGGTGATAGAAAATCAGAGGAGTTGGCACTCAGCTTTACCGAATGCCCTTTGGGCTGATAGAGTCACCCCAAGTCTTCGATAGGAGTGTTTCCATATACCCTTGTGTATGGTAAAGAGGCCATTCTACCCCCCAATATCATGCTACCCTCTTCCATTATAGCTCAAGAATCTAGAGGATCGGATAATGATGTCTTGCAAATGAGGATATATAATCTCCTGAAGGCAGAAGAGTCTCGATCTAAAGCCAGAGAATGCTTCAAACAACAATAAGAGGTAGTAAAGAGATGGTTTGATAAACACAAGGCTGGAACAAAAGATTTTGAGGTGGGAGATTTGGTTCTCAAGTGGGACCACCCCCATGATGAGAAAGGAAAACACACTAAATTTCAGCAATTGTGGGTAGGTCCTTTCCAGATTGCAGCAAAGCTTGGCCCCTCAACCTATAAGTTGCAAGATTTACAAGGGTGGGAAGAGAACTTACTAGTAAATGGTTTAGTTCTCAAACCTTATTTTTCCTAAGTCTATTTATGTTCTTCTATCTTGTATATAAATAATCTGGCTTGGTAGTTTTCTTTGAATTATGTAGTTCAGTTTTGTTTTAGTTTAAATTCTACTAATTTCAATAAAGGAGGCAAACCCGCGGTTGCATGGAGAACATCGGAATTTTGGAATGATTAAAGTTCTTGGGTATAAGACTGTGTATTATTGTTTATCTAAAAGAATTTCTTCTATTTTAGCAGTTTTCTCGAGTGGATATGTACACATTGAAGTCCTGCTTGACCCTTGTAAAATAAGCCAAAATCAAAGGGTCTAGAATACTATTTTGAGGCTCCATCCATGTGACATTTAAAATGTCCTAGGGAGTGACAGCAAAGGACCCATGGAAAAGAAGGAGTGTAAACATTATATTATATATAAATGATCCCATGCCAAGAATTGAATGCCAAAAGGTAGATAAGAGTCGAAAGATCCTATGAAAGCATTATATATCAAAACAAATGCTGAACCATATAAGTACTAAATCACCGAAAGTTCCTCTCCGTCTGTGATCTGAAACGTGAATACATATCTCACACAAAAGGCACTAGGGATAGAGGAGCCTGAATCAAAATTCAGAAAGAAAGGCATGCAGGAGGACTCATATGAAAAGGACAAAAGTTCAAAAGCACGAAAAGTGCAAAAGATGGCATGGGAATGAGGAACAAATGAATATTTCTGTTTACCATATGCTACAATCCTATGGTGTGGAAGCTGGCAACCACCTGAAGACACAGGTAACAAATGAAATTCATCTTTTGGCCTCAAAAGAGTTATCTTGACTTGAAAATCCTGCTTTCCACTCTCCTAAATTGGACTATCATCAATGATTAAAAGTACATATATTTTCCATTTGAGAAATCCAGATAGCTGGAAGAATTCAATAGGTTCGTTCGTTGTTAAACAGTCTGTACTCAAGAAATAATCGTCTAGAGATCTAGGTTCACCAGGTAGTAGCCAATTGTTGTAGCTGCAACTGTTTTCCCCAATTTTTTCAAATTTTGGACCCCGTTGTTAATTTTAGAATTGCCTTGGATCTTTTGGATCCATGAACTCTTTTGTCTTGCTTTAATTTCAGACTATTTTGAGGTTAACTCTCGTCCTATTTTCGAAAATTTGCTTATGTTTGAAATTGCTGTGGGTTGCGGAATTTAGAGTCTGGTCTGTTTCCCTTTAAACTACGTTTTCTTTTCGGAAGCCTGCTTCTCATGCTAGCCATTGTGTCGGAGGTCATTCAAACAAGTTATCAGAACCATGTTTGCTTAGGGAGCCTCCGTTGCAGAAATCGAACGATGATCTTAACTTCTTTGTTGTCGCGTCATTTTGTTTGACTTGTTTATATTATCGGAGGCTGTAGTTTATTTATCTTCCACCCTTGCGGCTCCCAAACGAACTAGGTACCTGCCATACAATTGTTCCGCCCACCGATGCTTTGTCGGGTCTTCGTCGCTTCGTCTTTTGGATCGGAGGCTGTAGTCTTTCCTAATCCGCCCTTGCGGTGGTGCAACGCAATAAGTGTTCGATGTTGATGTCTTTCCACTCGCCGACTGGGAACTCTTTCGCATACAATTTGAGTCTAGCTCTTCTGACTCCGATAAATTTAATGGTCCGACGGATCCCATTGCCTATTTGAGATCCGCTGATGCGGCTGCGGGTGAGACTACTCGGTCGATGTTTTAGTGTTTTAAACCATCGTTAAGTTTCACTTTTCCCATCATTTTGTGAATTTTAAACCCCTATATGGGTAGCAGTGATTTTGATGCTTATTGATATTTTCACGACGAGAGTGCATTGCTGGGCCTTCTGTGATGACTAGCCGGTTTGTTGATGAAGTTTGATTTAAAAGATGTGATCCTAATTAATAATAAATGTTGTTTAATTGCAGATGGACCCAAGATATTTTTTCAGATTATCACTGCACGAAGGTGTAGCTGGGAGACAAGTAGTGGAGACGGAGCTGGGCAGTGTTAGGCAGAGTTTGTACCGGAACCGACGGGATCTCAAGGAGGACAAACGAAAGACAAGGCAGAATCAATGGCGACAAAATCCCAGGCCTGGAAATATCTCTCAGTTACCAAGCGGATCCCGCTTTGTTGAATACTCTAAAACATAACGCATGAAGTAAATCATGAGTACTCGCAGAAAAGACAAAATGGGGATATTAAACGGTTTGAGGAACCCAAAGGTCACAGGGTTGGGGCAGCCCAAGGGTTAGCGGTTTTGGTTTAAATATAGGAAAGTTAAAATTTACAGGGGCTTTTTTTCCTGGGAAAACTTGTGAACTATTGTTTGTAAGAGGAACTACTTCGTTTTACAATAATAAATTGCAAATTTTGCCCGTTGGAGAAGGTGCTATGTGGAATGTTTCAATGTGATAAAATGAACAATGTTTGATGTGAAAACAATATCTTTGCTACTCTATGACGTTAACATGAATTGCATAAAGAGCATGAATGAAGCTCACAAATCCATAAGAAGAGAACCAAACAGCATATACAATACGCACATAAAGACAACAAGTTGATAACGGAGTTCATCCAGGATGGACTACGTCTCCGGGCCTGCTTCTCAATAGGAGGGCCGATCTATAATCTCAGCATGAAGGAAAAATAAATTGCAATGATACAATGATACCTTGGAGACAATGGTCAGGAAGAGAACCGCTACCCAAAACACAACAAGACTGCTTCTAGCAACTCCGAAGCCTGAAGACGGTGTAAAACAAATATAAGCACTCGTACCCTCCTCCTCCAGAGCTACGCAATCTCCCTTCTCTCATTTAGCTACAAAGTATCCAATCCAAAGCATGAGTGGAAAATGGCAACTAAGGGGGCTTATATAGCCATGACTTGCCCCTCTTCACATTTTCCTCATGTTCTCTTTGGTTACAACAAATTTTCCAAGATTGGCATCTTGTTTCAACTCCTCAAGTTTTGGTTGGGTTCACTTAAAGCTACTTTTATCATGTAGTTGACATAATTAACAACTATGCCAACCACATACCCAAGTATGGCATTAATAAAATCTGGTTTGGAAAAACTACCCAACTGAACTATGTATGAAACCCAAAAATTTGTTATAACCGAGAAACAATTCTCAACCCACTTTTAACCCAAACTCCATAGTTTATAATTCGACACATGCTAAATAGAGCACGGGATCTTGTGCTGGTTGGAGCTCCCAGTCACACTGGAGGAAGAACCAGGGTCGGGGCTAAGCCTCGGCCCCTTTGGGGCTCAAAATGCCACTGCACTTTAAATAAATTTATTTCCATACCTTATACAAGGAACACCTTGTGGGATAACGGTAAGGTGGAGCACTATGCAGGAGAGGTCACGGGGTCAAACCCCATGGAGGCCAATCTTCCTACTAAACTTTTAACCAATCATCAAGTGCCATGTGGGAGAATATTACTGGGCCAACACCCCTTCCGTACAGACACGTGTTCCCTCTGGATTGGACCATACAATTGAATGGGTTGACACATCATCCATCCGTACATTCCACATTTCATCCTCCCATTGGTTCGTACACATTCCACATCATCATGTTTGTATAGTACGGATGCCATGTGTCACCCTGCCAGTGGTGCCACGTGGCACCTCTTTTTTCCAATTTTGCCTATTGACCTCATAGAACAGAACGCGATAACTTTCTTATACGGACTCCGTTTGAGGTGAAACTAATGCCATTGGAATCGTCTCAATGAGCCCTTCGATCTAGTGCTAGTTTTTTTAAGATTGGAGGACTTTGAAAATTTGACCTTCCTGGATCCTCCTGGATCATTCCTCCCCACTGAGAAGCTTTTGGGCTCCAAAATCCTTTACTAATCAACATATAGGTGAGGGAATTGCTCTCTCACTTTCTCCTTCTTGATCCACTTGGATTTGCTTGGATGAGTGTCTTTGATGCCCACTCGAAGATACTCAACATCACCTCTATGAGAAGTCATATTCCTTCTGTCCAAGATGACATCTTCCTTTAGCTCATCCATGTACTCAGTATCAAATTCATCAACTGATGGCATTGAGACATTCTCCCTTTCATCCATGATCATGGGAGGCTCATAGAGTTTCAAGTTCTCCACATTCATCACTGAGTAGATATGCATGTATGGTGGTAGCTCTAAGCAAAAAGCATTCATCCCAATCTTTTCCAAGATGGTGAAGGGACCATATCTAATAGGCTTGAGCTTCTTTCCTTCTCCTTTCATCCTCTCCTTGCTAATTTGAAGCCACACTTGATCTCCCACCTAAAACTGATGATCAACTCTATGCTTGTCATGGCGAGCCTTGTACTGGGCTTGAATCTTCTCCAACTACTCTTGCACTACTTGATGTACCTGCTGAACTCTCTGAATGAACCTGTGGGCTTTTTCTTCATCCTTGGAAGTGCTTGAACCAATCTCTCTCCCATAAGTCAAGTCCAATGGAGTCTTTGGCAAGTACCCAAAGCATGTCTCAAATGGCGAGCTCTGAGTGGAAGAATGCATAGCCCTGTTGTAGGCGTGCTGCACATATTGGATCTGTTCATCCCATAACTTAGGATGCTTGTTGCAATAGCCTCGAAGCAAATGGACAACTGTCCTATTGACTACCTCTGTATGTCTGTGTTTTTTGTGGATGGAAAGCGGTGCTCCTCTTCAGATTGGTGTCCATCATACACCATAACTTTGTCCAAAACTCTCCAAGAAATCGGGAGTCCCGATCCGAAATAATGGACGTAGGAAGTCCAAAGTGAACCCATACATGTTGAAAGAAGAGAGAAGCAGCCTGCTCTGCAGTGACCTGCTTTTTACATGGCATAAGAATACACATCTTGCTAAACCTATCCATGACCACATACAAGTAGTCATGACCCCTCCTATACATAGGCAAACCCCCCACAAAATCTATGGAAATGCTTTCCCAAGGATGGGAAGGAACAGGAAGTGGTGAGTATAGCCCCAATTTTCTATTAGTGGGCTTACAAGTAGAGTACATCACACACCCCTTTACATATTTTGTTACAATGTCTTTCATGCAAGGCCAATACATGAGTCTTTGCAAATGAGCCAAAGTCTTACCTACCCCAAAATGCCCTGATACAAGAGAAGTATGAGCTTCTCGTATTACATGGACTCTTTCACTGATAGGAACACATAACTTGCCCAAATGATAGCGCAACTTTCCCTGCAAATAGTAGTCTTCCACATGTGGGCCATTGGTTAGCTTCTCATAAATCTCCTTGAAATCATCATCAGTAGCATACTGCTCAATATAACTTTCATGGGATAAACAAGCATTTTTCAAAACAATAGATGCAACAATAGGAGGTCTAGAAAGCATATCTGCCACTTTGTTACTAGTACCCTTATTGTACTTGATCACTAGATTGAATTGTTGAAGAAATCCCATCCACCTAAAATGACGAGCTTGCTGGAGCTTAGTCTGGGACTGGAGATACTGCAAGGGCTGATGATCGGTATGGATGATCGTCTCCTTACCCATCAAGTAGTGTTTCCACTTCTTGACACTCTGAACCAAAGCATACAACTCTTTGTCATAGGTGGGGTAGTTGATCACTGCTTGAGTAAAAGTCTCTGAATGGTAGCAAATAGGCTTGCGGTGCTGCATCAATATTGCCCTCATGGCATATCCATTGGCATCTGTCTCTATCTCAAATGGTTGTTGCAAATCAGGCAAGGCTAGGACTGGGGCGGTGCTGATATTTCCCTTCAATGTGTCGAAGGCTTTCTGCTGCTTACCTCCCCATTGGAAGGATTTCTTTACACTTGTTAAGGCATGCAAAGGAGATGCTATGTATGGGAAGTTCTGAATGAACCTTCTCCAATATTGAACAGCTCCTAAAAATCTTCTCACTTCAGTAGTGTTAGTAGGCTTAGGCCAATTGACAATTACATCAACTTTTGAAGGATCAATTTTTAAATTTCCACCTCCTACAATATGACCCAAGTAAACTAATGAAGTTTTGCCAAATTCACACTTTGACAATTTTACATACAATTTCTCCTTTTTCAAAGTATCTAATACTTGCTTTACATGCCCCACATGTGCTTCCCAAGTTTTGATAAAGACCAAGATATAATCTAAGTATACAATGACAAAATCATCTAAGAATGGTCAGAAAACATCATTCATTACCCGCATGAAGGTTGCAGGTGCATTGCAAAGCCCAAAGGGAATCACCAACCACTCAAATAGACCTTTCTTGGTCTTGAAGGCTGTCTTCCACACATTAGTTTTTGCAATTCTAATCTGGTGGTAGCCACTACGCAAATCCAACTTGGTAAAGAACACAACATCTTTCAACTGGTTGAGCAAGTCATCTATGCAAGGAAGCGAGTATCGATTCTTGATCGTGATCTTGTTGAGAGCCCGATAGTCAACGCACATCCTCCATGTGGCATCTTTCTTCATCACCAACACAATCGGCGAACCACATGGAGAGGAGCTGGGTCTAATCACTCCGTGGTCCAACAAGTCTTGAACCTGCTTCTTAATCTCTGCCATTTCAACTGTGGACAACCTGTACATGCCCACATTAGGAAGAGGGGCATCCTGCTGGAGATGAATCTCATGTTGAATCTCCTTTTTGGGAGGCAAACCTGTAGGTTCCTGAAATATTTCATCATAGTTAGCCACAATATCAATCATAGCCTTTTTATGAGAAGGATCACAACCTTTGAAAGCATCGGATGCTTCAGCATCTTTTGCTCTCACAACCATGAGCATGTATCTCTTATTAGTGTTGATGAGTCTCTTCATCTGTCTTGCACTAACAAGAGTGGTGTTAGCCTTCATACTATGAGCTCTCACGATGTACTCCACCCCATTTTTGGTGAGATGGTACTTGTTCTCGTGATGGAAGAATACTGCGTTTCGATCATACAAGTATGGGCTTCCCAATACGATACCGCAGATGTCAAGAGGAACAACATCTAAGTCCACCTCATCGATCAACTTTGAAGCAACAACAAACCTTAACCTGCATTGCTTAGTCACCTGTAGCTTAGCATTATCACATACCCATCCAAGAGGATAAGGCTTGGGGTGAGGTTTAGACTGTATGTCCAACTTCTTAACAACTGATTATGAGATCAAATTTACTTGAGAACCTGGATCAAATAATGTTTCAATCTTTGTATGCTTAGACACAACTCTGATGTGAAACAACTCACTTCTTCTTTTATCATTTTCTTTAGAAACATGAGTATAACTTGAACCAGTATGAGGAGTTTTGTTACCTTGCATTCCCACGGCTGTAATCCTGGTTTCGTCACCTAAGTCGGAACCCGAATCTCGTTGCGCTGTTGCAACGGTCTTTTTCTTCTTTTTGCGTCTATAATGCTTTGGCCTCTGTTCAAGATGCAACTTCCAACAACTTTCTTCATCATGCCCATCAATTTCGCAATGTTGGCAATGGAGCTTTCCTCCTTCCTTCTTGGCAGTAGCTGTCTTCTTGCTCTTGTCTTTCTTTTTGGACTTGCGGTTGTTGTTGGGATTGAAAGGCTTCTTCAGATGGTCTTCTTGCAAATGCTTTCCCTTGCTCTCAATATGAGTAGCATGAACACTTGCTTCATCCACACTAGTAGGATTCAACAACAACAAAGTATGGCGTAGATAATGATGAAGAGCACCAATGTACTTCAAAAGAGTGTCATGAGAATCTAAAGAAATATTCAACTCTAGAGCTTTCTTTCTAAATTCTTCAGTAAAATTCTGAACACTCTGACCCTTGCCTTGTCTAAAACTTTGCCAATCCATCATAGCCTTTTGAACATAACCCAACGGATAAAATTTCTTACGTAAAGCAGAAATGAAAGCAAACCACGATGAGAGAAGATTACCCATTTGTTTGCTACCTTGCTGAAGCTTGCTTTCCCACCATACAAGTACAGTGCCTGTAAGCCGAAGTGAAGCCAACTGAATCTTCACATCTTCTTCTTTGATCTGCTGGACTTGGTAATAAACCTCAATTTTCCTTATCCGAAAGTTCAACTTCTCTGCATTCGCTTCCCCATTGAACATGGGCAAATCAAACTTCACATCGAGCTTCAATAAGGGCTTCTTTTGAGGCTCTTTGTGAGGAACCTTGGAATGCTGAGAATGAGATTAGGAAGAAGCACTTGAAATTGTGCTTGAAGCTGAAGGTGAAGAGGGAGGCTCAGGAGGCTCTTCACCACCTCCTCCTTGGTTAACTGAAGCGTTGCCTTCTTCCTTCACTTCTTTGTCTTCCTTCTTTACTTCACTGCCTTTTCTTTCTTTTGCCATGCGTTCTTCATAGTCTGCAAACAACTTGTCTACCTTGTCAGCCATCATGTAGAATACCTTGTGAAATTTTGCATCCATCTCGATGTGGGCATCATTAGCATCCATCTTCCTCCTTCGGTGTGCATGTCTGATCTCAGAATTGTAAGGCTCTAATGTACCCTCACCAGCTTTCCGTTTAGCCCTCGTGAGCATCCACACTCACAATCCAACGTCAAATAGACCTGCTATGATACCACATGATCCGAAAACAAGATATTTGCTACTCTATGACATTAACATGAATTGCATAAAGAGCATGAATGAAGCTCACAAATCCAAAAGAAGATAACCAAACAGCATAGACAATACGCACATAAAGACAACAAGTTGATAACGGAGTTCGTCCAGGATGGACTACGTCTCCGAGCCTGCTTCTCAATAGGAGGGCCGATATATAATCTCAGCATGAAGGAAAAATACATGGCAATGATACAATGATACCTTGGTGACAATGGTCAGGAAGAGAACCACTTCCCAAAACACAACAAGACTGCTTCCAGCAACTCCGAATCCTGAAGACGGTGTAAAACGAGTATAAGCACTCGTACCCTCCTCTTGCAGAGCTACACAATCTTCCTTCTCTCATTTAGCTACAAAGTCTCCACTCCAAAGCATGAGTGGGAAATGGCAACTAAGGGGGCTTATATAGCCATGACTTTCCCCTCTTCAAATTTTCCTCATGTTCTCTTTGGTTACAACAAATTTTCCAAGATTGGCATCTTGTTTCAACTCCTCAAGTTTTGGTTGGGTTCACTTAAAGCTCCTTTTATCATGTAGTTGACATAATTAACAACTATGCCAACCACATACCCAAGTATGGCATTAATAAAATATGGTTGCAAAACTACCCAACCGAACTATGTATAAAACCCAAAAATTTGTTATAACCGAGAAACAATTCTCAACCCACTTTTAACCCAAACTCCATAGTTTATAATTCAACATAAACCAAAATAGAATAAAAAAAGTTTAAAATACTTGATTTTTGTTGGAAAATTTGACTCATTATCTTGATGATGAACCTGTGGAAATTGAACCCAGTGTTAGAACAATTACACTCACATCAATTGCCAATTACACATGCAAACTTACTCACAAAAGAGACTGAATATGGAGCTGAACACTAAATTGTATTGAATAAGTGTACAATAGCCAACCCTATGAAGTCATAGGCTACCACAATAAATAATTACATGAGGGATTTGAATGCATGAAGATGCCATTCGAATCTAGTCAAAAGCAGGCTTACTAAATCTAAGCAAATCCCCCATAGGTGCATAAAGCAGTTTCCAAAACTATCTAGGAGCTCACGAATTGGGAAAATCAATTAGGAAAGATAATAGTGTGTGGAAGGACAACTCATACATGCTTTTCATAGGATAAAAGAGTGGAGGATGTGGAGGACAAAAAACAAGTTAACCTCACCTAGTCAAACTTTCCCAATTTCCTTAAAACACTGAAAAAGCAGGCAATAAAGCAGAAAAAGAAGACATGCGCTAGGGAGGCCAGGAATAAAGCAGATTTGATTCTAGGAGGTTTCCCAAGCACTCCATGACTCAAAATTGGCAAGTTTGACCACTATGGATGTGTAGATGGCAACTTGCATAAGGTGGAAGATGGAAACTAGGCAAATAAGACAAAAATGGATTGATTTATGTCTAAGGTAGCTAACTATGGGTTGATTATTATAACACCCCCCCTTAAGCCTGACTTATGAGTAATATATCAGAAAATTATAGGGCCTATCAACAAGGCTTAGTCACCCTTTACATACTGCATGTCCATTTAACCAAGGAAAGAGGCAAAAACCCAATGGGAAAAATCCTCCCTTAAACATGGACCGTAAAACAAAATTTGGAAATCTTGTCATCACTCATGCTTCACAGCATGATCAGTAATTCCCAACAGTGATTTGAGATTTATGAATGTCTTCTCACAAAAATATTTGGTGAAGATATCAGCTACTTGTTCTGAAGATGAACAGGAGAGTAGGTGAATGGTGCCATCATGCACAAGCTGTCTAATGTAGTGCATATGGATCTCAATGTGTTTGGTTCTCTGCTTCTTAACTGGATCATTGTAGATTCAAATGGTACTCTGATTATCACAGTAGATAGTAGTTGAGTATTATGATTCGAAGCCACACTCTCCAAGTAACCCCTACAACCACAAACATTGAGTTGCTGCATTTACAACTCCTTCGTACTCTGCTTCTGTAGATGAGAGTGCAATGGCACTTTGTTTCTTGCTTGACCAGCTGATTGGCCCTTCTGCAAGCATGAACACATATCCTGATGTTGACTTTTGATCTGTGCTATCACCTGCCCAATCACTGTCAGTAAACCCAATCAATTCAAGATCAGATTTAGGTTTATAGAAGATCCCATGTGTCCTTGTTCCCTGAACAAAGTTAAGGATCCTTTTGGCTGCTTTCCAATGGATCTCATGAGGCTGATCCATGTATATAGAAGCCACACTTACTGCATAATAAAGATCAGGTCTATTATGTGTAAGATACAACAAACATCCAATCAATTGCCTATACAGTGTATTGTTTACCATAGGTGAAGAATCATCTTCCTCAAGCTTCACTCCTGAAAGGAAAGGAGTCTTGCTTGGCTTGCAATCCTTCATTTTGAATTTGTTCAGCAAATACAAGGAATACTTGGACTGGTGCACCTTGATTCCAGCTTTGGTTTGAGCAATCTCAAGCCCCAAGAATTGGCTTAAGAGCCCCAAATCTGTCATGGAGAAGGCTTGGTTCATTGCACCCTTCAAGGAAGCAATTTCATCCTTTGAGATTCCTGTAATGAGAAGGTCATCGAAATATAAAAAAATGATCATTAATGAACCATTTATCAGCTTCAAATAGACATTTGGATCTGATTTGCATCGAACAAAATTCAGTGATAGCAGAAAGCTATCAATCTTGGCATACCAAGCCCTGGGGGCTTGCTTAAGCCCATACAATGACTTCTTTAGCTTGCACACAAGAGATGGGTTAGTAGCAAATCCTTGAGGCTGCTGCATGTATATCTCTTCAGTGATATCTCCATTTGGGAAAGCACACTTCACATCCATGTGATGTACTTCCCATTGCTTTGAAGCTGCAATGGCTAAGGCTAGCCTGATGGAGTCCATCTTTGCCACTGGTGCAAAGGTCTCATTGTAGTATATGCCATGAACCTGTGAGTAGCCCTTGGCTACCAATATGGCCTTGTACTTCAGAGGTGAACCATCAGCAGCAAATTTGGTCTTGTACACCCACTTACACTGAACTAGCTTCCTCCCCGGGGGAAGATCAACCAGCTCCCAAGTGTTGCTCTTCTGGAGTGAGCTGAACTCTTCCTTCATGGATGCTTGCCATCTTGGATCTTCTGCTGCATATTCATATGTCTAAGGATCTGATTCCACTATCAGATAGCATTTCTCAGCAAACATAGGATCTTTCACGCACAGAGCACTCTCAAATTGAGATCTAGTCCTCCTAGGGTCATTAGGATTTCCAGCTAGCTCTCCAGCTGCATGAATGGTCTTGGATGCCCATTTTTGGCCTTGTAGGGATTTTAGGATCTGCAATAAAATCATCACTATCAGACATATTAGAATTAGCATGTTCAACTATCTCTTCACTTACATTCAGAGGTTCTGGTGGTGAAGAGGATTCTCCAACTTCCACTGCTACTACGGGTTCTTCTTGAAATTGAACACACCTTTCAATGAAGGATTTTTTTGTGCTCAAATTGATCAGCTTGCACCCTTTTGAATCTTCAGAGTCCCCAATAAATAGACACTCTTGGATTTGGGGCTGCAAAGCATTTCTCTTTTTTGTTGGAATTCTAGCCCAAGCCCTTGAGCCAAAAATCCTAAAATGGGTCACATCTGGCTTGTGCCCACTCCATGCTTCGAAAGGAGTCATACCATCAAGATGTTTATGAGGCACCCTATTCTGGATATAGGCTGCATAGTTTATAGCTTCGGCCTAGTACTTTGGTGGCAAAGTCTTAGCCTCCATCATGCATGTTGCCATCTCTTTCAGTGATTTGTTCTTCCTCTCAGCAACACCATTCTGTTGTGGTGTGTAAGGGATAGAATGTTGCATCTGAATACCTACATCTGCACAATATTGAATAAACTCAGAATTGACATACTCACCACCATTTTTATATCTGAGGACCTTGAGTTTCCTCCCAGACTGGTTTTCAACCAAAGCCTTAAAGACTTTGAAGAGGCCAAAAACTTCAGACTTGTGTTTCAAGAAGTAAACCCAGCAATACCTGGAAAAGTCATCTATGAAAGTCAATGCATATTTGGACTGACTCATGGACATATGAGGGAATGGGCCAGCAACATCACTATGGATCAACTCAAGAGGTGCAGAGGTTCTCTCATGACTAGCTCTCTCAAATTTATGCTCTGGGTGTTTTCCTAGGATGCAACCTTGATAGACTCCTTTGGAAAATTTAATCTTTGGTAACCCTATGACCATTTATTTTTCACTAAGATTAGAAAGATACTTGTAATTTAGATGGCCAAATATTTCATGCCAAATCTTGCTTGCCTCATTAGCATGAATCAGAAGAGCAGAGGGGTTTGAGTAGGGTAGGAAGTGTGAGAACATGTATACCTTCGAAGTATGATTTGCAACTCCTTTTGCAATGACTTTACCACTTGAGATCTTTGTGATATCAACTTCATCAGGGGATAATATGACCTTCTTTGGAGACCCTGTGTGGGTCATCTGATACACCGATAAGAGGTTAGTGGCAAGACCTGAAACATACAACACATTGCTGAACTTACCATGGTCAAGATCAATCCTCCCTTTTCCCAAACTTTCAGTGAGAGAGTCATCTCCCACTACTATTGGTGGACCTTTCGACATGTCAAGTGAGGTGAATGCCTCCTTGGTTGAAACCACATGTCTTGAAGCTCCAGAATCAATGATGAAACTAGGTGAGCTTGATGTGCCAACAACCAATGCATGAACTCTCTCTCTATCTTCTGAACTTGATCCTCCTTCCCTCTTCTTTGAGCTGTCTGGAAGGGAGATGCCATTCTTCTCTAGGAGTTGGGTCAGCATGTCTAGTTGCTTCTTCATGTAGGAGCTTTCAGGATGATTTCCCTTATTGCAGTATGTGCACTTGCTCATTTCTCCTTTGTTGTTCTTCTTCTGCTAGTTCTTCTTGGAACCATGAGGCTCCTCCAGAGACTTGTTCTTGTCTCTCTTTTGCTCAAGTGGATTCTTAGCTTTCTTCTTGATTTTTGAATCCACCCTCAAATATACAGAAACTAGAGCTTGGTCTTTGGAAGGTTTGATGGTGCCCATCATCACCAATTTATCTTGTTCTTGTGTGAGAGATTCCATGAAATCTGTAAGACTAGGCATCTTCCAGGCTTGAGCTGTCAACTTTGTGGCATAGAAGGTCGAAAAAAACATTGAATAGTTAGGGCCAAGCTTCGAGAGTATGGCTAAGACCAGCTGATCATCCTTCTTTTCGATCCCACATTGTTTTAGCTGCAAAACAAGTGCTTTGAACTTGGAAAAATAGAGTTGCATGGATTCAAAGCTATTGGGACTCAGGGAGATCAATTCATTTTCAATTTGATGTCCCCTCATCTCATCTATATTTCCAAAAAGATCAGTAAGCTTCTCCCATACTTCATTTGGTGATGTCAATCCATCAAGATGGAAAAGGAGGTCTCTGGATATACTCAGACACAGGAGACCATAAGCCTCATCCCTCCTGTTGTGCCATTTTATCTTCTCTGCAGTTGCATTGGGCTCTGCTTCTGTTGCCATAGTCACTCTATAGAGGCCTTTTGCTCTCAACAGTATCTCAATCTCTGCTTTCCATTCAAATAAATTAAATGGAGTCAAGATGATCTTCTGAGATTGATCCATAGCTCAGAAATTGTCCTAGCAATCAGTAGGAGGCTCCCAGTCAATGATGTCGAACCTGCAAAACAAATTGGAAGGATATAAATCGATCTACAAATTCTCTAATACCATATGGAAATTGAACCTTGTGTTAGAATAATTACACTCACATCAATTGCCAATTACACATGCAAAGTTACTCACAAAAGAGACTGAATATGGAGCTGAACACTAAACTGTATTGAATAAGTGTACAATATCCAACCCTATGAAGTCATAGGCTTCCAAAATAAATAATTACATGAGGGATTCAAATGCATGAATATTCCATTCGAATCTAGTCAAAAGCAGGCTTACTAAATCTAAGCAAATCCCCCATAGGTGCATAAAGCCGTTTCCAAAACTGTCTAGGAGCTCACGAATTGGAAAAATCAATTAGGAAAGCTAATAGTGTGTGGAAGGACAACTCATACATGCTTTTCATAGGAGAAAAGAGTGGAATATGTGGAGGACAAAAAACAAGTTAACTTCACCTAGTCAAACTTTCCCAATTGCCTTAAAACACTGAAAAAGCAGGCAATAAAGCAGAAAAAGCAGACATGCGCTAGGGAGGCCAGGAATAAAGTAGATTTGATTCCAGGAGGTTTCCCAAGCACTCCATGAGTCAAAATTGGCAAGTTTTACCACTATGGATGTGTAGATGACAACTTACATAAGGTGGAACATGGAAACTAGGCAAATAAGACAAGAATGGATTAATTAATGTCTAAGGTAGCTAACTATGGGTTGATTATTCTAACAGAACCTTGATAATGGTTCGTAATGTCGACATATCAAATGGAGTCTACAATCACCTTGGATACCACTCCTCAAACCTATCAACCCATAATTTAAGAGAAGAGATTGTAAATATGTTTTTTGTCAAAATAACATTTTTGAATTTCTAAGGTTCACAAAGATATTATAGTATATAATAGTCCTTGTTTTGTGTCTAACCTTTTCACATAAATATAAGATGAAAATTTTAAAAGATAAGTGTGGAATCGCTCTCAAACTTCTTCTCGTGTGAGATCCAAATACTAGTAAGATCCACATTGAAGTTTGAAGGATACTTTTTTCAATGTGTTTGAATAATAATTATATGCACCGAGTTTTTAAATGAGAACTGAGAATCCCTATCAATCCCTCTCATTTGACATCTAGATGTTAGTAGACTCGAGACTAAATTTTGAAAGATAAATTTTCAAGTCTTGTAATACATAGGTTTATTATGGTGAGGACCATGCTTAGGGATTAGGTGGAGTTTGAAATTGAATGGCTAGTTACTCATAAACTGTGTCCATAAGGACGACCATATCAATTAGCTTTGTGATTGTATTTGTAACTTTTTTTTTCCATTAATGGAAATGTGGATCCTAAAAAACCTATTTAGCTAGAAAGATAATAATACAATGCTTTTAATAGCATGTAGAAAAGTTCATTTCAAAACAGGCAAGGTAAAATGTCATGGAAAAGTTATTATTCGAATTTTTTTACTTTTATGTTGTTTATTTAAACCATTGGTTATGGAAATGATCAAGTGGTCACAACAAGGATCAACAATTTTAAATCTCCCAGTGATGTACAATGTTAGAAGTACACTAGTTTTAGGTGGATACATTGGCACTTGACAATGATCATATTTTTAGTTTGTTATTAATGTTAGGGAATTGATGCCTGATCTCTTTTGGCCTTGTAACATAGCAGTTCTAATAGTGGATCTCTTCTCAAAACAATTCTAGATAGAAATAAGCTTTAGTACCCCATGAGCCTACTTTCACCCCTAATTTCATATTATGCATTCAGATAAGGTTGCGAGTAGTTCTCAACTACTCTAATTACTTTAGCATGGTAGGAAACAAACATTTCCCTTCAAAAAATAAATAGGCCAAAGAACATGCAATACAAAAAACCAATACTCCAAATGGTTATGGCTATGTTCACATTAACAAAACAAGTGCATCAATCTCTTTCTAAATGGGCTTTTTCCCAATTTCAGCTTCCATCACCGTTACATGTTCTTCATTCTTAACCTTTATTTTAGTTTCTCCTCCTCTATACTAACTCTTGAGTAATCCCCATAAAAATAATATGGAAGTGATAAATCATATGTACATGGTTTACCTCACTAATTCCATGTAAATGTTGAATCACTTGGGATTTCTTCTTATTGTATTTTTTTTCTATATAATGTTTTTAATAAATAATGATTTTTTTTAACACTTAAATTTTCAAATGAAAAGAATGATTTATTTTTAAATGTCAGCATTTAAGGGTTCAATTTCTCACAACCCTTCAAAGTAAAATGAGACCTTCCCTTCAAATTTGATCCCTAGCGACTTTGGAGTCATTCAACCTGGTAAAGGTGGTGTCCTGGTCAGGTCTGGTACAGAAAGGATGTCGTCATGTATGAGATGACCAATAATCATATCCCTCAACACCATTTGTGAAACTCCTTAGGTGAAGTTCATGTCCAAAGCATCATTGATTGACCTTCATTTCTGACTCCAAAGATCCGACACGTGGCTTGTGTAGAAAACAATGAGAGACCATGAAGTTCAGATCTTTGAAGCGACAAACCTAGCCTCTACACAAATAAAAGGGATGCAACTAGCCGAAACCATTTCGACCACCGCCGTGAGCATAAGTGAAAAGGAAAATAATGTCACATCCAAACACCACGATCCATATGGACAACAATGCAGCATCAAAGGAGGTGGCATGACTGGATTCTCAATAGAAAATAGAGATCCCTACCCATGTGTCCACTCGTGCTGCCATTATGCTGACCAGTCATCTCTGTATCCATATTCATCTTCATCACCCTATATAAACACCACCTTCCCAGGATGATTAAGATGCATAAGATGAATCAGTAATTAGATACAATGCTCGAAGTGTTATTCTGCTAAGAGATTCTGATAATTCTGAAAGAGTTGAAATGGCGATATGCTTTGAGAAGCTTGTTAGTCTTGGGTTGTTGATGGTTGGTGAGCTTGATTCCACGCTCATCTATCACCTTGTTTTTTCACCCCAGGAAAGCGCCAACCATTGGGGCCTGTATGTGAATCACTTTGAATGTTTTTGGATGGCTATACCTCCAACATCACAGTGCCTGGGTTTTCCTATCCCAGGTGTGCCTCCACAGAAACCATGGAATAAATCACAACTTCTAAAGTACCGATACATGGTGACCATGTTCAGCAGAAACTAGTAGGAGTGAATGCTCATGCTGGGGTGGCAGGTGTCCAAACTCTTCATCACCTTGTTTGTGAACTCCAGTTACCACCTTTTTCTAAGGTGGTGAGGAGGTGGAAGACACCCCCCACTCTACGACCTATAAGAGAACCCATGCCATGGGAGGTGGGGAGTACAAATATTCCCTTCTCCAAGTCCCCTCATACAACAGTATTACCAGGACAGAGGGGGGTTGTAGAAAAGGCAAAGCATGGAAATGATATAAAATCCTTTTCCAGGATGAAAACCATGCAGAAAGGTTCCTTTGAGCACAAAATTACACACACCTAGGGAAAGACACGTTGCTGATTCGACAGAAAGATGAGTGGTCGAGCCCAGTCAACCGTGAGTCATCAGAATCATCCTTAACATCATTTTCACGACCTGCAAGCTCAGAAACAGAAGCGACGTGCTACCATCCAGACCGATCATTCACATTAGCTCCATATATATTAATTTTTTTTTTAATATATGTAAACTATGGTAGTAGTACCACACTCTAAGTTGTCAGTAGTTTATTACAACTGTAAACCGTTTCATGTCCTGTTTCGAGGATTAGCCTCGGGGACTGAGATAGTATAAATTGCTCCCCATAGAGGGGAGAAGGGTTGGTAATTTTCAAGAGAAAAGGCTCTCCACTATAATGTGTTTCAATCTTTTCAGATATCAATAAAATTGCAGAGGAATTATAATCCTTTGATGGAAGAGATTCTTGTGTCATCTTTTTCTTCAATAAGTAACTTCTTTACGTGAATGTTTACCCTGCTTTTCATTCCAGTTTCTATTTGCTTTTCATGTTTGAGCATTAGTGTATATGGTCCAAAATTCGTATTGTATGCTCTCAGCCCATTGTTCAAGCATTTTTGGACATTTTCTTCTAAGGTCATGTAGAATTCACCCTAGTTAGGTGCTCTGTGTGATGGACTGTTTTCTCCTATTTGATAATCACCTGCTAAATATCTCCAGATTGAAGGATGGATGACTATCTTTCCTTTTTCTATAAACTTTCATGAATTCTTACCTCCTACAACATATTTCAGACCGGATTGTTGACTCCATTTCCCAATGGCCCCCTCCATGATCCTCCCACCAAAATTTATAAAAAAAAACTTGTTCTATTCAGAAATATGTCCTTTTGACTTGTCTTTGATTGATCGAATATCTTACGTATATAAACTCTATAAATAGTGAGAAATAATGATCCGTCACTCCAGCAACAACCATACCTGCAAATTCCCAAGTTAGACCAAACCCTAAAATATCCAAGGTAAAAAACTCTTGAAGAAAAACTACAACAACAGAGTTTAACTCAAGTTTCCATGGAAACATTACCAAGGTTTCCACGCAAAAAACAATGAGACCACCCAACTATACAAAATCCACCCTTCCAAGAGGAAAATTTTCAGAAAAGTGGTCAAAATTGGACGCCCCAGCAGCCTTATGAGAATTGGTCCCAGGAGCCTTAAGAGAATGCCCACCACAATCCATGGTTTGATAAGAATGCCCGCACCATAGTACCATCCTATAGCTAGTTGTTCTGGCTACCTATTCATGATTTGATTTTTCTTTAATCTTTCCCGAGGAGAAAGATACAGGCCTTCCAAAATAGGGTTTTTCACCAGTGGATGCAAAAATGGCTATGTCGCCTCATAAAGATGCCCGCCCTAAATTATGGGTTAGAATAAATTCATGCAGCACATGGGGTTCTTGTAGATTGGTCTTCGGCCTACTTGACCATGTCTTTAGACTGTCTTCGAAGTGGATGAAGAAAACGTTATGGACCTCCCAAAAGGGTGTTTCAAGAAATGCCCTCCATGCCTCATAGGATGATGTGAAAAATGTATTGAGAATTTGAGTATCTAGAGTGTTGTATGGAGAATACAACCATATCACTTTCCTCACCAAACTACAACATATATTTAAGGAATAATTGGTCCCATCAGCCTTAAGAGAATGCCCGCCACAATTCATGGTTTGAGAAGAATGCTCGCGCCATGGTATCATCCTATGGCTAGTTTGTTTGGATACCTATTCATGATTTGATTTTTCTTTAATCTTTCTTGAGGAGAAAGATACAGGCCTACCAAAATAGGGTGTTTCACCGGTGGATTAAAAAATGGCTACTACCCTCAAAAAGACGACTGCTATAAATTATGGGTTAGAGTAAATGCCCGCAGCACATGGGGGTCTTGTAGATTGGTCTTGGGCCTACCTGACCATGTATTCATATTGTCTTGGAAGTGGATGAAGAAAAAGTTATGGACCTGGCAAAAGGGTGTTTCAGGCAGATTAGACCAAATTGAGAAATTTGTCTAAGTATGGAATTGTTGTTAAATATGCCCAAGTGGCCTTAAGGAAATTCCCGCCATGCCTCATAGTATGAAGTGAAAAATGTATTGAGAATGTGAGTCTATATAGTGTTGTATGGAGCATACAACCATGTCACTTTCCTCACCAAAAAAAAACATATATTTAAGGAAGAATTGGTCCCAGCAACCTTAAGAAAATGCCCGCCACATTTCATGGTTTGAGAAGAATGCCCGCACCATGGCATCGTCCTATGGCTGGTTGGTTTGGATACCTATTCATTATTTGAGTTTTCTTTGATATTTCAGAAGGATAAATATACACTCCTGCCAAAAAAGGGTGTTTCATCGTTGGATGCAAAAATGGCTAAGTAGCCTTAGAAAGATGCCCTCCCTAAATTATGGGTTAGAGTAAATTCCCACAACACATGGGGGTCTTGTAGATTGGTCTTCGGCCTACCTGACCATGTCTTCATATTTTCTTGGAATTGGATGAAAAATAAGTTATGGACCTTCCAAAAGGGTTTTTTAGGACCTTAGTCAAAATTGGTCCCAACAGCCTTAGAGAATTCCCACCACAAGTCATGGTTTGAGAAGAATGCCCGCACCATGATACCATCCTATGGCTGGTTGGTTTGTATACCTATTTATGATTTGATTTTGCTTTAATATTTCTTGAGGAGAAAGATACAGGCCTGCCAAAATAGGGTGTTTCACCGGTGGATGCAAAGATGGCTAAGCAACCTCAAAAAGATGCCCGCCCTAAATTATGGGTTAGAGAAAATTCCCGCAGCACATGGGGGTCTTGTAGATTGGTCTTCGTTCTACCTGACCATGTCTTCATATTGTCTTGGAAGTGTAGGAAGAAAAAGTTATGGACCTACCAAAAGGGTGTTTTAGGAATATTAGTCCAAATTGAGATATTTGTCTAAGTATTGAATTGGTGTTAAATCTGCCCAAGTGGCCTTAAGGAAATGCCAGCCATGCCTCATAGGATGATGTGGGAAATGTATTGAGACTGTGAGTCTCTGTAGTGTTGTATGGAGCATAAAACCATTTCAATTTTCTCATGAGAGAGTCTCTAAGGAGGAAGATGTCAACCTACCAAAAGTGCCTCCCATCCATATTTGCACTATTCCAGTACTGGAAAAACAACCTAAGTGGCTTCACAGAAATGCCCGCCAGAGATTTGTCCTGATGATGATAAATTTATCTGAGGGTATGGGGTTGTTCCTTGATGAACTGGATATCTTTCCATGTTCTTAGTTTTTCTTATGGTGACCACATGAGGAAAATAGGAATCTACCAAAATAGAAGGAAAACTTTTTTGCATATTCAAAACTATGAAAATTTTGGTCAAAATGCGTAAGTGACCTAAGTAAAATGCCCGCCATTTCTAGTATTTGATGGATTAAATTGTTCTAAGGGTATGGGTATCTCAAGTTTTTATTGGTGCATCTAACAACATAATTATTTTGTCCAAAAAATATCTGAAGATGACGTTACCAGTATGCCAGAAGTGCCCTCTAGCTTGTTTTGCTCCAATCCAATAAAATGCCTACCCTACTCAAAATAAGATGAGTCTAAAGGGGAAATCAATTTGGTTGTGCTGAATGACATGTACTACATCATCTGGTATCATTGGTTCAGGAGTTGGTGAAAATAAAAATCCCTCATGTTGACTTAGGGTTTTATAATTTTGTCCAAGTGGGAAATCTGTAGTTTAAAATGCTATTTTCAAATGCCCACCAGATGATGTGTGTGTGTTAATTAATTCATCAAATGACACGTATTTGTTCATTGTTGAAGTGTTTATTAGTCATGGTTTTAGTTCTCCCTATGGAGGTCAGATCAGTGAAAAATTAACCTTCCATTAACTTTTGATAAATACATATATACATTGATATTCCAACTAAAAGCATTTTTCATTATATGCCGATAAATACAAAACTCCATCATACAAATATTTGTTTTCATTAAATGTCGATAAATACATATATACATTGATTTATACATGTCTAGCATGTTTCAGAGATGGATGCAATCCATCCTCTTGAGCAGAAGAAAAATATGAATTGTCTCTCTTGCCTTTCGTACAATACTGTAATTGTATTGGAGTTGGACAAGGCACTTATTGCGATTTCTTTTCAAGCTCTTTAACTCTCTGTGAAACTTTTTTTAAATTTTCAAGAAAAAACATTTTTTTTCACCATCAGTTTGTTCAACATTTCCACATTTTTCTTATACTTCGTTGATTCCTGTTCTTCCTTGACCTCCAATTTGTCTCTGGTATGTTTCAATTAATTTTTAACTTCAGTCAATTCACATTTCAAATTATGTATTTCTTTCTCTTGCTCTTTTTCCCTCAACTTTGTCTCATTGGGAAGGACAAGAATTGCACTCATCACAGTAGCTTGCCCTTTTAATTCCTTCTCCAAATCAACAATTGTGTATTTAAGTGTTTGCATTTCCATATCACATCCCAAATGCTGAGTATTTCTACCTTCTAAGAGTTTTGATTCCAGCTCCCTTACTTTTTCATCTTTCCCGACCATCTTCTATTTCATTTCTTTAAACTTTTAAACTCTGATGTGAAACAACTCACTTCTTCTTTTATCATTTTCTTTAGAAACATGAGTAGAACTTGAACCAGTATGAGGAGTTTTGTTACCTTGCATTCCCACGACTGTAATCCTGGTTTCGTCACCTGAGTCGGAACCCAAATCTCGTTGCGCTGTTGCAACGGTCTTTTTCTTCTTTTTTCCTCCATAATGCTTTGGCCTCTGTTCAAGATGCAACTTACAACAACTCTCTTCATCATGCCCATCAGTGTCGCAATGTTGGCAATGGAGCTTTCCTCCTTCCTTCTTGGCAGTAGCTGTCTTCTTGCTCTTGTCTTTCTTTTTGGACTTGTGGTTGTTGTTGGGCTTGAAAGGCTTCTTCGGATGGTCTTCTTGCAAATGCTTCCCCCTTCTCTCAAGATGAGTAGCATGAACACTTGCTTCATCCACACTAGTAGGATTCAACAACAACAAAGTATGGTGTAGATAATGATGAAGAGAACCAATGTACTTCAAAAGAGTGTCATGAGAATCTAAAGAAATATTCAACTCTAGAGCTTTCTTTCTAAATTCTTCAGTAAAATTCTGAACACTCTGACCCTTGCCTTGTCTAAAACTTTTCCAATCCATCATAGCCTTTTGAACATAACCCAATGGATAAAATTTCTTACGTAAAGCAGAAATGAAAGCATACCACGATGAGAAAAGATTACCCATTTGTTTGCTACCTTGCTGAAGCTTGCTTTCCCACCATACAAGTGCGATGCCTGTCAGCCGAAGTGAAGCCAAATGAATCTTCACATCTTCTTCTTTGATCTGCTGGACTTGACAATAAACCTCAATTTTCCTTATCCAATTGTTCAACTTCTCTGCATTCGCTTCCCCATTGAACATGGGCAAATCAAACTTCACATCGAGCTTCAATAAGGGCTTCTTTTGAGGCTCTTTGTGAGGAACCTTGGAATGCTGAGAATGAGATGAGGAAGAAGCACTTGAACTTGTGCTTGAAGCTAAAGGTGAAGAGGGAGGCTCATGAGGCTCTTCGCCACCTCCTCCTTGGTTAACTAAAGCGTTGCCTTCATCCTTCACTTCTTTGTCTTCCTTCTTTACTTCACTGAATTTTCTTTCTTTTGCCATGCGTTCTTCATAGTCTGCAAACAACTTGTCTACCTTGTCGGCCATCATGTAGAAGACCTTGTGAAAGTTTTCCTCCATCTCGATGCGGGCATCATTAGCATCCATCTTCCTCCTTTGGTGTGCACGTCCGATCTCGGAATTGTAAGGCTCTAATGTACCCTCACCAGCTTGCAGTTTAGCCCTCGTGAGAATCCACACTCACAATCCAACATCAAATAGACTTGCTCTGATACCACATGATCAAAAAACAAGATCTTTGCTACTCTATGATGTTAACATGAATTGCATAAAGAGCATGAATGAAGCTCACAAATCCATAAGAAGAGAACCAAACAGCATAGACAATACACACATAAAGACAACAAGTTGATAATGGAGTTCGTCCAGGATGGACTACATCTCCAAGCCTGCTTCTCAATAGGAGGGCCAATCTATAATCTTAGCATGAAGGAAAAATACATGGCAATGATACAATGATACCTTGGCGACAATGGTCAGGAAGAGAACCGCTTCCCAAAACACAACAAGACTGCTTCCAGCAACTCTGAAGCCTGAAGACGGTGTAAAAAGAGTATAAGCACTCGTACCCTCCTCCTGCAGAGCTACGCAATCTCCCTTCTCTCATTTAGCTACAAATTCTCCACTCCAAAGCATGAGTGGCAAATGGAAACTAAGGGGGCTTATATAGCCATGACTTGCCCCTCTTCACATTTTCCTCATGTTCTCTTTGGTTACAACAAATTTTCCAAGATTGGCATCTTGTTTCAACTCCTCAAGTTTTGGTTGGGTTCACTTAAAGCTCCTTTTATTGTTTCAACTCCTCAAGTTTTGGTTGGGTTCACTTAAAGCTCGTTTTATCATGTAGTTGACATAATTAAAAACTATGCCAACCACATACCCAAGTATGGCATTAATAAAATCTCGTTGCAAAACTACCCAACCGAACTATGTATAAAACCCAAAAATTTGTTATAACCGAGAAACAATTCTCAACCCACTTTTAACCCAAACTCCATAGTTTATAATTCGACATGTGCTAAATAGAGCGCGGGCTCCCGTGCTGGTCGGAGCTCCTGGTCACGCTGGAGGAAAAACCAGGGTCGGGGCTAAGCCCCGGCCCCTTTGGGGCTCAAAATGCCATTGTACTTTAAATAAATTTATTTCCATACCTTATACAAGGAACACCTTGTGGGCTAACGGTAAGGTGGAGCACTATGCAGGAGAGGTCATGGGGTTGAACCCCATGGAGGCCAATCTTCCTACTAAAATTTTAACAAATCATCAAGTGCCATGTGGCGAAATATTTCTGGGCCAACACCCCTTCCGTACAGACACGTGTTCCCTCTGGATTGGACCGTACAATTGAATGGGTTGACACGTCATCCATCTGTACATGCCACATGTCATCCTCCCATTGGTTTGTACACATGCCATGTCATCATGCTTGTATAGTATGGATGCCATGTGTCACCCTGTTAGTGGTGCCACGTGGCACCTCTTTTTGCCAATTTTGCCTGTTGACCTCATAGAACAGAACACGATAACTTTATCATACGGAGTCTGTTTGAGGTGAAACGAACGCCGTTGGAATCATCTCGACGAGGCCTTCGATCTGCCGCTAGTTTTTCTAAGATTGGAGGACTTTGAAAATTTGACCTTCCTGGATCCTCTTGGATCAATGTTTAAGGGGAACTATTTCATTTTCGACTGTGTTTCATTGACTGTGAGAGCGTTCTAAATTTCTGAACCTATGTTTTTTCCTGAATGTTCTCTAGTATATTCTGTGATATTTTCCACTCTGAGTAATGGGAGTTTTTAACTGTTGATGATCTATCTTTTCGTGTATACTTTTATGCATGTTTATATGTTTGGTTCTAGGAACAACTATCTGTGATTTGCCGTAACATGTGAACAGTATTACATTACTCATGAATTAATGTCTAGCTCTCTAGAGATAGCCTAGTTAGTATTATTTTCTTGCTGTGGGTGTGATTTACATGCTTGAGAGTTTAAGACGAGAGGTAAGAACCTGCACATCACATTATGAATACTCCTTGCATTCTTTATTACTTTGCATGTTAAATGGGCACTTGCATATCATCCTTTAAGTCAAAAATACAAAAATATATACGGTGGATTGGGCCACAAATGGTAAAGCATTTTATTTTTGTTACTTGACCTACGGTAACCAGACCGCAAACCGAACGGATTCCCTACACCAAACAGTCACGGGCTAATTGGGAATGTTGACTGGGGAGAATCCCCTGCTGTTGTTACCTACGATTTTCCAGGCCTCAACAGTTTCTGGCGCTAGAAGGAGGGCCGCCAGTGCATGGTTGGCTAAGGAAACCCGTTTTCCCCAGACTATTCCACTGGTAACAGTTCCGAAAGTAGTCTGTTTCATAATCCAATTCCTGAAGAAGGGGGTAGAGAACATTTGTATTCTATCAACAACGAAGTTGTTAATGATTTGAGAAGACACACTAGGGAATACGTGAAGAAGATTGGAGGATTACCGACTATCCCTGAACTGCCTAGAAGAGAATATAAAAGGAAAGATCGTCCTATATTGGAAGACTCAGTGCTGGTTGGGGATTGGGAAGAACTTGTAGAAACATCCTTACCGGAAGTTGTACTACCTTTGAATCAAGTAGGCCCAGATACTCCTCATAGTTCTCCTGTTCACACTCCTATTCGCTCACCCCCTCACTCTCCACCTAGGCTCATGGCAGGCGTAAACGCAAATCAACCAACCAACCCACCGAATCCACCACCTACCTGGAAAGCTAGATCACCTTTAAACCTAACACCTCCTTTGAATGATTTAACTCAATCTTTTGAAAAGATGCTGCCCAAATTTGTCCCAAATGAGAAGATACTAGTAGACGACCACTTGCAAAGTTTCTATTTGGCAATAGAAGGGTTAAGGGCTGGGGAATATGAGGATGTGGTTTGCATGCTGTCCCCACACACCCTTAAAGTTGCTGTAGCATCATGGTACTTTGGTTTGCCTGCAAATTCTATCCCTGATTGGGATACCTTTGAGAGGATTTTTAGAAGTAAGTATGCGACCCAAAAAACTCATGCAGCTCTAATGAAGGGACTATGCGCCTTAAAGAAAGAAAGAAAGGAGAAGGTACATAGTTTCACCCAAAGATTTGTAGCATATCTTAAGAATTTTTCTGAAGCTGACAAACCTTCAGATAAAGTCCTCATTGAATACTATACCTCGGCTCTAGGACCTGAGTTGGCCATGTTTGCCAAAATGAAGGTCAAGCCTACTCTAGTAGAGACCTATGAGGAGGCGGAGAAAGTAGAGGCTGAAAGGGAAAGTATCGAAGATTATCTCGAACGATCAAGAGAGAAAAATGTGGGAATAAAAGCTTTGTTGTTTACTAAGCCTAAGGAGGAGAAATCACCAGATTTTGAAGGAATGGAAAAAATGATGCAGAAGATTTCTAACAGAATCATAGACTTGGAAAAGGAAAAGGAAGCCCAAAAGTTCTATAAACCCTATTACAAGAAGCGGGAGGATAAAAATCAATCCCAATCCCCTCCACACAATTCGGTATCTATGAATTTAACAGAGGTAGGAATGGACAATTTTTGCACTTTCCACCAACAACCCCACTTTGAAAAGAATTGTCCTAAATGGATCAACTCAATGACGCTGGTTATGAATCAGCTGTTGGATTCTAAATTAACAGAAGATGAAGATGAAGAAAGGAAAGACAGTAATACATCAACAAAATAACAAGAGGATGAGACCATGGTTCTATGGGACTGTGTTTCGTTGTTTGACGCTGAGGAAGAAAAGATTTTGGGACACAAGGACATCAGGGAAACAAATGTAACAACAAGGAGCCAAGAACTAACGACCGAAAATAAAAATGTGTAGTCTGTAACAACCAGTCAAGATCCTAGACAGACTAACGTGTTTGCCAAGCCCAATGAAGAAAAAATAAATAATGGTAAACCAAACCCCACCGAACCCAAGATGGAATATGACATTGTGGAAGATATAAAGAAGGTAAGGGCAAATATCTCGTAATTTGAAATGTACAAGGTGCCGCAGCAGAAATAAAATCTTTTGAAAGCACTTGAAGCATCAGAGGAGGGGCTTCCCACCGACAATCAATCGAAGGAAGAAGAAGAAATTGGGGAAGCAAGAGTAGGAGGTAATCCTAAGAGAAAGAATCCAGCGTTTCTTCTCACTTTTGAAATTTTTAACCACAACGTGCATAATTGCTTGGTAGAATCAGGGGCATCGGTCAACGTTATGCCGCTGTCGGTCTGCAAAAGGATAAATGGGAAGCCTAAACCATCCACCTGGAGGGTTGTTTAGTTGGATAGAAGGAATGTGAAGGTGATTGGGGAAATGGAGGATGTTTTAGTTCGCTTATCTTTGAATGATAAGGTGTGTCAAGTTATTGACATTGTGGTGGCTGACATACCAGACGCTTATGGGCTTGTTTTGAACAGGGACTGGTTGGCAAAGCTAAACGAATATTTTTCCTTCGACTGGTCACATCTGTGGCTGCCATATAAAGGAAGCCCGAATCAAATCAAAATTTTGAGGGAGCCCCATATGAAATACAACGTTACTCAGTTTGAGGAAAAAAATGAACCAGTGGATTCTATTTTGGGAAATTACTTTATTGAGTTAGAACCAAGAAATTACCAAGCAGAAGAAGCCAGCAACACATTAGACGCTCAGCCTGATCTGCTTCGATTTTCACAGGCTGATGAAATCGATTGTAAAATAGTAAACTTAGCAGTAGAAGTAGATTCCCGCACAGTAGTTAGCGATTTCTGGACACTTTTTTTTTACGGATCTAAAATGTTAGAAGGGTCAGGAGCCGGTTGTGTCCTGATGGACCTCGAGAAGAACAAACATTTTCTTTCATGTAGGTTAGAGTTTGAATGTAAAAATAACACGGCTGAATATGAAGCATTGGTTCAAGGTTTAAGGAAAGCAATTGAATTAAAGGAAAATAATCTGAAAGTGTTTGGAGATTCTGAAATAATTGTAAAACAAATTCGGAATCAAATACATTGCATTTATCCTCACTTAAAAGCTTATCTAAATGAGGTATGGGATTTACTCAAATGTTTTAATGCATTTAATATTGTATCAATTCCAAGACTTAAGAATGCGACAACTGACTTATTGGCCACATCAACTGCTAGGCTTATGCCCTCTAATAATCGGTGCTCTGTTGAATTACTTTTTAGGCCCTCGGTCCCGGATATGATTACAAACCTACGAGTGTTCAATGACTATCAACAGATTATAGAATGCTTAACGAATGACGAGGCATTTAAAGGGGCGATTATTGATGATGAAGAACATCAGGCCGAGCTGAAATTTGATAATTTCATCCCTAAAGGAGTCAGAAGCTTAGAACGGATGTTTGATTTAAATGAAAAATTTAGAAGACCAACAAACGTGAAGACTCATAGCTCATCTCTACAGTTCAAATTGATCAATTTGGGGACTGAGACAAAGCCTAAATATGTGAATCTTGGAAAATGCTGTTCACCAGCGGAAAGAAATAAGTTCATCGGTCTTTTTAATCAATATAAAGATGTTTTTTCCTGGACATATTAAGATCTGAAGAAATATGACACCCGTATCATCCAACATGTTATCCCCGGTAAATCTGGAGTCAAACCTTATCAGCAGCCTTTAAGGAAAATGCACCCAAAATTGGAACCTCTAATCCAGAGTGAAGTTAAGAAGTTATTGGATGCTAGAATCATTTTTAAGGTTAGACACTTGGAATGGGTCTCAAATATGGTACCAGTGAGGAAGAAATCTGGAGAAATCAGGTTATGTGTGGTTTTTAGAAACTTAAATCGCGCTTCAGATAAAGACAATTATCCTGTTCCACCCATGGAGCAGCTACTACAAATGGTTTCAGGTTCTGAACTATTCTCCTTATTAGACGGATTTTCAGGCTACAATCAAGTATTAGTAGCCGAAGAGGACAGATTGAAAACAACATTCAGGACCAGGTGGGGAACTTTCACTTACAGAAGAATGCCCTTTGGGCTTATAAACGCTGGAGCTACGTTCCAGAGGGCTATGGACATGGCTCTCCATAGTTTGATTGGCCACAGTGCTGTAGTATACCTCGATGACATCACGATATTCTCAAAGAGGAGAGAAGAACACACGTTTCATCTAAAGCAGATTTTTGAACGTTGCCAAAATTATGGTATCTCACTCAACCCCAATAAGTTCGTGTTCATTGTTACGGAGGGTAATTTGCTGGGTCACGTGGTCTCAAAGAAGGGAATCTCCATAGACCCAGAAAGGATCAAAGCCATTGAACAGATTCCCTTGCCCCATAATAAAAAGGGCATGCAATCATTTATGGGGACAATAAACTTCGTGCGAAGGTTTGTGCCAGATTTCGCTCAAATTGTTAAACCTTTGCAGCAAATGGTAAAGCAAAGTGTACAATTCAAGTGGACTAAGGTTGAGAAGAACGCATTCAGCAAGATTAAAACCACTATTGCACAAGCATCCTCCCTCAAAAGCCCAAATTTCGACAAATATTTTATTCTATACACTTTTGCATCTGATGATTCGCTAGCAGCTGTACTTACTCAGAAGGAAGATGGGGGAGATGAATTCCCCATATCTTTTATGCGAAATGGTCTGCAAGGGGCTGAATTGAATTACTTGGCTATAGATAAACAAGCTTACATAGTGTTCAAAGCAGTGAAACAATTCAGGCCCTACATACTAAAAAACCGAACCAAGGTAATCGTCCCACACCCAGCTGTGAGGTCTCTTTTTGTACAGAAGGAGTTAGGAGAAAGAAGGGGTAATTGGGTAACAGCTCTTTAGGAATATGACCTCGAATTCAAGCCAGATTCTATAGTTAAAGGGTAGGGGTTGTGTAGACTAATAACTGAAAATAGAAACAATGAAGAACATGCCTGGGAAGACGAGGCTGAATTACATTTGATGGATGTATGTCCTCTTTTCATAGCCCCAGAATCTTGGTATCGAGACCTTGTACATTACCTTTAGACAGGATCGTTGCCGAAACATTGGAATTCTAAGCAAAGAAGAGCATTGCGTCTTAAATCAACCTCATATCAAATTATTGAAGGAATATTATTCAAAAAAAATTACGACGGAGTTCTTCTTAGATGCTTAGAGAAAGAAGATGCGAAGAAGGTAATGTCAAATTAGCATGATGGGCTTGCTGGGGGAAATTTTTCTGGAGATACTACAACTCATAAAATTCTCAGAGCCGGATACTATTAGCCCACATTATTCAAAGACACACATGCCCATGTCAGAAAGTGTGACATTTGTCAAAGATGTAGTGGAAGACAAGCTAAAGCAGCAGGACCATTGAAACCTGTGATGATAACAGAGCCTTTTGAGCAATGGGGGTTAGATATTATTGGGGAGATAAAGTTGAATTCTTCCCTGCAACATAAGTATATTCTAACAGCAACTGAATACTTAAATCGCTGGGTCGAAGCCATCCCGTTGCGCAAAATAAATGAGAATGCGGTCATAGACTTCTTGCAAGACCATATTATGACCAGGTTTGGAGTTCCAATCTCTTTAGTTTTTGATAATGCTACTTACTTTTCCTCAATAAGATTAATTGATTTTGCTCATGAGAAAGGGATTAAATTGCATTACTTTGCTAATTACTATCCATAGGGAAATGGCTTAGCTGAATCTACAAACAAAAACCTAATTAGGATTTTAATAAAGAGAGTGATAGAAAATCAGAGGAGTTGGCACTTAGCTTTACCGAATTCCCTTTGGGCTGATAGAGTCACCCCCAAGTCTTCGATAGGAGTGTCTCCGTATACCCTTGTGTAAAGAGGCCATTCTACCCCCCAATATCATGCTACCCTCTTCCATTAGAGCTCAAGAATCTAGAGGATCGGATAATGAATTCTTGCAAATGAGGATATATAATCTCCTGAAGGCAGAAGAGTCTCGATCTAAATCCATAGAATGCTTTAAACAACAACAAGAGGTAGTAAATAGATGGTTTGATAAACACAAGGCTGGAACAAAAGATTTTGAGGTGGGAGATTTGGTTCTCAAGTGGGACCACCCCCATGATGAGAAAGGAAAACACACTAAATTTCAGCAGTTGTGGGTAGGTCCTTTCCATATTGCGGCAAATCTTGGCCCCTCAACCTATAAGTTGCAAGATTTACAAGGGTGGGAAGAGAACTTACCAGTAAATGGTTTAGTTCTCAAACCTTATTTTTCCTAAGTCTATTTGTGTTCTTCTATCTTGTATATAAATAATCTGGCTTGATCGTTTTCTTTGAATTATGTAGTTCAGTTTTGTTTTAGTTTAAATTCTACTGATTTCAATAAAGGAGGCAAACCCGTGGTTGCATGGAGAACATCGGAATTTTGGAATGATTAAAGTTTTTGGGTATAAGACTGTGTATTATTTTTTATCTAAAAGAATTTCTTCTATTTTAGCAGTTTTCTCGAGTGGATATGTACACATTGAAGTCCTGCTTGACCCCTATAAAATAAGCCAGAATCAAAGGGCCTGGAATACTATTTTGAGGCTCCATCCATGTCACATTTAAAATTTCCTAGGGAGTGACAGTAAAGGACCCATGGAAAAGAAGCAGGGTAAACATTATATTATATATAAATGATCCCATGCCAAGAATTGCATGCCAAAAGGCAGATAAGAGTCGAAATCTCCTATGAAAGCATTATATATCAAAACAAATGCTGAACCATATAAGTACTAAATCACCAAAAGTTCCTCTCCATTTGTGAGCTGAAATGTGAATACATCTCTCACAAAAAAGGACACTAGGGATAGAGGAGCCTGAATCAAAATTCAGAAAGAAAGGCATGCAGGAGGACTCATATTAAAAGGACAACAGTTCAAAAGCACGAAAAGTGCAAAAGATGGCATGGGAATGAGGAACAAATGAATATTTCTGTTTACCATATGCTACAATCATGTGGTGTCCAAGCTGGTAGCTACCTGAAGATAGAGGTAACAAATGAAATTCATCTTTTGGCATCAAAAGAGTTATCTTGACTTGAAAATCCTGTTTTCCACTCTCCTAAATTGGACTATCATCAATGATTAAAAGTACATATATTTTCCATTTGAGAAATACAGATAGCTGGAAGAATTCAACAGGTTCATTTGTTGTTAAACAGTCTATACTCAAGAAATAATCGTCCAGAGATCTAGGTTCACCAGGTAGTCGCCAATTGTTGCAGCTGCAACTGTTTCCCCCAATTTTTTCAAATTTTGGACCCCCTTGTTAATTTTAGCATTGCCTTGGATCTTTTGGATCCATGAACTCTTTTGTCTTGCTTTAATTTCGGACTATTCTGAGGTTAACTCTCTTCCTATTTTCGAAAAGTTGCTTATGTTTGAAATTGCTGTGGGTTGCGGAATTTAGAGTCTGGTTTGCTGCCCTTTGAAGTGTGTTTTCTTTTCAGAAGCCTACTTCTCATGCTAGCCATTGTGTCGGAGGTCATTCAAACAACTTATCGGAACCATGTTTCCTTAGGGAGCCTCCGTTGCGGAAAGCGAATGATGATCTTAACTTCTTTTTTGTCGTGTCATTTTGTTTGACTTTTTTATATTATCGGAGGTTGTAGTTTGTTTATCTTCTGACCTTGCGGCTCCTAAATGAACTAGGTACCCGCCATACAATTGTTCCAGCCACCGATGCTTTGTCGGGTCTTCGTCGCTTCATCTTTTGGATCGGAGGCCATAGTATTTCCTACTCTGCCCTTGCGGCAGTGTAATGCACTAAGTGTCCGATGTTGATGTCTTTCCACTTGCTGACTAGGAACTCTTCCGCATAGAATTTGATTTTAGCTCTTTCGACTCCGATAAACTTAATGGTCTGGTGGATCCTGTTGCCTGTTTGAGATCCACTGATGTGGTTGCGGGTGAGACTACTCGGCCGATGTTTTAGTGTTTTAAACCGCCGTGAAGTTTTGCTTTTCCCGTCGTTTTGTGAATTTTAAACCCCTATATGGGCAGCAGTGATTTTGATGCTTATTGAGATTTTCATGACGAGAGTGCATTGCTGGGACTTCTGTGATGACTAGTCGGTTTGTTGATGAAGTTTGATTTAAAAGATGCGATCCTAACTAATAATAAATGTCGTTTAGTTGCAGACGAACCCAAGAGATTTTTTCAGACTATCACTGCGTGAAGGTGTAGCTGGGAGCCAAGCAACAGAGAGGGAACTGGGCAGTGTTAGGCAGAGTTTGTACTGGAACCGACGAGATCTCAAGGAGGACAAACGAAAGACAAGGAAGAATCAATGGCAACAAAAACCCAGGCCTGGAAAGATTTGTCAGTTACCAAGCGGATCCCGCTTTGTTGAATACTTTAAAACGTAACGCATGAAGTAAATAATGAGTACTTGCAGAAAAGACAAAATGGGGATATTAAACGATTTGAGGAACCCAAAGGTCACAGGGTTGGGGCAGCCCAAGGGTTAGCGGTTTTGGTTTAAATATAGGAAAGTTAAATTTTACAGGGGCTTTTTTCCCTGGGAAAACTTGTGAACTATTGTTTGTAAGAGGAACTACTTCGTTTTACAATAAGAAATTACAAATTTTGCCCATTGGAGAAGGTGCTACGTGGAATGTTTCAATGTGATAAAATGAACAATGTTGAAGGGGAACTATTTCGTTTTCGACTGTGGTTCATTGACTGTGCAAGCATTCTAACTTTCTGAACCTATGTTTTTTCCTGAATGTTCTCTAGTATATTCTATGATATTTTCCACTCTGAGTAATGGGAGATTTTAACTGTTGATGAGCTATCTTGTCGTGTATACTTTTATGCATGTTTATATGTTTGGTTCTAGGAACAACTATCTGTGATTTTCCGTAACATGTGAATAGTATTACATTACTCATGAATTAATGTCTAGCTCTCTAGAGATAGCCTAGTTAGTATTATTTTCTTGCTGTGTGTGTGATTTAGATGCTTGAGAGTTTAAGACGAGAGGTAAGAACCCGCGCATCACATTGTGAATAATCCTTGCATTATTTATTACTTTGCATGTTAAATAGGCACTTACATATCATCCTTTAAGTCAAAAATACAAAAATATATATGGTGGATTGGGCCGCAACCGGTAAAACCTTTTATTTTTGTTACTTGACCTACGGTAACCAAACCGCAAACCGTACGGATTCCCTACACCAAACAGTCACGGGCTAATTGGGAATGTTGACTGGGGAGAATCCCTTACTTTTGTTGCCTGCGATTTTCTAGGCCTCAACAGTTTCTGGTGCTAGAAGGAGGGCCGCCAGTGCACGGATGGCCAAGGAAACCCATTTTCCCGAGACTATTCCACCGGTAACAGTTCAGAAAGTAGTCTGTTTCATAATCCAATTCCTGAAGAAGGGGGTAGAGAACATTTGTATTCAATCAACAAAGAAGTTGTTAATAATTTGAGAAGAAACACTAGGGCATACGTGAAGAATATTGGAGGATTGCCGATTATCCTTGAAATGCCCAGAAGAGAATATAAAAGGAAAGATCGTCCTATATTGGAAGACTCAGTGCTGGTTGGGGATTAGGAAGAACTTGTAGAAATAGCCTTATAGGAAGTTGTACTACCTTTGAATCAAGTAGGCCTTGATACTCCTCATAGTTCTCCTGTTCACACTCCTATTCGCTCACCCCCTCACTCTCCAACCAGGCTCATGGAAGGCGTAAACGCAAATCAACCACCCAACCCACCGAAATTTCAGACTCCGAAATTTACCATCACCGGTTAAGATCCTAGACAGACTAACGTGTTCGCCAAGCCCAATGAAGAAAAAATAAATAATGGTAAACCAAACCCCACCGAACCTAAGATGGAATACGACATTGTGGAATATATAAAGAAGGTAAGGGCAAATATCTCGTTATTTGAAATGTGCAAGGTGCCGCAGCAGAAAGAAAAGATTTTGAAAGCACTTGAAGCATCAGAGGAGGGGCTTCCCACCGACAATCAACCCAAGGAAGAAGAAGAAATTGGGGAAGCAAGCGCAGGAGGTAAGCCTAAGAGCAAGAATCCACCGTTTCTCCTCACTTTTGAAATTTTTAACCACAACGTGCATAATTGCTTGGTAGACTCAGGGGCATCGGTCAACGTTATGCCGCTGTTGGTCTACAAAAGGATAAATGGGCAGCCTAAACCATCCACCTAGAGGGTTGTTCAGTTGGATAGAAGGAATGTGAAGGTGATTGGGGAAATGGAGGATGTTCTAGTTCGCTTATCTTTGAATGATAAGGTGTGTCAAGTTATTGACATTGTGGTGGCTGACATACCAGACGCTTATGGGCTTGTTCTGAGTAGGGTCTGGTTGGCAAAGCTAAATGGATATTTTGCCTCGGATTGGTCACATCTGTGGCTGCCATATAAAGGAAGCCCGAATCAAATCAAAATTTTGAGGGACCCCATATGAAATAGTCTAGTTAGTATTATTTTCTTACTGTGTGTGTGATTTAGATGCTTGAAAGTTTAAGACGAGAGGTAAGAACCTGTGCATCACATTGTGAATACTCCTTGCATTCTTTATTACTTTGCATGTTAAATAGGGACTTGCATATCATCCTTTAAGTCAAAAATACAAAAATATATAAGGTGGATTGGGCCGCAACCGGTAAAGCATTTTATTTTTGTTACTTGACCTACGGTAACCGGACTGCAAACCAGACGGATTCCCTACACCAAACAGTCACGGCTTAATTGGGAACATTGACTGGGGAGAATCCCTTGCTGTTGTTGTGTTGGAGTAGGGTCCTGCAGCTACAGAAGAAGCTGCTATTTTTGGTGGACAGATAGTTTTTGCGGAAATAGAAGAAGCGGAGCTACGACGCTGTAGCAGGTTTCCAGCTGCAGAGCAGAGCCGAAAACCACGAATTTTTAGATAGAGAAGTCAAGAAAGGTGACGGTACCTGAGCGGCCGAGACGAGAGAGCTCACCCACTGCATTGAGGGAAGCGGCGGAAGACAGGAGGGCTCAGCTACCCTCATAAAGGAAAAGGAGCAATGAGGCCGAGGTATTGAAGACGAAGGACAGGAGCAGGAAGTGGTGCACAGTACCCATGATCAGCGCCGTGAAGCATGGAAGACCGTAGAGAGCTGTGGTGTGACAGAAAGCGGCTACCTCAAGTACAGATACGTCGACTGTCACTAATTAGGGTTTGGGTTACTGTTGGGACAGGCCCACAATGTTGTAATGGCAAGACCTTCGGGCTGCCTATAAAAGGATGTATTTTTGTATTGTAAAGGGTTAGATAGTTAGATAATGGTTGGTTGACATAGATAATAAGGATAATATAGACTGTTGTAAAAGCCAAGCTCTGGTTTTGTTATTAGCGGTAGCAATCTTACGGTAACCAGTAGCTGGCTTATAGAGCATGCATGTAACGATTCGCAGGGATCGACAGAGGGGGAAGAGTATATTGTAGGAGTGCAATATAGAAAAGAAGAAAGATCTAAGAGAGGAGATCTTGAGCTGCTTATGAGGTGCAACAGAACTGTGTTTACCTTCCCTTGAGCTATAATAGAAACATAGTTCTGTGGACGTAACTTCCATCCTGGAGGTGAACCACGTTAAAACCAAGTGTTCTGTGATTGACCTGTGTGTTATGTTTACTTGCTGCATCTATCAGTTATGTTATGCACTTTGTTTACAGTTTAATGTATGAATGAGTTATTCAGTTACAGCACTATAGACAGATAACTATAAGTTGAATTCTTTTCCATGTTGTATGCGGGTTCATTTATGCTTTCCTTAAATAGTCATTTAGTCGCAGGATAAACAGTCTTGTATGCTGAGTCTTGCACGTCTACATGAACAATGCTAAGTGCGCTGAGCTGCGGGAGTAGGTTATCGCAAGAAGGCGATATCGCACCGACAGAGGAGTTGCGATGCGTGATACCATAGGTTGAGGACTTAGTGTTGGGCAGGAGCTGCGTGTCGCACGGTGCATGACGATGCGGTAAGATTGGAGATATTGTGGGTAAGTGGAAGTTGCGCGACGTAGAAAGGAACCACGTGACGCACAGAGATAGAACTCTCGCGGCTAGAAGAGCTGCGAGATGTGGAGTCGTCGTGACGTGAGCAGAAGGTCGCGCGACGCGCAGCGATAGAGGCCGTGCGGCTAGAAGGGATACGAGTCACAAGGAAGATTGCCACAGAACATGGTCCAAGACACTTGAGTCCTTGGCCAACCCATTAGAATCACTTCGGGTGAGACTTCAGGCCGCTTCGTGGTCTATCGCCGAAAGGGCCAGTGAGCTAGGGGTGTTGTTGGTTAATGATAGTAAACCCGGGTCTGCCCATGATAGCCAACATGTTGCCTGCGATTTTATAGGCCTCAATAGGTACCTAAGAAAAATTAATACACAACTCATAAAATATTAAAAAAAAATTCCTACATACCAAGCAACTTAGCAAAGCTAGCATAACCGGGGTCAGGCATCAATTTTTTTTTTGTTCAACACTTTTCATGAAAGAATACATGTATGGGATGGAGGCCCAATGGAATCAATCCTAAGTTAATTGAATCCTTGCAACCCACTACATGTTTGAGTCTCAATAATACTCCTTTTAAATTGAACCAAAATACCAGGAGAATTTTTTTAATGGTTGAGATTTGAGAAAGTTCAAGGTGTGACTAATTAAGGGCTTGAGGCTCTAAAATTTGTTTTGTTTTGTACCAGTCCATGATTCAGTGAATCAACAGTCACAGGTAGGAATTTAAGTTATTTAATGAAAACAATGAATGTGTATACCTCTACGTCGAAACCATTTTCCATGCCGATGCAGGACACTACCGTCTTTATTGTCTTACCAAAAGGAATGATAATGAGGAAGAAGACCTAAAATTATGGACTTCACCTTCAAAGAATGCTTTGCAATCAAATTGGAGAGGAGTGATAAGAATATCAAAACAATCCAACATGTCAAAATCTCAGTTGATAGTGTTAATTAAAGACATATATGGTAAATTTAATATAAGACTTATAGTTGCCTCTTACTCTTTGTGTCTTGACACGTTTAATGTTTAATAAGGTGAGGATGTGCATGCATAAAATCCTTATTTATGACTATGGGATGAGTATTTATAGGGAAGAGGATGTAAACACAAGTATTTTTTATATGTATTTTGGTGGTGTTGATGACAAATGTCGTGAGAAACCAAAAAATGTTTGGAAGGATAGAGGGAGATTACATCACGATCATGCCACCCATCAAATTGAAGACTATTCTTGAGCCAATTTTTTTTAAAATTTTTATTAATAACCAAATGTTGTTTCTCCATATCATGTTCCTTATGACACCTCTCTATAGCAATGCAAAAATCGACCTCTGCACAGTTTGTGATCCAACTAACTACATGCCATTATTTGTATTTGCATGACATCGAGTGTTGTTTATAGTTTTCGTGAGTCCATGATATTCATGAAAGAATTGAAGTCTTGTAGAGGGGGACTCATCAAACCGAGCTTTTGAATTTCATTTTGACGAAAAAGAGTGTACATTGGTAGCGAGGTTCAGATAGGTAGTAGGCACACAGTTTTGAGCTTGTTTCATGCCTAGTAGTAGACTAGTAGTTGTTATTTTTTGTTATAGTCATAGTTGTTGACACATTGTCACACTTTAGATTGCTTGGGGACTAGAGGGTCAAGTCACATCTCGATGGCTAGTAAAATATAAAATATAAAATATAAAATATAAAATATAAATAAATAAAATATAAAAAAAATAAAACAAAAATATATAAATAATAAAATATAAAATAATAAAACACAACAAAAATATATAAAAAATAAAATACAAAATTAAAAAAATATAAAAAAACAAAAATATATAAAATAAAATAAAATATAATAACACAAAAATAAAAATAAAAAACAAAATATAAAACCACAACAGCCCCGACACAATATTTCCCCGCGAAACAAAGAACCCAAGAAATAATTTCACACGGAGCCAACACAATATACCTCCACATCCAGAGGTCATGCAGAGGAGGTTTGTCGGAGGTTACCGGAGGTGCTGCCATAGGTCAAGTGTGTTTATGGCAGGATACCATTTCAATACAGTAAGTGTTTCAAATCTTATTGTTGATTGCAACATGCCAGTTTGATTGAGCTTTATGTAATCCCTCTACCTTCTTCATTGTAATATTTATTGCGGCATATCTTTGATTTAACATAACATAGTTGTTTGAATCCAAATTATTCCATAGAGTGGAGTGATTGGAGGGCGGTCACGATTTGTAGAGGTAGAGGACGGTTCAAAGAGGCAGAGAAGGGTTTGCAGTGGTCAGGGTTTGCAGAGGCAGAGGAGGGTTTGCAGGTCACGTAGAGGCTGACAGAATGCCCCCAAAATCGGAGAGTACCCTATAATGATTGAGCATGCTCCAGTTTTGCTCAAATAATTATAATTTGGAATTATAAAAAACAAGTTCTCTATGTAGAAGAAATATTTATTTAACATGTATTTATACTGGTATGGAAAAGGGATGATAAGGGTTTTCTCCCAGAGAAGATTCATCAACTAATCAACTTAACAAATTCTAAAAACCTCATATATCACAATCCTAGGTATCTCATGCATGTTTTAAAATGAATGGAAATATAATCGGCTGTTCAAATGGAAATATAATCTTACTATATTTCCATATTTTAAATTGGACACCAGTTATAGGCTACCCTACCCTTCCTACAACTTCTTGTAGGTGTAGTTTGAGCTCTCAATAAGAACATTGATGGAATAGGAAGTGTTTTAAGAACTAGAATACTGATCTCTTACCTGCTTTAGGTACTATCTCTTGGTATTATATTTAAGTCAACATCGATTGTAACTTCTCTCTTCTTAGAGAAGGGGGTTGAAGATGATCATATAGCTATATTAAGTCTCAGTCTCTCCTCTCCATTCTTTATGAACCACTATTATATCCAATGTATGGGCTGTTAGCACCCTCTATGTTGAACAATTGAAGAAAGATATGATCAAGAAATGATAAGGGATAAATAAAATTTGGTGAAATATGACCAAGGGGTACATATTAAAAATTGGCAAAAGGTTAGTATTCATGAGTTTTTATCAAAATGTACACTTTTATTATTTTACTGCACAATTGGAGGGTGTAGATTTGTGATCGTGTAGATCTACGGTTGTAAAACGATCCATTGGGAAAAAGTTGCACGAGAATGAAGTTTTGACGGAGACCGGAATGTGTTAACAAGATAACAAGATTGACAGCCAAAAGATAAGGTGGAATAAATTTATGGTTTAAGGTAATCCGCGGTATAAAGATGCAAGGATGAATGAAGATAAACGCTGGCGGATTTCGTAGAAGGGTATTGATCCAATGGTTCATATAAGAGATGTAATATTATCGATGACTATAGTCTAATCCAGAGCTTGAACTTGTAAGATAATTAAAATGGATGAGTGGTAGTGGAATTCAAACCGCTTTCCATGTGGCGTTCTTTAGTGAGTTCCGCTGAGGAAAATGGTAAAGGAAAAACAACTTGTTCGAGGTTTTGGAACCATTATTTGTCGTATAAAAGTGAGTTTACCAAGGTAAATTTATTTTTGTTTGCAAGTTGCTGGTGAAAAGAAGAAGAGATAGTGCGCCATCATTTTCTGAAAGTCAATTCTTACACATCTGAGAGTTACCAGGTAAGCCTAAACCTGAGATTCTTGTTGAAGACTTGTGGCCATTGTTTGTTATGGAGAAAGAGCAAAGTTTAGGGGTATTATTGCGCAGGGTTCTAGATGAAAGAGAATAAGTAGTTGTTGATAGAGAAATGAATGTTTTTGACCCTATTCTGTCGGTATGTAGTGTATCTGTCTCAAAGGAACGTTTATGGCGATATAAGTTACAGGGAAATGATATCTTAAATATCTGCAATTCTTTCCTATATTACTTTGCTGTCAAACAAACCCTACCTTTCCCAGAATTCGTCGAATGGTGCGCAAAAAATTATTGATTTTCCAAAAGGGTTATTATGAGTCGTACAACTTCCAAAATTCTCTATAGAATTGACATGAAATCTATTCGCGAAGTGTTGAGTCTCCTTAATAATTTTCCCATAAATCCCGAGTCTTTCAATGAACAAGTCCTAATTGAGTTGTACAAAAATTGCGAAACTGAAATTAGATGTCAGTTCTTGTCCAGTATTTTAAAAGTTGGTCAATCATTAGAAGGTTTATTTTTGCCATACAATGTCAGTATTTTCAAAGATGAAGTCCAGTTGTTCATGTCAATGGTTAGTCAGGTTTTGGGTCTAGATAATGATAAGCATGTGAGTGAAGTCATTTTGGGTTTTCTGCTAAGTATAGGTTCAATTGACCATGAATCCAATTTAGTCCGTTGTTTCAATATTGATGAGTTTTTGACTAAAACAATCCATACCTAGTTAGTTGAGTTTTCCAACGTTAGGTTTTTCAGATACTAGTCATATTTGTTGAACATGTTATTGTGTTCAAATGTGACAGAGTTATAGTTTTTATTTACCATGTTTTCTTTAGACCTTCCAAAGAAGATCAACATGTTCGAGTTTGTGAATACGATCATGGATGAGGTATACAAAATGATTTTTGATGATGTCTTATCTAGGGTATTGGAGGACATGAGAGTCATGATGCAATCTTCTTCAAAAGATAGAACAGGAGATTGGTTTTTACACAAGGAATTTACTGTTATAAGAGTGTATGGATTCACTCGAGAACCATACAGGTTACCTACCTTTTTAACGTCAAGAGTATTTGCATTAGATTCATGAGACAAAGGTTGTGTGCAGAGGAGGAACACTTCAGAGCATTTAAAAAATCTTCTAATGTAAAATTCCCTCTTAAGGTTGGTCCTTTCATTTTCAAGAATAAAAATGCTTTGTTGGTGATTGAAAAATTATTGGAAGTTATGGACTTTCAAAAAGAGGAAAAAATGAATTATGACCCGCACCATATTATTTCTCAGAGAAGGAAATTGAACAAAAAAAAACCATTTGATCATCAAGTTATTGAGGGGTTGGATAAACTGACTAATCTGTCTAATTTTGAAGAAGATCCAAAAGTTATGAAAGAAGGGATGACAGAAGCTAATGAATATAAGAGGGATAAATTGGCTATAACAGTTCAAATTCCTGTTAATTCTAGTGTTACTAATAAAGGACTCTTTCTGAAGAAGATGGAATGGACGTGGATGAAGAAACTCCCAATAAAAAAACAAAATGCATCTTTAGAATGAGCTAACCATTTCAGAAAAAGTAATTTCAGTAGACTTAAAGAAAATGGTTTTGTTTCATAAAAGATCTGTGCAAATGCAACAATATTCTTTTGGAGATGAAGGTAAAACAAAATCTAGTTCTCGTTACAAATCTAGGACAGAGCTGATGTTGAGTTATGCTGATAAAGAAATGCATTCATTGGAGGAAACTAAAACTCAGCTTCCTCGAGTTAGAAAATTAATTAATAAAAAATTTTCATTGATTTCTTCTCGGGATACAGAGAGAAACACCCTAAAATTTGCTGTGGTAAGTGATAAGAAGGTGTCTGAGATGGAGGTGAAGATGGATAAAATTAGTTTCCCTGATAAAATACAGCTCCACAAACAAATCGAAGATGTCATTTATTCTGATTGGCTACATGCAACTGTGAAAGTAACTAGATTGCAATCTCTTGTGGATAAAATGGAAGTTCAATTAAAACATGAGAAAGTTGAAAATAAAGCCAATTTGATTCAAATAAAGAAGCTACAGGGAGATATCATAAGCTTAGGGACTGGACCAAACAATATGCAAGCAACAAAGAAGCTTCTGGAAGAAAAATATAATACCATTCAAGTGTTGAAAAATAAGCTCAAGGTCCCTAATACCCAACATGTTCAATCTTCAGAGTTGATTGTAATACAAGAAGAAAAAGAAAAGGTATACTAGGAAATGATGGATTACAAAGGGAAATTATTGAAGATGCAAAAGGAGAAAGACAAGTGGGAAACAGAAAAGGCTGAGTTGATAACTCAGATTACAAGGTTGAATAAAGGTCAAAATGAAGAAAAAGAGGTTATGGAGGAATTAATGAATCAACCTTTCGTTGATACAGATGAACCCCTTGTTAATGTTGAAAAACCACTAAATGAATTTTCTGCAGATGCTTTGCTAGTTCCCATGTCTCAGGTAAGTTTAAATGAAATGGAGATTAAAGGGTTAAAGGACAAGAATGAAAAGATTAAGTTGGAATTGGCTAAGAATATTGAAGAAAAGAATAAAGCTTGGAATGAGAAGAGCCAATTAAAGAAAAAATTCAATGAATTAAAAGAGAGAAATCAGGAAAAGCTCCTTTATAGGGAGCTAAACATTTGATCTGGGATACCTTGTCTGTAGAAATCACTAAATTCAGACATTATTTAAATTTTATCGATGATGAAAGTGCATTAGTAAATTTGGCTGCTTAGAGATTAAAATTAGCAAATGAAACCATGGAAAATAAATCTCTGAATACTGCTCTTAATGCTATGAACTTTTTAAATTCTTTGACATATCAAAATCTACAGGATATTGGGATCAAAGACAGGGTAGCTATTATGTTATGGGAAAAGAAGTTTATTAATAAACATCAACTTATGAAAGTTGTGCAGGATAAAGAAAATAAAATGTCTTCTCAAATCAAAGATTTTAGGGTGGCTTTTCAAAATTTATTTGATGATAGTCATTAGAGGAATTTTGGGGTCTAAAATGGGCCTCCTAAGGAAAATAGTAAAATAATAGTTAAAATAATAAAATATTAGTTAAAATAATAAAATAATATTGATTAATTTTGGAGGAAGAAAGAAAAAAACTACTTTTTGTGTTCGTATTTTCGACATATCTCCCTGTGTTTTTACTCAAATTTCGATCGGGAGAGCTCATTGGATGTGGAATTTGATTCCGCATCCAACAAGTACCCACACTGCATACTTTTGATGGACCTCGCTACCCCAAAAACAAGAAATACCTGAAAAAATGTGATGATGATGTCATCATCATGTTTTTTCAGGTATTTCTTGTTTTTGGGGTAGCAAGGTCCGTCAAAAGCATGCACTGTGGGTACTTATTGGATGCGGAATAAAATTCCACATCCAACGAGCTCTCTCGATCGAAATTTGAGTAAAAACACAATGAAATATGTCAAAAATACAAACAAAAAAAGTAGTTTTTTTTAATGACAAATATGTCAATTCAACCATTATGGTTGACTTATTTTATTGAAATTCTATTGGTTCTTGAATTCCAACTCACAAAAACTTATTTTGGCACGTTTTCTTATAAGGCCCATTTTAGACCCCAAATTTCCTCTAATGCTCCCTTCTTTTTGGGATGACGAAGGACAACTGTTTTCTCAAGAATAGTATCATAGCCTGTTGGTGAACAATCGCATGGATCATTCTAAGTTTGAGGATTTAGTCAAAGGATTAACGGGAAAGGTTATTGTTGAAAAGTTGACCGAAGATTTGAAATACTGGATCGGTTTCTAGTCATTAAAAAAGGATTACCAGCTATGTCTTATGAATCCTATGTGGATTTAGAAGCGTCGATAAGAGAGATGATGGAGTATGATGTTCCGAATGTAGAACAATGGAAAATTGTGGAGAAATTTGGGAAAACCAAACAGATATTACATTCATAAGGACAAGTGTTGTAGTTTCAGGAAGATGTTTGTTCATGGTACCTTGCAGTTATGGATTTGCTATAATCAAGCAAACTGTTATTTCAAACAAAGCATGTAATTATTATTCCTAGTTTTTAGGGAAATGGTTACAAGAACTTATGATTAGTAGTTAGTTGTTTTTTGACGTATTTGGAAGGAACTAATGTGTATATATTTGAATTTTACTGATGTATCAAGGGTTGGAACCCGTAATATTGGACTTATGTTTAGTGAGAACCTTTTTTGAATAAAAATTACAGAGCCGAATGCTAGTTTATTTTGAAAGATTCATGTATTGTTTATGTTACAGTCCGTGCTTTCTTTCCCTGTGAAATGTTTTCTAAGTGTTTACCTTCCATTATGTTTTCTTTCATGTCTGAATGCAGTGTATAATAGTTTCATAATTCATACATGTTATGCTCTGGCTATTGTTTCAGATATCCACAAACCTTTCTTGTAAAGTTGATATGGAATTCATCCTGTGATGCTCTATATTAATGGACTGTTCATGTTTCTTTCCTATCGCCTGGAAATCAATGAATGATTGTAGCTGAATAATTATCTTGCCTTTGTTGAGATTATGTGTAGGCAGCTTTGTCTTATCTTCATCTATTTTGACTCCATAGCCCAATGGTTATATGTTTTGTTTCAACCATCTACATAACTTAAAATTGTTGATTCATATATTTGGCCTTGTTAAATTTGTATTTGAGAGATCCCTCTCTAGAAAGAAAAGCCAGTTTCTTTCTAAAAGTGGTTTTGCTGTTACCTTGATATTGCCTTTCACAACCTTAGATATATTTTGAGTGATAACATGGACTATTAGGAACTATCCCAAATAGTTTACGGTTGAGCATGCTACCTATTTCTCCATGAGCGCCTTCTTTCTCCTCCTACATGAAACTGGGTTGAAATATTTCAATTCATTCATAATCGTTAAAAGAATACTCCCTAAATGTATGTCTCAATGACTCTTAGATTGATATTATAAAGTCTCTCAGCAAGGGCGGGAGAGATATCTTGATCATTTACGTAAAGTGCAATTGTTTTTTAATTAGTAGTTCAAGTGGGAAAAAGTGGATTTGATAACATCATCTCTTGACTTTTGTTAAGATAATTCCTTTTCAATCCCAATTCATGTCTCACTGGTACATCAATGAAGAGCCTAGGGGACACATAGTTTTTGTATATGTTTGTTTGTTTGGTGAATTCTAGATTGTTATGTCAACATTTCTCATCTCTTCACTCTTTTGGAACAGGAATCTCCTTTGCTCAGCTCATGCCTCCTTTAAAAGTGGACAACTCTCTTAGTGAAAAATGGTGAATTTTGTGTGTTGTTTAGTCCCTAGACAACATCAGATTTTGACATATGATTATGTTATAAATATACACTTTTAAGTGCTTTTTTTCCTAGTTGTCAATTCAGGAGAGAAACATGCATATTCCTTATTATCCTCACTCATTTTGAACTCTTGATAAAAAGTGTTGGTAACTTCAACTCAAAGAATATGGAATTAGAATAGTCAATTGATACGAGACATACTATATGCCTTACTTAGCCTCTATTTATGGTACATATGCTAAGTCAGAATGTTAAATAACTAGCTTTTCTACTTCCATCTTATCCTCTTTCTCAAAGCTTTACCCCTTTCTAATTCTCTCTGAATTTGCTTTATCCTTCTGCTAATAATTGTAGACTCATCCCAACAGTAGATATTTTTTCCACCAAACCTCGAACCCCTTTTAACAAAAACCATTAATGAGTTTCTCCTACGACCACTATCTTGTTTCATTCATTTGCAAGATTCTTTTAGAAAATAACTAAACTTTTCTAGGTGGTGAAATTGCGCAACAATTGATGTTTTTCCAATAACCAACATCAACATTCACTCGTGGGCTATTAACAGTTTGAATTTTACCTCCAAAATCCTCAATGTTTGAACCATGCTCAGAGACAGATTTGTCACAAGACTAAATCCTATTTTGTGAAATGGGTTCAATTTTCCATTGAAAATATTCAATAATTTTATTTTAGGATCTTAGACTGGACAATGTATGAATCTTATGGAGAAGATTAGTTTGCACAATTCATTTTCCTAAATATGTTCTTTAGATGCTCATAAAGCTCATTTACATAATTGCCAAGTTGTTCACTCAGATGTTACAAGAATAATACACATCTTATCATATACACAAATCTTGAGAAGAAAATCTAAACAGGAAACACAAATAGATATTCACAAAATTGGAGCTTGGGAAGGAGCTTTTGGGTGAGAGGAAGGCTGCTTACATTGCATTCTGTGCACTCTTGGCCATGTGGATCCCAAACTACCTCTGTTTTGGCTCATTTTCTATTAGGTTATAGTGCCACATCAACCCAGCTATTCTTGCAATTTGCAAGCTACAATGCATGTACCCTTATGCTAGCTACAAAATCGCTTCTCATGCTGAAATTCTCATGTTGTTCATCCTATCTTTAAATATGTAGACCGTAATTGTTTTTTGGTAACTACAGAACTTTGATGGTTTCTTATACACCTGCTAATTTGTTTCCATAGTAATTGATAATATTATCTCCAATGGACTAAGCCTAGGATGTCCCATCCAAATAGTTAGGTTGGTTTCTAGAGGAGATTAGATATTGTTTTGTAGGCTATATTCCCACCATCAGAACCGTCATAGAGGAGACAAAAGGTAATAAATGGAGTGGTTGCTTATGATACTGTGACTATATGATTATTACCACAAAGTCCATAGGATCAGATACTTGGCTCCATCAATAAGTCTATTTCTTTGGTTATAACTTATGAGAAGTGAGTTAGGAATATTTGGACTAAATTGGGTGCCACGGATAATACTATAGTATCTACATTGATAGAGTGAAGAATCTCATACCAATTTTTTGACGATGAGAGGACATTTGACTACTCATTAGGGTTATTTTTTGTTATAATCTCATTTTCATTGCATTGTTTTCATTTCAAATACAACAATAGGTATTCAACGGCAACTGTTTATTCTAAGTTTATTATATGGTATGCTTGGGATTGATCCAAACATGGTCAAACAAAAATAGTCACATTTAACACTCCTTGGAAAGAATATTTTCCTTTAACACCTCAACCAACAATATTGTTGGGAGCAGTTATTGTTGAGTGAAAAAGACCGTTCAATTGCAAACATCAAACAATCATAAGTGATTCTACAACCTGGCCTTTAATTACTAGTGTTACACGGGGACTCTCCACCCTCGCCCCCTGTGCCCCCAAAATTAGGAAACTCTTGGAAACACACAAGGGGGCATGTCCCCCTCTTTTGCAGTGTGCTCCAGTGAAGGGGTCTTCCACCAATTATAGGATACCTACCCTTCCAACCCATCTTCCTACCCTTTCCTTTCAGTTATAGAAATTGTACTGATAATTCTATACATCCTTATTCACCTTAGTGGTGCCATAGGATAGCTAGGGTGTGGAATGGATATTGTAGTATAAACAAAACAATTATTCCATGACATTTTTAGTTCTATGTTTCCTTAGTCTATCCTCTATGTTTCCTCATTTCTGGCATATTCTTGCACCTTAGATTTGCAAACTCAGGACTGCATTATTCATTTTTCCAAAACTTGAAAACCCTAATTTCCCTATTGTTGTCTCTCATATACCTCTCAATGTTTGGCTGTAACCCTAAGCGATGGATCCTCAATTCCATTCATGAATAATTCCATTCAATTAAATCCTAATAATTCCATTCAATTCAACCCTAAACGATGGATCCAGATGCAACTAATAAAAACTCAAAACCATAATGGCTATCGGGACAAGATTCAGATGGGTTCCCTATTCCAAACCGTGTCATGTCTAATTAATAATTTTCACTAGGGGTAGCCCCTATTGTTTGCACAAGGAAATTCTGCCCTGCCAACACCAACTGGTACCAAGCATGAGAATTTATATGTATTAGTACCACCTAAATAATGTTTGTATGCAATAAATAATACCCAATTTTAATTATTGTAGGTACCACCAAATAGGTACTTGTCGGACCTATCTTCCTCAAGTGAGGAAGATAGACCAGAAGAGTTTGAAAGCGAGACGTCTAATACACGATCTAATAGGTCGAGATCAACTAGAGGTGAAAAGGTAAGGAGAAAATTTCGTAGACGCATGGAAATTTTTGTTTCTTAAGGAGGATCATGTGGTTATGATAACGAGTGCATAGATGACATTGAGTTTCCCTTGAGGTATAGACATCTTGTTAAACGATGGCTACCCAAGGAGCTACCCCAAGTTGACACAGATTTCTTCCTCAATGGGAGGACTTATCACATTGCTCCATCCTCTTTACATGGATTGGGGATATTTTCCATGGATGGCATAAAGGTGTCATATGGCATTGAAACTGAATTGATGAAGAATGTCATTCCATGCTACAAATACAATGAATGGTTGTTGTTGGTCCGATATACGTGAAGTATGCGGACATACGTACTGTCAGCAAATTATTTTCAACTACTGGAAAACAATATAAACAAGGAGAAACTATGTATATTGATGGAAGGCCAAAAGCTTCAGGAAATATCACAGGGTTTATAAATAGCACACAACCAGGGTCAACACATAAGCTACCCAATTGCCTATTTGGGGGGAGTGAAGGAAATTGTGTATTTGTATGTGCAACAAAAACAATAGCTACAGGTGAAGAGTTGTTGATCGATTACGGTTTGAATTGAACAGATGCGGGGGTTGCTATATGATGGGGGTAAGTTTCTTATACAACTTTTAACTCAGCCTTTTATCGATGACTTGTTATTTTTCTCTTGAATCAAGTTTATTTATGTCATGCTTTTTATAATATACACATGGTTAATTATATGTCATGCTTTTCATTAATCATATTTAAGAGACATTGTTTTTAATGTAATTTCCATTTTTAATATGTCTTAATTCTTATATTGTGGCATGGTGATCATGGACATATGCCACAAGCTAGTTGTGGAAAGTCACCAATGCTGACGGATGAGGTAAATGTTAGTTTAATAGTACCTAATATCATCAATGTAATAGTAACCACAATTCATGATTATATTACATTTGTTAACATTTGACATTTTTTTTCTTCTATTGAGCTCGATATTTCAATATGATATCATTCTTATTGTATAGTGGCAGGGGGCTAGTACTATGAGCTGACCTAGAGCTTCTAGACAGGTAAAGTTGACTCTCACACTAGCATTAAAGTTTTTTTATATTAATCCAGTTTATTATACATGGTTCAATTTTTAGTTATTGATATGAAAATCTCTTTCTTATTGTATTGTGGGATGGTGATCGTGGGAAGGAAGCAATGCCGTCGCATCAGGTAAATGATAGCGTAATAGTACCTAAACATAATTATAGTACTTTTTTGTTATTGTATGAGTTATATATTTTTTATGCTCATTCTTTATTGACGTTCGTAGAGTACACCACATCAAGGTGATGATGTGGTCAATGACATAGACATATATTATTCAACCGACCCAAAGGATACTGTGAAACATGATTTGAAAAAGTGCAATCAAGGCTTTCTTGATCTCATTTTAATCTATCCAATGACTAAAGAGATACAAGCACAAATTGATGAATTGAATGAAAATATAATAAGATACGGGGTAAGGGGCATCTTTGAAAGATTTTATGAACTACATATATTCATTTAAGTTATTTTAGTTCTTTTTTTATATGTTCTAATCAATTGAAGTTTTATTCTATAGAGTTATTTGTAGCCAAAAACAGGGGAACAAGTACAGGATGAACATGACAGTATAGTTAGTAGCGGTGCTTCAACACTTCGTAAATCTAACGTACCAACGGTGCTATTTTCCTCTCACTCACAACAATGTAGTTTAGATGCCACGCCCTCAACAAATGTCGGAGGTGAATATGACCCTTTAAACACCGCTACTCCACATGATCATAGAGAGGACAGTGGCATCGATGGTAATAGTTTCTATCCTGGCTCCATGCATGTGGTTAATAAGGGATCAATTCCCGTTAGCTTCTTGGTGGACGTTGATTGTATTACAATCAAGATACCGAAGATTGCAAGTATTATTTAATGTATTATGTGTTTTTTATTCATGTAATTCAAAGCCACCATAACTCAAACTATTTTTAATTAATGATCATATGTTTTTTGCAGGAAATAATGTCTTTTATAAGAACCTACATGAAAAGGCATTTTATATTTTTGGGCCCACCATTCGTACAAGGTGGAATGCCCAAAATGAAAAATTGAAAGATGATTTGATGAACCACATGGTCAAATTGTTTGGTGAAACCTTAAAAAAAAAAGGTTTCACCGCAGCAGCTGGGTTAAATTTGAAATATGTCAGGAAGATTATAGGGACAATCTGCAAAAAAACCACAAGTATGAGCATCCTCCTATGGTTCTAGAGAAGGAGTGGAAGGCGCTCATCGAGGATGCAAATGAGAAGGCATTGAGAAAACAAGGAAGGACTAAGTCAATCGGTTCAAGAAGGTATGGCATGTATCATATTTGTTTTTAAACTTTTAAATATATTCAAGTTGCAATATCTAACGTATTTGCAAACTTTCATAGGCTCTTTGACACATCTAAAGAAACAAAGGAACGATTGGAAAAACATGGTTAGCACAAACTGGGCCAGGGGGTATATCAAAAGCTAAGGGCACGAATTGTAAGGATCATTTGATCATTATTTATAGTCAACAATGAATTGTTTTTTCTAACTATATTTTACAATTAATTGATTTATCACAAGCACTTTACATGGTGTTATGCATTGCAGAGAAATGATTTTCAAGAGGAAGCCACTAATGAAGACCTGAAGCTCGGCTTCAATTTCAGTTTTCATCATGTGCTGGAACATCTAAAAAGCTTGGGGCAAACCTCAGTTCCCCCATTTATTCACTCAGAGGTAAACAGAATCAATAAGGACATCATTATAATGAACTTGCGTAATCTATCCATGAATGATTACATTGAAAAATGAATGTCTTTTTGTTTCTTTTCAGGGTGACACCTACAAAAGAAGTGAGGGTAGCGGTACCGAATCGATACCACGCGATGGTGGTGAGATGCCTATCCATTTAGGTATGTATTCTATAAAACAGATGTATTCAATATGATTTTAAATACATAATTGATTACATTTACTAATTGATATTTTTCTATGAATGGCAGAGCCAATGAACACTCTAGTTGACTCAGCTACTCAGGTGGAAGAGGAACAAATGGCAGAGCCAATGAACACTCCAGTTGACTCTGCTACTCAACTGACAGGTAAAGATCATTGTAAGGATATTGAAAATAATGAAAAATGTATATCAATAAAACTTTTCACTTATATCTATATAATTGTCTTGTTTTTTGCAGATGATTCTCGTGTCCATCCACCTCCACCCCCTCCTAATCGATGTACTAGAAGTCTGGTGCGGGGGTGCATATCCACACAATCAATGGAAAAAAGAGGGCAGAAAAAATACAACGGGGCAAGACATCGAAGATGAAGTCCCCCTCTTTGAATTTATGAGAAAAAAACAAAAAACATAGAAAAATGTAGTTGTAAACATCTAGTCTTTTGTATTTGACTGAGTGAAGGTATGAACTATTTTCAGTTTTGTAACAAGTTTATTGAACTAGTCGTTGCATGGTGATATTTTAGAATTTATGTTTCACATCTGTATGTTATTGCTCGGATCATATGTCTGAATATGTGTGAACTCTTTAGATGACTATGATTATCCTCGAGGTACTCACCACCCCTTCTTGAGTTAACCTAAGGAATATGAGATGACCATATAGTTTATAATTGTTTTACTTCTATTACTGGTTTTTTTTCATTACTTTAATGATTTATGTACCTCTATGTTTGATAGTACTATGCTCATTAGAACAATTAATATTATTATGTTTATGCGTTTTGAAAATTTCCTGGGAAATGTTTGTTCACTTTGTTGGATAGCTTATTATTGAATATGTGTAACATATTCCAAGGAATATGGTTATCGTCAAGGGGCTGACCACCCCTTGCTGAGTTAACCTGAGGAAGATAAGATGACCACATGACCTTCCTTATCCTGAGATGATGATTATGAGCTTCCTCCCCTACACAACAATGAGACACATGAGACGTATGACCACATAAAGTTTAGAAGGCTAGGTAACCTACCTTTGACAATGAGTTGATGTGCATGAGCCTAGTATGATGTCGTGTTGCTTTACTATGATACATTGACTTTCATGTTTAATTGTATGTGATGTTTAGCCTTTCATGTTTAATTATATGTGATGTTTAGCCTTGAATGTTTACTTATCCTTGCATGTTTAGCCTTGCATGTTTACTTGACTTGCATGTTTATCCTGGTATGGTTCATGACGCTTGGTTCATAATGGTTACTTGAATTCCATGTTTGTGTTGACTTGCATGTTTACTTGTATGGGATGATATTTTTTAGGGTCTTTCCCAGTTCAACATTCTCTCCTTTAACCTGTATGTTGGTCTAGTTGAGTCTCATGGAACTAACCTAACGCCAAGAGGTTAAAGTATGAGGATAAGGGAGGTCTGCCCCAACATCTTAATAAATTTTCTTTCTCCTTAGTCATTTCAGCATTGCTAATGATAATGTGACATGTCCACAATAATGAATTAGTTTGTCCTCTCGGTGTCAATGGGCATGTTGTAGTTTCCATATTCAAATGCAACTCAAAATAACAGTGCAATTATTGAACTTCTATAATTCCTTATATTTCTTATTCTATGTTTATTTGTATATGATTAACTGACATCTTCGTAAATTGCAAGCTATGCATGACTATAATGGATGTGCATTTGTACATGTTGGATACATTGTGACTTCATGCTTATTAAATCAGAATCATGAATTCTTAGGGTTGAACATTGACTCAAAACTGTTGGTTTATTTCTTATTCCAGTCAAATGCGTTCCCAAAAACTCCTTAAGAATGTTGTACATACTTCAAAAACCACCAGAACTTGTCAAAGCTTGTTTTTTCTACTGTCTATCACTATTTTAGGGCTGTTTGACACTTAGATATGCCCAGATTCGACATTAATAAGTTTTAAGTGGATCCAACATGCCCAAAATTGCCAATAAATGCTCAAAAAGTGCTAGAAAAGGTGTTTTTACTGTGCCTATGACTGAAAATGCCACCCAGATTTGATATTGTAGTTTGTATGAGGACTGATAAGTTCCCAAAACTGCTGCACACTTGAAAATAAATCTGAAATTAATCTAAGCAGTGCCTAGGCAACCAATTGCCAAATAATATGAGTTTATTGTGGTTTTCAGGCTGTTTGAGGGTTATTTATGCTTAGAGCTGATTTTAGGGTTCTTACCTTGAAGGTTATTGACATAGCTTGGACTATAGAGTAGTTGATGCTCGTCCAAACAATCATCTATTAAAAATTTATGCGATTTGGCCTCGACTAGTAGGGGATCATCTTTAGAGGAAGGACAACCTCCCCTCTCCTTCTTTAGGGGACATGTAGTTGGAGTTCTAAGGCTCTTTTATTTTGTACCCTCTCCTAGAGCATTGTTTTGTTTTTTGGTTTGGAATGATTGGATTTATATATTAGATACTAGATTTTCATTCACTTTTGCTTTAATTGAAGTGACCTTAGCACTCCTTTGTATTGATACTTTTGTATTACACAATCCTATTGACCTAGTTTTGGTCATTCGCAGGACTTTAATAAACTTATCTTATCTTATTTGTTGTAAGCCTTGTTGCACAAGTTTTCTTCACTATGTTCTGAATAGGATTGGGTGAAGCTGTTGTAGAGGTAATACCCTAATTGTTTTGTTGTACCTTATCATGGTAAAGTATTTTCGTTGTCAATATTCTAAGCCCAATTGTGTTTGAGACTTTGAGTGGGGTGGCATGATGGGAGATGTGATATCTTTAGAATTTTTATAAGACATGTTATAGTAATGTTATTTGATGCAAGAAGATATTATTAAGGGGTGTTTTTGAGATAATGCCACCTTCATATTTTCTCCAAGTTATGTTTAAAGGAGGATGTGAAAATATTTGATGTAAGCCCAACTTGAGGGGTTTATTGGACCTTTAAGACTGATTCATATATGGTTAAATCACATTAATGTTTATTGCAACTTCACCCGTTGGGGTCTTAGGGTTAAACCCTAAACCTATATATTGGTGAGTCTCTAGCCTCATTTGATGCACATATTGCACACACAATGCATCGTTATATTTGGAATCTTCTTACAAATATGTGCTTCATTGTTTAAAGGTGTTCTTGAACACCACTATCTCACTTGGTTACTGTGGGCTCTCTTACCCTATTAAGATGTCAAGATGAATCGATGGTAATTGCTTGAGATGCTGGTGTTAAAAAATTCCTTTAAACAGGGAAGCAAATATTTATAAGAAGATCCAAAAGAGAAAAAGAATATTTGAAGGAAAAATTCATGGCATTCCCTCTTTCCTTTGAATATCTAGATGGAGGATAGCGTAAGTTGCTACTTGAAAGAGCCACTAACCTTAAGGGACTCATGCCTTCAAAGAATGGCCAATCCAATTGAGCTAATCATTGGGGATGAATACACACACACACACACACACACACACACACTAACCTTAATGGACTTGACCAGATTGGAACTCATGGCCTTCCCATTTGCAACATGCCTTTCAAGGATGGTCTAACCAATTGGGCTATAATTTATGCCTTCTTGCCATTATAATTGATGTTTTGTATTTCAACTCTTCTTTTTAAATGTTCAGCTATGTCTTTTTTCTTGGGATCCATTGCTTCTTCATATTGTTATTCATTCTCATGCAACTAGATCATTTCTACTTGCAATGGAAATTTTAAGTTACTGACAACTGATGTGTGCTTATTAGCCTATTTAAGCTGGCAGTAATTGATTTCGTTGTGGAGGTCTCTTGGGACACAACATCATCAAGTGTCCTCATTCCAAATAGACTGCATCTTGAAGGCCATGGTATGTAAATGTACTGCATCTTGAGCATATTAATGAAGTTTTCAACTGTCAAAACTTTGTGCAATTTGCAAATTTGATTTTCAGGCATAGATGTTCTTCCTGCATTGTTATTTACAGCTATATGTATTGATGATTTGATATAAGTAAAAGGACAATTGTGAAGTGATTTCACATAGTCATTGAGGAATCTAATGGTTGTTTTGCTGCTGCTACACATGTTGGTTTACTATTGTTATAAGTGTTGTAAATGTGGATTTTCAGATCTGGTTTATCTGCGATGAGTTGCCCGGAGTGCTGGAACTTAATCAAGTTGTTTGGTATCTTTTCTTCGTGGATATCCTAGAAGTTTGGACTGCTTGGAAGTGAAATATTGTACTCTTTTCGCTGTTGTTTCATACACTATTTCACAAATTCCGTAAGGATGAAAATTCATAGGGTTTAGATCTAGGACACCTCTAATAAAAAAGGTGAAATTATGTTTTGCATTAACTACCTTATTATAGAAAATTTTCAACAGTGTTCCCATAGGATCATGCTACCAAGCCTTCTCAACCTTGGTCACTACCCAAAGGATATCAGAAACCAACGGATCATCCCTTTTATAGTTATTGATGACTCCAATGAGGAGACTTCCTGTCGATCCCCATGTCCTCGACAGCTAGCTCCAACGCCTCTTGACATCCTCTGTTTTATTCAACACCTAGATTTCAGTTTTGAACATATCTCTTGTACCTACATCTCCTCTTATATTCTCTTTTATCTAAACACATAGCTTTTATCTAGATAACTAGATCTGTATCTTTATCTATTTATTTTTCTTATATAGAATTGATATAGGAGTTTCTTTCATACTCCCACTTTGTACATATACTGGATGTACTCCTTTATTCCCAACACTCCCTAACTGACTGTGGAAAAGGGGAAGAAAGCATACTCAATTTGTCAAGATTTGCATGCCTTCCAATTGTATTTGCTTGTTGTTTGATTGAGCTTTTAATGGCATAAAAGCTATTGTTTGGTGGGCTTATAGTGGCATAAATGTTGTTGTTTTTCTCAAGCAACATCACCAATAATTATTATCATGAAATTAAACATAAGTGAAGTCATTTCTTCTTGCAATCCCTGAGAGGTTGAACTTGATCATTTTCCCAGAATAATACAAACAAAATTTACTAACATTAAATTCATATGTCAGCTGGTTGTTTCATGCAGTTTGATGACAAAAATGATTTTCCTAAGGTTGAACTACTAGATAAACCTTCACTCCACAACCATTGTGCATGTGACTGCTGCTGTTTACCACTTTCATGCACAGGAAACTACTAAATATTCACTTCCTGTAGCTGCTGTTTTTAGAGGTAAATTAACCCCCAAGAATTCATTTCGAAGGAAATATTCGAAGAACTCTCAGAACCTGCTATAAATAATGTGTCAGCACTGATTTTTATGTGGAATACTGTTGGTTTTTATCTGTTCCTTCCATTCATTCCCAAACAGGAAATTATCTTTCTAATGATATTGGTATATATGTTAGATCGCGACCTCCTCTGACTTGTATAGTGTACTAGTACCACATATCCTTCCCTTGAATTGAATGAAGTGATGCATTAGGAAATATATCTCTATCTCACATAAAAAAACATGTCAAAACAACCATTCCAACAAACATCCTTTTGGAGAATAAAAGTACAAGCATATCAAACAAAACTTGGCAATGCAAAGGGGAGGCCGAATTAGTATTCAATCTTGACGATATTAGCATGAGTAAATTCAACTTGGGATATTTTCTTGGATTAGTAATCTTAGTAAAAATGCTTTCATGTGCATGTGAAAGTGATTAGACTAGGATTTTCGAGATGGTAGAACACCAGATTGATCAAAGGCTTTTCTACTTTGTAGAACTAGGGAAGACTAAGTGTGAGTGGTCAAGTGAATTGGAAATTTGGCTTACCAAATAATAAATATAGCAAGGTGAATTAAGTCTTAAGATGCATTCCTCATGCAAAGACATCAACAGGATAGGTAGTCAAATGATGTCTTGGATTTGAAAAATATGGTATGACGACGAAAGTATTTGAAAAGTCAAACTAGCAAGAGAAAGGGTTTTAGGACAAGGCCATTTGGAGCCTGTTACCACCTATGTTGCATGGATTCAACCAAACTAGCTTCTTGTTCACAGAATTCTTCAGTGGTCTCCAATGTTATTTGACTTCTCTTTAAGTATAACTAAGAGAATATCTAGAAATCCAACACCCTGAAATAAGATGGGTTGCATGATTGGTATGATTATTGTAGGATTTAATGGCTTAATTAATTGCTGCCAGCCTAGCACTGAAAGCTAATGACATATTTGAGAAAGGATGTTTTCTTCCCTTCATTGATGTGTTGGTATTTACTATCCTGAGCATGCAAAAAACCTTTTATGAGGTGTGGCTGCAACCTTTATTCTAGGATTTAATGGCTTAATTAGTTTCTCCCATCCTAGTACTGAAAGCTAATGACAGATTTGAGAAAGGATGTTTTCTTCCCTTCATTGATGTGTTGATCTTTACTAGCCTGAGCATGCAAACAACCTTGTATGAGGTGTGGTTGTAGCTTGAAGGTATTCACTGTTCTTCAGGATTCCTTTGGGTTTGAAAGGGGATTTCTGTTTTAAGCATCATTGATGAAAGAAGTGGTAGTTCTTTTTATCACAAGATGTTCAAAGGGATTCGATTCAACTGTCTCACAATTTTTTTAGATATGTTTGAAATAACATTGTAGCAGTCGGTTCTTCTAACTTTGGATGTAGCAGTGCAAATTTAAATATAGATGGGAGGAAAAGATACATTGAAGGACCCTTGCATGAATTAAATGCTTGTTCCATAAACGTTGACCTCGATCTAGTGGTCTCCTGCTGGGATAACTCTTCTCAACAACTTAGAACTTTCACCCTTAATGGTATTTCAAAAAATATTTCCCAATTTCCAGGAAATATCACATGTATTGAAATCTCACAAGATTCAAAGCATGCAAGTGCATATTCAGTCTTCTTACATGAAAATGTATCAATATCCAGCAGGAAGAAATAATAATTTGACTCCTCAATATTCAACTGAAACTGTGGATGGGAATGCACAGGATAGAACAGTCACTGTTCATGTCCCTTCTATTTGTATTCTAGACTTGCATTCATTGAATATTATACATGATTTGGAGCTAATTCAAGGCCAAGATGTCACTGCTGATACCAATTTAGTCATTTATCTTCGCGATGAGCACCTGCTCATTTACACATGTTCAATGTTGAGTGTCAAGGTTGTGGGTCAAATGCTTTGGCTTGGTTGGGTAGAGTCGTGTTCTACTCGGGGATGTTCCATTCATACAATATGACTCTCAGGTGTACAAATCCAAAATCCTATGCTTGGAAAGCAACAATAAGTGTCATTTATGGCCCACAGAAAGTATTCTATGAGATATCTCTTGCAACATGTTATCACAGTTGGCTAGCAATGTGGATGTCCATACTCATATGCTAATCCGCTAGCCAAGGATGAATATTGTGGAAATATTATTCCTCAATTTATCCATTGATAGATCATGATCAATCATTTGTTGAAAAAGGCTACAACTCAAATTTGGGTTGCTCGACATCAAGATCCAAGATAGAAGTATCGGTTAAGGGAAACAAGAAAGCTATCAGATGACTAGGCTTTGCATTGGTGTGTGTCTTTGTAAGACCAATTACAATGATGAATCCACATTCATGCAGTCCTGAGTCCTCATTCAGATGATGCATCACTTTGTGGATGCCGATCGATCCACATATAGATGCAAACAAAGCCCATCCCAAACAACAGTTTCAGGGTAGAAATTTGGAAAACAATACACCCATCAGTTACAATATAATAAAATGTTTTTATAATTTATTTGTTTTTTTTGATTGTGATAAAAAGACAATAGGTATACACTTTATTTTACTAGCAAAAATACCCATCAAAACCCAACATTGTATGGTCTGGATGATAGTAAGTTACTTAGTTTATGGGATGTAAACGTACTCTGTCCCAAGTACCATGTATGGAATGTTTGAACTTATGTTTTTATTATTTACAAGAATATCATATTTAAATATAATTGTAAAATTGAATTTTATCATTTACCATCACATTTATCAGTTTAGAGATTGAAAAAGATCTCACATTTATTAGTTTATGGGTGTTAAAGTTACTTCGATGTAAAATTTGTGCCATCCAAGTTAAGTTGGGAATTAGGTTGAGTGCGGGGAGCAACAAAAAGTGTTTATATTTCCACCCTCACAAATAAGATTTGTACAAATGCAAGGATGGGGTGGCATTGGCTTTGACAATGACTTTGTTGAGTGGTTGGAAGCTTGGACACATGATTGTGGAATCAACAGAGGGAGGAAACATGGGGATATTAGGAGAAGTTTGGCCAGCTGTGAGGGATGCCATTTTTTCATTTATTCTTGTACTCTTGATTTTAACCTCATTGAGGGCCTCAATGGCCAAGTTGGATTGGTGTTTAACATCTTTATCAACACCCTTGTAAATCTCAATTTATGGCGGGGAAGTTGGGTAAGTTTTTATTTTAGTCTATGTATGATACCACTACAAGTCTACAAGTAATATGGAAAAATTTAGATCTAAGATCAGCTATTACTAGAAGATTTTTACAATAAATTGAAGAAAAGTCTTTCTCCCTTGGATTTTTCACTGTTTAAGAAGGCTACAGGTGTTTGGAAAAAGGGGTTGTTTTTGTTTGGGAAGAAAAGTGGGTAGGAAAAGGCCATGTTACTAACAACCTTGAAATTTGAACATGAAAAACCAACATCAGGGAACCCCCCCCATAAATAACAGTTTAACTACCCAAAAATGCTTTAAAAACCCCCAAAAATGGTGACTATTTAACCCTAAACAATTAATAGCAGAAAATAAAGGTGGGAAAAAATGTAGAGGTACCTCAGAACGTCAAAGAATGCTGTAACAACCCTCTGTAACTGGTATGAATTTTGTGGATTCAAAATAATTCCATTGTTTTGATGCCCTAGATGCAACAATGCAACCTCCGTTTGGTCTGTTTCACACGAGAAAGTCACTCAGAAGGGGTAAAAATGACCAAAATCGTGTTGGATGAGGGGTTTTGTAGGTCTTTGAGACGAGTTGGAATGAGTTGAATGAGTCATACTTGAACTCATGAGTCAAAATCCCATTGGCCAAGTCAAACTTGCATTGACCGAGTCAAACATAATTAACATGTGAATTTGTCTTGGACAAGCTGGAAAAACCATTTTTTGGGCGATTTGTTTCAAGTTTGGAAAATGGCGAGTTTAAGTTGTGAGCCTTGTAACATTGGTAAGAATAACCCAGGTCATTATTTCAAGAAACTATCACTACAAGATGAGGAAAACTATACAATATAACCAGATGTCATTTGGATCAACCATTGTACTAAAAATATTTTGCAGGTCAATCTTGGAAACCTTTAAATTATATAGCTAGAAATCGTTTTGATGTAATATGTACCAATTGGATGTTATATAGTGTTCTGTTTCATAAAGTCACTTGGATAGTTAAAAAATGACGTTATAAATGTGTCAGTAGAATTCTGTCATGATATATTGTGATTCGTGAAGTATTAGCTCCTGGAGGCATTTGAATACCCAGTGTTGTCACTTGAGAAGGCCTCATGATGAATTGTGCTGAAGTTCCCATAACTATAGGAAACCCAATTCTATGAAATCTTGAGTATTTTAAGGGTCCTTGAGTTAACACGATATAGCCAAAAGTTCACATGTTTTGGCCATTAAAAGTTTTGTTGAAAAGGAAATTTTAAATAACTAAATAGAAAACTATTAAATGACACTCTGAATCAAAGAGTTGTAAACTTGTATATGTGTTGATGGTAAGATGATTTTCTGTCAAACAACAATTAGAGTAGTCAATCATTTTGATATTTTTCGAGATATTTTATTTGAATTGTAGAAAATCTAAAATGGTCCAATAGACAAATACCATGTAACTTATATAGTGTGGAAAGGAAGAGTCTCAGTCATTTAGTTGTTATTACTATCGAGATAATAAGTAGGAGGAGCCTTTAATGTATGTCATTGGGTAGTGTATTTTTAAGATGTGTGGTATAATAGGAGGAGCCTTTAATGTATGTCATTGTGTAGTCTATTTTTAATATTTGTGGTATTGTGAGGAGCACTTTTAGTTGTAAGATAATATTATAAGGGATCTATAGGAGGCATGTTGTAGGAATTCAATAAAAGGAAGGACACCACACTGCATGGTGGATAATGGTAGTAACTCCTATATATATAGGAGGATGGCCTCCAAAGGCCATTTCAAAAGGAGACTTCTTTAATGAGCAACGTCCACCAATAGCCAACAAAGCCCCAACGGATGTCCACAAGGAAACTTAGCCCACCAAAGTTGTCCACCAAGAAATTTCCAAATCCCCTTCAAAAGGGTTCACTTCTCAATGATGTCCACATAAAAATCCCCACGGATTATTTAATTAACGATCCCTCCAAGCAATGTCCACATGATAACTTCCAAAGCTCCAAGGGCTTCTTCAAAGGGAATGTGTCCACAATGCAACCACAAGCCACCTTCAACAAGAGTTGTCCCCAACAAAGTGGTCCAAGCATCCAAGAGAGGTCTCCAAGATGAATAAGCCTTCATGATCTCCTTAAGTCAAGTAATAAATGTCTAAGAACAAGCCCAATGGACCCCAAACCAAGCCACCAAGGGGGATTTCATCCATAAAAGACATGCAATAGTAGCTCCAAGAGTGCTTTCCAAAGGGTAAAACTCAAGATTAGGGCTCCAAGGAGTGCGATAAATCACATATATTACTCACTATAAAGCAAGTGGATAGAACACTAGCCAATGATTTGAAGTAAATTTTTTGTAGTGACTAGACAAGGGCAGAGCTTGGCACAAACCAACAACTCAGGATTTAGCTCATGGACATAATACTTCAAGAACATAGGGATACTAATTTTTGGCCAAAGACTGATATTCTTACATGCAGATTGAAAGTTCCCTAATAGTCCTCTCTTCCCTACTAAGACAAGGATTCAAAATCTCCATATTTATAACTGAGAATAATCTCTTTCCAGCATTGACTATGACATTTAATTCTTCTAAAGCTACTTCTGCACAAGGCGTTACCATATTTGGTCCCTTATCAAGTTGTTTGGTACTTTTGTCTTTAGTCTTTAGTTTATGAATAAAAACACACATATATCACATTTTCTCAGTTTTATCCTCTGCTTTCCACCCTCCGCAGTGCTGATTGTGGATTGCAGAAACACTTGATTCCTTTTATAATTTGTCTTCCTCTTTCTGCTTTTTTCTTTCCGCAATGCAGATTGCAGATTGAGGAAATTCCTTATCTTTGTTATGATTTTAACCCAGGTTTCTGCTTTCACACGTATTTCGAGTTGCGAAAACCCTCCATGTTCCTTATAAAATTTATCCTGCTTCCCGCTCCCACTACGCAAATTGTGGGTTGCATGTTGTAGAAGCACTTGAGTTCTATGCACATTTTAAGCTTTTCGCAGGCCTTCCATCCAAGGGTTTTCCACCTAAATTCTATGCGTTTCCCTGGCAAGACTAAGGAGTTTCCAACCCTCAATGGTATCATGGATTAAGACAAATGGTTTATTTATACAAGCTTAGGATTCAGTATTTTATGGTGGAGTACAGTGGGAAGTTCCTAATAACTTTCGCAGCTAAACTCCCCTTCATAGTTTTCCCTCCCCTTAAGGTATTATACAGGGGATTCACTAAATAGGAAAGGATAAACTCAAAAGAGCACATTGGATTCTCTACTAGGGGTCCCTTAGACTAGATTCAACAAAAACCCTACAACATCCTGGTAACTCTTTACACACACAACATTTTCCATTTGAGAAACCATATTACCAAATACATATCACAATCATTCAAAACAAAGAATGAGTATACACAAGCTCATAAGCAACATTTTCATCAATATACCCCAAATTGGTATTTACCATTTCGTTAACATTGAACACATATTAACATATGTACAAACATACCTTGAGTTTAATATATTTGCAAAAAACAAAACCCAGTAATGGAACACGTGTGTAACACGAGCCACAATGGAAGGGGAACAACCACGTTCCACCCAACCATATATTAGGCACAAATCTGCTCTATCCTCAATCACCCCCAAGATAAACTATAGGTAAAGGAGTAATCAAAATAGTAGGAAAACCTTAGAATTGATTTTTATATTCTTGTGTAATTGTCGAGTCCATATTATAGTTGTATGGGTACATCTATTCCCCCCATGCCGTACTCGTACCCACCATACCCACATACTCATGGTTTCCTTCTTTACAACGAAAACCATGTCCTTCAAAAAGATTTCATCCTTATTAAACCCAAAACCTTATCCATATTCACACCCAGAAATATGCTTTCAACATAAATCCATATGAATCCAGGCTATACATTTTCTTTTCTCTTTCACCAATATTGTTTTGTATGTAAAACCTAAATTGGTTGTAAATTTGCAATAGTTTGGGGAAATTAGATATACTGGAAGAAGATTGTTGTTTATCTTAGAAACCAGTGTTATTATAATAGGCTGATTCAGATTGATTCCTATTTTTTGGTCAAAAATGTCTGAGAGGCTAAGTCAGCAGTTGACTTGGTCTGACTTGGCCAAGACATAGTATGACTTGGTCAGGTCACACCCTAATTTGTTTCCTCACCTGACGTATACTGACTCAACATAGTTAGTGTCAAGCAGATGTGTTTTCCTGCTAGTAGGGCGCAGGAAAAAAATTTGAAGAAAAGAAAAAAAGAAAAAACAATAGCCTACCTAAACCCTAAACCTACATTCCAAAAATCCTTTCTTATGTTTCTTATCTCATTTCACTTCTCTAATCTTACATTGGACTGTTTAGACTCTGGAGCTAAAGAAAACCCTGCTTGGAAGCCTCTTGCTGGACCTGATTTGGCACTGGCTTAGAAAAATTCAAAGGGGGATTGCTCTGTGATTTATGTCTACCCAATGTATTTAGAGCCTCAATTTTTATGTATTATGTCCCAGTATATCAATTAATTTTCAAAACTATAATTTTATGTCTTTGAGAACTTATACTTGTGTATCTTGATGTGATTTTGCCTATATGCACCCTTACATGTAATATAAATCAACAAATTCTGCATATTTGGTGTCTAATTGTTCATATTTACATTGATGTGTATGGACATTTTTTGGGATTAAATTTTGAATATTTTTACGTATATTTTAATCTTGCTGGGTTGAAGGCTGGCTGAATCCAAGTCTGATTACTTTGTTGGAAACACAAAAATAGTTTCCCTTGAAGAGTATTGAAAAAAGTATATAATAAGATAAGATAAGATAATTTTATTAGTCCAACAAATGACTACACAATTAGGTTAATGGGTATATTGTCATATTATCATATTGGGTTTATACTAGATAGTATACACATTATTTCCATATCGTAACCTTTAAGAACCTAAACATGTTTGCTCTTTTAAATGATATAGTAAAACTTTCCCTATTGGGCATGTATGATATTGTCATGCCACACATTGTCTTAATGTGATTTTTAACACCTGTCAGCATTTTTTCATTTACAAGAAAGTTTGAGGACTAAGCACTAAGGGTGACAAATATGCATAATGAGGATAAAGGTACGATAGTGCTAGTTGGGGATGTGTTTGATGTACCAATTCATAAGGATACTATTCATCGTGTTGTCCGTTGGTAGCTAGAAAAAAGACAACATGTATTACATGCATTATGATTTATTTTGGTATAATGATTTTGCGGCACATCTTAGATCAAAAATAATATTCTTTGGTAACTACACAATTTTCATTGTGCTCTGTTTATGATGTGTTTCCAGATTAAGTTTTACTTTCTATTCTTATCACATTCTAAAATTTAAGAGAGATAAACCAATACCAAACTTTCTAATTCAACAACAAAGCTTTTTCATTATCGATCCTTTGAAGGTGGTGATAAAGTGGATCTAAGAATAATGTGATCGGCCTCCAAATTGTCCATTATTTTTCCCGTCTTATACATTTGATGTATTTTGCCTAAGCCTAGACCCTGATGTTAAATTTTTCTTTCTCACTTTCAATTCTGTTTTAATTCATAAATAGACTTCTGTAGAAAAACATAGTACTAGTTGTTTTACACTATTTTACATCAACTTTGAGATTTCTTTGCATTATTGAGCAACACTTATGCTTTCTCACTTTAAATGCTTCTTTCCAATAGTTTATCTTACAATGTTCACTGTTCAGCACTTTGAAGTACATCTAATGAAATTACCATGATTGCTAATAGCTTTAAGGATTGCATTATCTAGTAGAAGCTCTAGTGTTACAAGTACATTGATTCATTAGCCTCACTAACCAAACTTTGATTCATTAGCCTCACTAATCTAACTCTTCACCCAAGTAGTAGTCCTAAGACCTCTATCTGCCTTTGCATATTTATAAAGGAGTTGGAGAAATATTTCCATTAAAGTACTGGGATGTCTTGTGAATTTAGTTGGACAAAAGTGAAATGTATATTGCTATAATTTATATTTCAGATTCATCCCTATGGATGAAAGTTCACAGGAAATAAATCTAGGCAATGTCAAGTTTGCGGTGAAATCTCTGAATTTGTATTGAACAAATGATTTTTTAAATTTCCACAAATATAAGGCTACTACACTGCTTGAAGCTTAACAACCAAGTAAACTGTTTATATGACATTCTTTAGAGATTATTTAACTTTATGTTGAGGATTGTCCTAATTTTTAACCAATGATAACCATCCCCTCTGGCTTGCACTTCTAAAAATCTTTTGAACAATTCTACCTATACTCCCTTCACCATGTGGATGGCACAAAAAAATTAGCTTAAGAAAGAGGTAATCTATAATTAATTCCTTAACCTGATCAATTACAAGCTTATTTCTTGAATTCAATGAAAATTTTCTCCTTCAAATATGGATAAGGCTTCCACTCATGAGATTGTTGGTCAAAGAGATCCCCAACTTTTATGATACATTTATTGGAAAGTTGCTTTGCCGAGAACCAAGCAGGTTTTGCTAAAACTACACAAGGGGAGATAATAAGATGTAGTGGTAATTAAATGAGAGGCCTATTCAAAGCGAGTCCCTTTTCAAGATAAGGTGGTGCTTAACGGATTCCTAGTCTTTCTTGATGCTTTATGTGACAATGGTTCCTTGGATTTTGCCTTTAGTTGTGGTAAGAAGGATAGTTTGCAAGTTGACATTCCTTCAACTTATTTTATCCAACGTTGTTCCCACTCGATATGCTGGTATGTAGATTATATTTCCATCTCTCCTTGGAATCACCCATTAAAATCACAATGGCCAAGCTTGCAATAAAGACCTAATCACATCGTGTTCACCCCACTCCTTAGGGCTATGGAAGAAAACCCAAGTTACTCAATGCAATCCTTTCTTGCATTGCAGGTTGGCCTAGAGACATTAGAAGTCTTTTATGATACTTCCTTGTGAAACACGATGACCCTAGTCCAATCGTCTCTTTAATTTTTTTTTTAGGATAAATGACATATAATTACAATTGTCTTTCGAAGGCACAATTTCACTCCTCATTTTAGCAAGGAATGAATAGTAATTTTTTCATGTGCTTTAGTGAAAATTTTGGTTCTAACATGATAAAATATCAAATTGTTTCTTTCATAATAGTTTTAAGGTGGTGGTTCATATTCCATTTCCACCATTCTCTTATTACCTTCACAATAATAAACTTGCCTAACATTATGATGTGTTTATAGACAATTTTTCTTAGGTCTATTTGTATGATAGAGTTGACCTTACTTCTAGTAACTTGTGCAACTTTAATGTCAATGTACTATGAATGATGTAAACCTAGTAGCCCACACTATTTTAGCATTAGTGTACTATGAATGATAATTATCCAAACACCAAACATAGTAAGGTTAACATTTTGTTAAAGTACAGGACACTAGAGAATAGTATTTTTCAAGGTGACCACTCACATATGAATAAAAGTATGGGTGCTACCATTTCCAATTAACACTATTACTTTGTAGTGCTTGATGTACCCTATCAACTTCAATGCTTGGGCACAATTAGAAAATGGAGGTAGTGGTTGCACAATGAGAATTTAACATCAATGTTTGAGCACAATTAGGGTTCGAATTGGTAGCTTTGGAGCAGTAGAGCTTAACAATGAGGAAAAAGCAACGAACATACCTATTAAGTGCGATGAACTTGCCATACTAGCGACGGGCAGTTTCATCTCTAATATAGAAAGTTCGTCAATTTTCTTTTTAAATATTGTCGTCCGTCACTATAGTGACGACCTCTTCGTCGTTAAATCAATGAAAACTTTGTCGCAAACACTTGTTAAAAAAAAAACTTGCCTCTCGTCACTATAGTGATGCACACCTCTTCGCTACACAGACACCGTGGCATCGCTAAAGCAACACATATTCTGTCGCAAAAGTTTATTTATTTATTTTTTTCTGAAAAAAATTGGCTTCCGTCATTATAGCAACGCATAGTTCGTCTCTATGCTCACACTATACCATGATATTTCGTCGCTAAAGCGACTAATGATTAGTCGCAACAACTTTAATTTTTTTTTGAAAAGCCTTAATTTCCGTCGCTATAGCGACGTACAATTCGTCTCTAAACTCACACCATACCATGATATTTCGTTGCTAAAGCAACTAACGATTAGTTGCAACAACATTAAATTTTTTTTTAAAAACCTTAAAATCCGTCGTTATAGCGAAGGCCCTTAACATTTTTGTTGATAAATTATCATCGTAAGAGCGATGTAAGACCGTCTCATTAGTTGCCAAAGTTCTATCGCTAGTGCAACATTTAACATTCGTCGCAATTGCAACAAAGGTTTAAAACGTTGCTATAGGGACGAAAGTTTTCCCACGAAAAGAAGGGGTCATTTTCGTCGCTATAGCAACCCATAAGTGTTGCAAAAGAAATGAAAGTTTGTGGGAAAAATGTCCAGATGTACTAGTGTCCACACATCAATCAAATCATTGATAATTGTTCTGGGAGCATCATCTTCTCTTTTATGGATGGATTTTTCGGCTACATCAGATAGAAATTATGCCCACCGACCAACATAAAATGACATTCATTTTTCCGTGGGGGACCTTTTCCTATCGAAAGTTACCCTTTGGTTTAAAAATTGCCAAAGCTACATTCCACTACGCCATGTCCTATTCTTTTCACGATATTAAAAACACCGTGGATCCATATCTGAATGATCTCCCAGCTCATTTGCAACAGCAAGAGGACCATCGAGGGCATCTTAGGGACATTTTCCTTAGGTTTCGTCATTACAATATTTGGTTTAATCCGCACAAATGTGTCTTTTGTGTTGAGACTGGATGTCTTCTTGGCTTCATGGTTTCCAAAGATGGAATCTAGATCAATCCTTTGAAAACAACTGCTATTTTGGCCTTACCCTTCCTGACTAATATCACTGAAATCCAAAGTTTTCAAGGGAAGGAAAAATTTCTTTGTCGTTTTGTATGCAACTTCACAGAAAAAACACATGGATATATATGTCTCCTTAAGAAGGACACTCCATTCTTTTGGGATGACCAATCCCAACGATATTTTGATAATTTGAATCACGCTTTGACAGATTCAATGGTGTTGCACCCACCAAAATACTCAAAATAATTTTCACTATATGTTTCTTCCTCCACTACTACTATTGGTATGGTTCTAGTGCAGGAAGATATCAATGGCCAAGAACACATGATTTATTACGTAAGTAAGAGTATCCTTGACTCTAAAACCCGTTATTCATGCGTGGAGAAGCTAGCTTTGGATATGGTCATTGCTGTGAAAACATTTCATCACTACATATTACTATGCACCACAATTGTTCTCACGGATCAAAACCCCATATATTACATTTTGACTCGTCAAGTACTAGGGGGAAAGTATTCCCATTGGATCGTTATCTTATAGGAATTCAATCTCAAGTTCACTAAGGATACTTCTAAGAAGTCCTTAGTTTTCACAGAATTAATGTGTGACCTTCCCTGTGCTCTGATGGAAGCTGGTCCCAATGATTAATTTCTGGATGAATTTTTGTTCTTGATTAGCACAACTTATCCGTGGTATAGATATTTGATCATTTATCTCAAGACCCATAGGTTTCATCGTGATATGTCCTGTGACTATCGCTGTTGTATCTGTCACCACACGAAATATTATCTCATTTTAAATGATACATTATATCGTCATGGTATTGACTCCATTCTTCGGTGATGTCTTACACATGAAGAGGCTGAACATGTGTTGAATGATTTCCACTATGGAGCATGTGGCAATCATATTTCTGGGATGGAGACCACTCAGAAAATCCTTCGCAGTGGGTATTTTTGGCCCTCAATATCTAAATATTGTCATGAGGCAGTTTAAAAATTCCCACCTTGTCAACTGTTTTATACTAAAAAGCACACCTACCCTACTCCTTTACACCCTGTCATTGTCATTGGCCCTTTTTCCAAATCGGAAATTGATTTCGTGCATTGTAATCCTACCTCAGTTGAGGGCATGGTTACATCATCGTAGCTGTCGATTATTTTACAAAATGGGATGAGGCATTGCCTACATGTGCAGAGGCCGACAGGACTGCCACCCTCTTTTTGTTTAACCATGTGATAGATAGGTTTGGATTTTCACAAGCCATAGTCACTAACCATGGATCTCATTTCTAGAATTAGACGATGGATGAGTTAAGTGCTAAGTTGGGTTTTCATCATGAAAACTCACCTCCTTATTATCCGTAGGCTAATGGTCAGGTTGAGGCCATTAACAAAGTTTTGAAAACCATGCTATGTAGGATGGTTGGATATCACAAATCCAACTAGCATTTAACTCTATTTTCTGCATTGTGGGCTTATAGGACTCCAGTTAAAACATCAACTAGTTTCACACTATTTTAGTTGGTTTATGGACTAGAAGCTATCCTTCCTATCGAATGTGAGATCCCGTCACTCAAAATTGTAGTAGAGCTTCTCCTAAACACTTCTACCTAGAAGAACAATTTTTGTACTTGACAAACCTTGATGAAAATAGAAGAGATGCTACCTTGGCTAACAAGGCACATAAAAAACACGTTAAGGCCCAATACGATAAGTCATGTGATTGAATCCATGATCTAGGTTGACTAGCAAATCAATACCTTGACCTAGTGAGAGGAGCTAGAGATAAACTGCCCCTGTTAGTCCATTACCGTTGGTTGCAACAACCCAAACCATAATGCTTGCCTCTTAAAAAGGTGCAAATTCAAGCATTAGGGAGACTTCTCAATTCCCTAGTCTAGTTAAATTCTAACATGAGTTTCTGGGAAAGCACTTCAAAAAGCTTCCCAGAGCCCATTAGGATGATGCTAGACTACAGTTGAGCTACTCTTTAATGCTTGTTCAACCTTGTGTCTTTAGTGAAGGTGACATGGTTTTGACCTATGATCAGAGGCATGACAAGCTAGGGAAGGGGAATGTTGAATCCATATGGTATGGTCCCTTTATCGTTAGTAAAGTTTTAGAGAAAGGGTCCTATGAGCTTGTAGACTACAATGGGATATCTTTTGGGAAACCTCGCAATGGGTTGTACCTTAAAAAGGTACTATGCTTGAATTCAGTTTTGTATGGTACCTTGTATATATGTATATTGATTGATTTTTTGGTGTGTTTTTAATTTTTCAGTATGGTGTTGAGTTTTTGTTAGTGCTGTTTATACCATGTTTTGTTTATGCAGATCATATGGCTTTTTATGGTTTTGTTAATGGTGCTTGCCGTCATACCTTGAAACTTGCTTCAGTTTCTTGGGTTTTGTATTCCTCGGCAAATGACTTATTCAGTTTAGGAGTGGTTTGTATAGGTCCAACTACCAATAACATCGCCGAGTATAAAGTAGTAATAGGTTTGTTGACTGAGGCTGCATCTCGAGATATTCATGACTTCGTAGTATTCATGGACTCACAACTAGTTGTTTTCCATTTGAACCATGTTTATGCCATCATAAATCCTACACTCCTTTGTCTTTTTTGAAGAATGTGTTTGTTATAAAGGTCATTTGAATCAATCACTTACATGCATATTCCTAGGTTTTATAACACAGTTTCCGACTCATTGGAAAACTACATTTTGGATTGGTATATTTTCCATACATAAATTTTGATATATAAAACATGGTTCAATGTAAAATAAAATAAACAGTAAAAGACATAAGAAACTCATGTAAATATCATTTTCCATGTGAACACATATAAACTACCGTAAACAAGTTTGTATATATATATATATATATATATATATATATATATNAAATGGGAAAAAAAACTGAAGCTAGGTATATTTCATTGTATACATCATGTAGAATGACTAGTGGTGCTCATGATAGCACATGATATCTCTCTCTACCCTTTGTAGTAGGTGGCTGAATCGACCTAACACTCCAGTTGTATGTCTCTAGTACCTCCTAGGGAGGTCATCTATAGAAGCATCTAGAATGTCCAAAGTTAACTAGTTGAGGTTTTCCTCCAACTCAGTTAACTCATCTTCCCCTCTATGAATGAAGCGAGCCCCCGCTCGTTTATCAATCGGGGAATATCCCCCAGGTCATTCATCTCCAACATCTGCATGAAAAAATTAGGTCTCGTCATCATTCATAAAAATTATAAAACAAAAAAATGCAAAAAAAATCAATGTCTTGAGTATTCTTCTTACCGATATCACCTCATTGGGCACCTGCCGTTAAAGGTAGATCAGGGGCTCCCCTAAAATTAGTACCAGCATATGCATAGTCCTTCACTATGAGAAATTGGTCATCCAACCAATGGAAAAATGTGCTCCCATATTTTACCTTGGCCCCATCACCATTGGTGTGAGCCATGATCTCTACCCACCACATCATGCAAGGGTCCCATGCTCCTAGCTCAGTAAAAGCTACCCGATGCCTCAAATGAGGCACTCACTTGAAGAAGAAGGATGCTAGGATGTCCCATAACCAAACTTTTTTAACTCCCCCTACCGACACTTAGTCAGCTGATCCTTGAAAACACTCAGTAAATCCTCGTCCCAGTTATAGACCATAGGCAGCATAACCTCCAAGGCATAAATCATGTTAGCTTGAGAATCCTGGTGAGCCCCTTGGATCCCTACAACCCACTGCATGGTAAAAAGCACCGCCTGGAGAGGCAAGTCCATCACCTCCTTTATGGGTATCTTTTTCCCAGACATATGAGTGCCCAAAAAATAGTGACGATCGATGAGCTCTTGTGTGGTGATGTCCCCTCCACGAGGACCTGTCAGTGAGATATGCTCTCCTCTCCTGAATAACCCTGCGAGGAAGTATATGTACTCTACTTCCACTCTAAGAATGTGGGCCCCTACCTCAAAGTATTGCTGCTATGGGTTCCACATTCTCAATATGTACTCCAGTATTCTCACGTGGGACCTCATGCTAGGGACATGGAAAACATTTAGGAGGCCACAACCTTGTAAAGTAGTGATAGAAGCAACATATGCCCTAGCTATGGAATCATCATCCTCATGTTGTACTTATTTCCACACATCCATTTTGACTAAAATGACCTGCCAAAAACCAAAATTGAAGTATTATAACACATTATCAACCTTTGAAAATACTTTAAAAGCACTATTTTGGCTAGGCCATTGTCACATCCCCTCCCGTCTACTAGCGAGGGAACACGAACATGCTGCTATTGATTCGGGAAAACTAGCCCCATAAACATAAAATAAAATGAATTGAAGTAAAAACATGCATAGACGCATAAATCATTAATATACAATGAAAGCAAAATACATTCATTCACAACATTTAACATGTTCATATTAATCAATCAACACATACATTTGATAGATAAAATAGACAAGAGATACTTATATTAGAAGAAGCTTGTCTCGCAACTAGCTACGTCACTACAACATCCCACCCAACCATAGGCCAGTGTGCTCATCAATCTCTCAGTAGCACTGCTAGCCCCGAGCTGGGCATGATTCCCACAAGGAATAAGGGAACACTAGCAGACTCACACATAGCCAAGGATATAACAAGAACTCAGCGAATCCAACACATTTTTGTTTATCAGGCTACAAAGGAGCTTAGAAGGCTATTTGCTAAGCTAGTGAGCTCAACCACAGGGCTATGGAAACCTATACCAGATCTATCCTGGCATCTAAAACATCTACACACCCAACACAAGGAGCATCCCCTTATCTGCTACACAGTCCCTTAGGCTATGCCTTCTCTTCCAGTGCTATTTAGGGTGTGCAAAGAAGAAAACCAACCCCCTAGATCTGTCTATGAGGTTCTTTCTCACACTAGTGTTATAAATCTAGTTTAGAACCCATTTCCACTCCCAAACCGGTTCAGATCAAAGAAAAATATGCACACACAGTAGAATACAAAATTCTGGGTTGAGGAAAGATGATTTCGGCAACAAAATGAATTATCAGATGGGTAAAACTATCCCCTTAGTAGCAATTTGATTTCTAGAGCCATTTATGGCCATAACGTGGCCAAAAGGAACTCAACAACACCCAAAGAATTGTGGGTTTCTTCTCCCACTCGTTGTGCAAACCAAAAACGTTTTTCTGAGCCAGGTAATGAGGAAAAAAACCACAAAAACACCCAGTCGAGATCCTAGCCATTGACTGTTAGCAAAACAACTTCCCATCCATCAAAAAAAACATAGGAAACTACAAAAATGTGAATGAGAGTGCTCAAGAGCTCCAAAAACGCGGGGAACACAAAAACGTGGATGCATGAGGGAATGGACAACATTTTTAGGCAATAACTTGCCCCATAAGTCAAAAATTGTTTTCCCAAAAATGGGTGTTTCCCCAAATTCGAATTTATACTGCCATACCTTGCCCATCCCATGCAATAACTAATTCAACCATTTTATGGTAGAATTAAATGATTGGTTTAATAAGACATGAAAGGTAGTTGACAGTTTGGTGGGTTTTCCCTTTGAAATTTGGCTTTCCCCATTGGCCCAAAGGTTTGAATATCCCCCCCCCCCTTATCCTTAGGAAATCATGCCCCCATATCATTATTTGTTGCATTGACATACCTGGTTGTGGGTTTTTAATTAAATTGCATATTTACATGATGTCCAAAATTATAATGTGTTGGCTAGCACAAAATACCATCAACAACAATTTTTAATCACTGAAACATAAAATGCTAAATCGATGGTGGGCCTTTTTCCTTTATCTCCACACCATGATTAATTACAATATATACATCATATATATTTAATGCGAATGGAGTCAAAACCGAGGTGTTATAGCCGTTTGTCTTTTGTAAGCACTTTGCAACACCACTTCTGTCTCCTTGATACAGAATGGTACCACCACTAGTTCAGGCGTGAAAAATGCAGTTCCACTCAAGCACCGCCTTTCCTGCAAAGGGAAAGAGCGTTACCCTAAGTGCTATTTTTACCCTAGGGTAAAAACCTTAAAACCCCAAAAAATATGATTAGAAAGGAAAAATTCGACCATGAAAATGTTAAGGATGGTTTTAGCTCCCACCTGGAACTGATGGATTGAGAATCGGATGGGTAACGACTCCAGAATCTTCACCTGAAGTCTGCACACAATTTGCTCCAAATAGCTCTCCAAACCTGGTAAATAGTAAAATGATATGTTTTTACTATTTCATTGGATTTTGTATGAAATATTTTAGGGTTTTATTGCATTATTTTAATATTTTTAATTATTTCATTGAAAATGCCCTTTTTATATAGTCATTAAAAGATGGTTTTTAATATCTTGGAGATCTAATAGTCTTTTTAAAGGTTTTTTGCAGGGATGAAAGTAAAAAGTTTTGATTATGGGCGAGTTCATTTTTTACTTTTTCATACTTCCATAAAATGGAAAAAATCATTGAGCGCTAATTTCAATATTTTGGTTGTGCTCTTTAAACCCAATACCAAAGTTTCGAGTCAAATTTCGCTTCTTTTCAGGCTCGTTAAACCTTCTCATCACGAAAAGAAACTATAATGGAGTCTTCTTTAAGCTCTTTTCTAACTCCTCAAATGTGAAAAGATCGCCGAGTGAACTTGTCTTCTTCACGCTCGCAAAAGTACCTAAAGAGTTGTCTTTCCGACGATAGTTTATCTCTTTTTCGGTTCGGATTGACTATTTACAAAAAAGGTACAATCCGAGCAATCATGACTATAATATTTCTCTCGGGCATTATTTTATACCTTTTCGGGCCCTAGGGACTAAAATATATGAAAAAGGACCCGTTGGAGTCTTCTTCTGTTTTCGTTCAGACTCTCTAAACATGAACGATACCGAGTTAACTTTCAATGGACTTGTTAACTAAACACTGAGAGACCCTCATTTGGGAACAAGCCCCTCCTTTCTCAGGTTCATGAAATATATGAGAATGGACTTATATTAGGATAAGCTACAACAAGTGTTTGTTACCCTCTTTGAACTTAAAAAAATGAAAAGAGACAATCATCAATCATGATGGGGAAATTAAGGGAAGGTACCTATTTCATTTTTGCAAATAATGGCAGTTAGTAGTCACCTTTGAACATGGCACTTGCCTACATCTCATTCGGTCATTTGGGTATTCAGGTGGCTTCCAAGTCAATCCACTTTCATGAGTCATGTCACTCCTTTGAGTCTTTCAAAGAATGCATCGTCCACTGTTGGATTATTTCTTGGTATCCACCTGGTCTAGTCAATGCTGCCAAGTCTTCAGTTGTGTTATTTGATGTTCAAAGGAAAATTGAGAGTTTACCTCTGCAGTCAAAACAATCTTTGTGTAAATACCTTTTGACTCAATTCCTATGGCTACATCATACTCAAAATTATAGAACTTTGTTCCGAGTTTCATGTTGTCGATGTGGGATTCATCATGGACCTTCTTCAATGAGACTATTCCTGTCGACTTTAGCCCATCATCTAGGAATTAGTTTTAGAACAAATTAGTACCTTGAGATCTGTATGCATTAATGAAATATTCTCTCGCTCTTGACATAGGATGACATCATTGACCTTTGATTGAAATATTCAACTGAGTGTTCGATGTCAGATCATCTATTCACACTCAAGAGATTGTACAAGGGTACCTTGGGAATCATTGGCATTAATGGTGATCTCCCTCACACTTGTTAATGGTTCTCTTCATTGACCTGTAATCAAGTGGTTTCTTCCATGTTCGACATCAAAACATTGTAATCACATGGATAGAATCTTACTTTGTAGAAGATGAGATGAAGACCCTGGGTATTTGTTAAGTGCTCATTTATTTCCCCAGGCTGCGATGGAGTATATTGTATGAGTCCTAGCATGGATCCACAATTGTATGATCGTGGTTGTGCTCAAATTTGCCTCCATTTGACATAAATCTACATTGTATGCCTGGTAGCTATGTACAAGTTTGAGTCTTCTTCACATGGATCTACATTGTATTCTAGTAGCCATGTTTATTCATTTCTCTCATGGATATACCTTGTATTGGTCTGCATCCATGATGAGGAATCATATGAGTCAAACATATTGATGTATTACAGAAGCCTGGTTGATGACGATCTTAGATCAAGCAATTTCTTACCTCGAAGTGATAAATTTCTCTTTCAAATATCTCTCCTATTGTATCCCTATAGCCTCATGCTTTGGGGGCATTCTGTTGCACATAAAGATCGTCACCATCATGTGTTGAGGCCTAAAACATCAGAAATTTCCCTCAATTCCCAAATTGTGAAGTTGGACATTGGCCCAGACTCCTATTTTCCATATTTGAGTCCACCACACCTTTTCCTTCAATTCAAAAAGCGTTACCCTCTTTAGTAACTCCTATTTTCTCTTGACACTAAGCGGTTCCATCGCCTTTACCCTTTGGTCAAGAAGCGATTCCACCTTGGTAACGCTCTGTCTACACAGAGGAAAAGTGATGCTCAAGTTTTAAAGAGAAAAAGAGAAGATTCATGAAGCTTCTCGAAGGAAGACTTCGTGGCACCCTCATCCCTACTCTTGTGGACCACCTGGATTTGCGATCCCCCCTAGTAGGATCTCCCTTCCACCTCATATACATTTTCCTCAACCATCCCTATCCTCCCAAGGCCTATAAAACCTGGCTTATCCTCCCTGGGAAGAGAGAGGAAACTTGTGTTGTTGCACTGAGATTCTGGCCAAATCTAGGGTGAGCTTAGAAGAGACAAGTTGGAGCTTTGAGGACAAGACATGGCATGTGAAGGAGAATCACAACACTAAGGAAAATGGTTGTAATCTATATTCTTCATTTTAATGCAAAGATAGTTCCTTTCCCATAAAATGTATTATGTTGCAATCATTCATTTTATTATTGGATTCCTTAGTCACTAATATAGAACTGTAGACCATTTTCTGGTACTCTTGATCTCTCTTGTTGTTTGATGTGTTCGTTGCAGGTACATATGTGGAGGTTCAACGCCATAGAAGACAACTACATAACACTGCAGGATAGCTAAAGGACTCATTCCAAATATCTACAAGCTCTAGGGGAAGTCTTCCATCCTTGTTATCACTCATTTGTTATAGATGTGAACCATTCAGACCTAGGGAAACATCTCTTTTCAGCCGCGAGTTGAGAATTTCTAGAAACAAAAACTTGACCAGATTCAAGTGGGAATTATAGATGAGTTTAGAAAGATGAAGTTTAAGTCGCAATGCATTATAGAGATTAAAGAAATCAAGCAGCTGTCGATAGAGTCTGTTTGGGACTTTGACCAGAGATTCAAGACATTAATGGCCAAAGTGAGATTCCATATGTTAGATTTACAGCACAAGGAATGGTTCGTTGCCTCCTTACTTCCACACATATCAATCCCATTGATGCAACAAAATATTGTGTTGAATACCGAAGCACTTGAAATAGCCATGAAGCTAGAACCATCGCTGATTGGAGAGACTGACATAGGGATGATGCAAATCCATTTGCATTTAACCAATATTACAGTGCATCTCTAGGACATCAAGAAAGACATGGAATTTCAAGAAGAGCTATGGTGTACGATATGTAGAACAAATGGAAAACAAAAAGATAATTTCCCAGCACTCATGAATTATGTTGCAGCAGGAGCACCGAACTCGATAAACAACCAAGGGATTCCTTGGTGTAGAATATGTTAGACTAGAGGCCATAAGTCGGAAGAATGTTTGTATTTAGAGAAGATTGTAAGTACACCAGGTAGTCTATACTATAAATTTTTTAAGTCAGTAGGACATGATGAGAAGAATTGTAGAGTACTTCAGCCTATGTAAGAAAAGACGATGGATACCTACTTAATGCAAAATGATTAGAATATGCAAGTTGAACGAGCACAACCTCAATATCAGCATGCTCAGTATCCACCACCACAATATCAACAACCATAATATCCTTAGTCACAATATCAACTTAATCAGTATCCGCCACAAGAATAATACCCTTAGAAAAGGGGGGGGGGGTAGAAATTTTTGAGGCCAAGGACAACAATAAGGAGGAGGAGGATTTGGTTGAGGAAGAGGCCAAGTCATATGCTATAACTATGGGAAGCTAGGACACTTTGCTTGAGATTTCCAAAGTCCAGTGAAAGCATGTAGATAATGTAAAGAATTTCATCACACTGTCAAACAGTGTCCACAACTATTTACGAAATGGCATGCTCGAGCTGTGGGAAATCCCAATCTTGTGCAGAATTCGAACCCTAACCCCAACCAAAATATTCATATGATTTCTACTAAGCCGAGAGAACCAAACATAGTTGTTGTTACAAGAGGAGGTCCCGCGATAGGAGCAGACTAGAATACACAACATGGACAACCATAGGTGTGACATGCGGCACAAAATAAAGATCCATTAGACATTCATAACGAGAAGGAAGTCTTCTTGGATGTGAGACTAGAGTTTGTTGATTCCAATCAACTGTCAACATCTAGACAAGTAAATACAATGCCTGAAAGATTTGAGAAATTACTCAGAAAGTAGACAATGAAAAAGGTTAGTAAGCTTAAATTATTTTTCAAAATTTGTTTAGCAATAATCCATGATAGAGATGCTATCACAGAATTAAAAACACTCATAGAAGAAACTCTAGAAAACCCACGACATGAAAAGAGATTTAATCATGTCGGGAAAAGATTAAAACCTGGCCAAGAACTATGAATGACTTCGCAAATAGGAGATTATGATATGGACTATATCATTTCATACCTGGGATATGATGTCAATATATTGACACGAAATACCTAGGAGAGCATGAATAAGACATGACTAGATTGGTCTCCCAATCACCTAAGGCTTGCGAGCAAGTCGAAGTTTCTACCCATTGGTAGAATAACTCAAGGACACGTTGAAGTCAAAGGCTTGAGGACATATGCATAATTTGAAGTGATCAACATTGTCAATGACACAAATCCCTATCCTGCACTTTTGGGAATTGATTGGGCGATAGATAATCATACCATAATTAAATTTAAGAAAAGAATCTTGTCATTTGAAGATTCTGAAATAAGAGTGGTTGCACCAATCGATCCTATCGAAGGGCAGAGATATGTCAAGCCAATTATTAGTGAAGGCCAAGGTAATTACTTGGAACATCTATACAATATCATGTCTACAAGAGATGATTATATAAACCAAAGAAATGATGGAAATCTGATTTGGCAGAGTGTAAGCTCATGTACATCCGATTTAGGTGACACATTAGAAAATTCTTAGAACTGACTGCGTGAATTCTCCATGAGAATATGCGTAAGAATTACAAGATCTATGCAACAGGTAGGAGCCAAGGAAAGTGAGCTTCATACATATGAATGTTTACCCAGCCTTCCATATTTTCTGGTAGAGTTGGAAGAAAAATTTACAGAATCACATTGATTTTCCACCTTGGAATTTGTGCTGAAAGATACCCCCGCTAGATGGTGGGGTACACATAAAAAATCTATCTCTAAATGGCCACAGTGTAGAAGAATACTAGAGATTATATTTAGAGAAGATACTAGTTATACTGGTCACAAGTATACAATATTATGAATCTTGTGGAACATATTGAGCATTGTCGCATGACATGGCAAGAGTATCTGCGACAAGAATGGGTTTGTTGATTCATACATACATTGGAGATGGTACCAAGAAATTGGTATACATTTGTGGAGATGCGATGAGGAGCACTCCATTGGGATGAGTTAGCTACAAGATTCACCCAGACATTTTAGTTTGCAAGTGAACACCCAACAATTAATGTTGCGCTACACATAATGAAGGAAAATCCTTATTTGAAGAAATCTTGGTTGCAACCACAAATTTCCATCAATGCAACACAACAATCCACCATTGGATGGAATGTTACAATGTCACAGGAGAACCCGATGATGATGATCTACTCAATGTAAACACACCTCAGTCAGAAGGTATGCATGCAGTGGAAGGATTTGGAATTTCCAATGACCAATTCCTAAGTCCACTTAAGATTAAGAAAGTAAATATTGGCTTGCTTGAAAATCCTAAGTTCGCCAATATTGGAGACTATTGGGATGATGATACTGTGGGGAATATCATTGACTTGTTGCATGAATTCTAGGATCTATTCCCTACAATTTTTTCTAAAATTAAAGGAATAGTAGGTGACCTCGACGAAATGAAGATACCTTTGAGGCCCGACACAAAACCTGTCAAGCAGTGACCATACAGATTAAACCCATGATACAAAGAAAAGGATAAAGCTGAATTGAACCAAATGTTAGAGGAATTTGTTATAGAACCTGTCAAAGAATCAGAATGGATTAGTCCAATTGTAATGTAGGACAAGAAGACCTCAAGTGAAGTAAGAATTTTTGTTGACCTGAGAAAATTGAATGATGCTTGTTTGCAGGATCTGTTTCCAATTCCATTTATAGATGTGGTACTGGAGAATGTCAAAGGACAAGATACGTACTCTTTCATTGATGGATTTTTTTGTTACCATCAGATTAGAATTTCAAAGGAGGACCGACACAAGAATACCTTTGCGACAGAGTGGGGTTGTTACCAGTATATGGTAATTCTCTTTGGACTTAAGAATGCACCTTCGATTTTTTGCATAATCATAGTCACTTCCTTTAAGGATTTTATACATAGATTTATTGAAGTCTACTTTTATGAATGGACAGTATTTGGCCTTCTAAAAAAACATATAGAGAGCCTGAGAATGATACTGGAACGCTATAGCCGGTATCAAATTTCTCAGAATTTGAATAAGTGTATCTTTTGTGCACCTTTTGGAGCTCTGCTGGGCCATGTGGTCTATCGTGACGGAATGTTGGTTGATCCAGCCAAAGTTGTGATAATCCTCGACCTACCACTGCCCACTACAGTTAAACAGTTAAGAGAAACAATAGGATACATTGGATACTAGAGCAATTTTATCAAAGGATATGCGGAGGTGGATGCTCCGATGTAAAAAATACTAAAAAAAGACACTAAGTTTTATTGGACATAATATTGTCAAGAGATTTTGGACAAGCTAAAGAATAAGATGGCTACTACACCAATACTTGTATTTCTAGATTGGGAAAAAGAGTTCCATGTTCATGCTAATACATCGTCTGTTGCGCTTGGCGTGGCACTGACGCATCTTGGTGAAGGATTGATTGATCATCCCATTTCCTTTGCTAGCAAGAAGTTCAATTGCAGAGAAGAATTATACCATGATGGAGAGAGAAGGGTTAGAAATGGTACATGCACTGCAAAAATTTAGACATTATTTACTGGGAGAAAATTTTAAGATGTATACTGACCATTTTGCATTAAAATACTTGGCCAATAAGCCAGTGTTGGGGGGGAATATCTGTCGGTGGATTCTCCTCTTCCAGGAATTTGATTTTGAAATAATTGTTAAACCCAGTCGGTTAAATTTGGGACCGGACCATATTTCAAGGATTGAAAGTGGAGAAGAACCTACTAGCCTGGAAGACAATCTTCCTGATGCACAACTGTTTGTAATAACCATGTTTGATGATCATACATTTTTTGAGTATGGGTTATGCATAGACTGAATTTACCACTATGCAAAAGAAGTAGTTGGTGGTGTGAGTTGAAGATTTCTAGTTGATCGCTGAGCACTTCTATAAAATGGGTCCTGATGAGATACTTCAGCATTGTGTTTTGGAGCACGAGCCCCTTGGATATTGAATGAAGCACATGCTGGTGTTGCAAGAGGCCACTATGCAGGAAAATATACGATGCATATTATTTTGCAAGAAGGATTATGGTCGCCCACCATGCGTGTAGATCCTCAGGATTATTGTCATAGCTGTGATGTCTGTCAAAGAACTGGGAAGCCTTCTTGAAGAGATGAATTTCCATTGGCATCACATATTAGATTATAGGCATTTGATAAATGGGTTTTTGATTTTGTAGGACCTATCATTCCAGAAGGAAGGTGCACAAAAGCATGATATATTATTATTGCAAATGATTACCTAACCAGATGGGCAAAAGTAGCACCAGTAAAGGATTGTACTGCTACAAAGTTTTTATTTGAAAATGTCATGACAAGGTTTGGGTGCCCAAATATTTTAATCAATGATCAAGGTACGTATTTTTTTAATCAATTGATTGAAGAAATGATTGAGGAATTCTAGATACAACATGGAAGAACAATGCCATATCATCCTCAAGCAAATGGAGTTGTTGAAGCATTCAACAAGATTATGGAAAACACATTGACAAAGGTTTGCAATGTGCAATGAGATGACTGGGACCAGAATATTCCTACAGTATTGTGGGCATATCACATGATGTGTAAGAAGTTGATAGGTCATACTCCATTTAGGTTGGTATATGGACAAGAAGATGTCATGCATATGGAATATAGTGTACCAAGTTTAAGAGTGGCTTTAATCACTGAAATGAGAGATGTTGATGTTGTTGAAGATAGGTTACTTCAACTATTAAATTTGGAGGAAGAACATTTTGATGCAAGATTTCACCATAATGTAGAAAAGAAAAGGAAAAAGGTACTGCATGCCAAGACACATTAAGAGAAAGCATTTTTAAGTTGGAGTTTTTTTTCTTATGTATGACAACATTTCTTTCAAGCACCCACGAAAGCTGAAAACACATTGCTTAGGACCATATGTTGTCAAGGAAATCACTGATGGAGGAGCAATGAAGTTATAAAAAGTAGATGGGACATAGGTCAGAGGACTCGTCAATGGGAGTCGATTGAAACCATATTTTGATAGCTAAGACTTAGTCGCATAAAAAAAAGAGAAAAGAGAACAAGAGAAAAGTTAAAAATATGAGCCAAAATGTATGATCACAAACTGTTAGTATTTCGTAGAGTCTTTTAGACTTGCCATATGGCCAAGGCCAAAGTTCTAAGCGAAGACAACTAGTTTGTCACAAGAGGGTAACCCTATTTGAAAGTGAAATGCAAGTCACAAGGAGTGTGATGAGACACTTAGTGAGTCACATAAATAAGGGACTATACCAAATGAAAGAAAGTAGGTCGCAAGTGACATGACGTTGGTGCACGAGTGAAGAGACTTGCTAATAGGACAATTGTCTGTCATTTATTTAGAAACATTGAGGAAATCTGGTGGCGTATCTTTCAAATATTCTGTCATAATTATAATTATGTCATAGAGAAAAGAAATGAATTAGTTGGAAGCATCCACATGGTGACTCAGACAGGTGACCCAAGTGATGAGTCGTGTTGTCATTATTCCACTTGATAATTATGCATGTGAATATTTGACAGCCTAAGTGATTAAGCATTTCTTTTATTTTCCCTTGCTTTCAAGTGAGTCTAATATTTTTCAAAATCAAGTGGATGAATGCAACACCTGAAGCTGAAGTAAACTTGTCGTAGAAGTATGATTACAGAGAGATTTAGCACCATTTCCCTCATGGGATCCACGATTAAAGTTTTGATACCTGCTATGGTTGAGGAAAATGTTGTCAGATATGTTCCACCACAAGAAGGGAGGTGATTGGAAGCTGAGCTGGTACCAATCCTGCCTGCACTAATGATACAGAGTATCCTACCAGGGTTGGAAATGAGGAAGCATTATGGTTCTCACAAGAGAAACAATGTCTCGGCATTACTGAGAAAGGATGAAGAAGCAATGGCTCGAATTTGAGATCTGATGGACATCCCACAAAAGTTTTTGGATAAAATTATGGAATAAGTCACAAGAGTGCATAGTACCCATTACTATAACATGTTGATCCGAACTAGTGTTTGGATAACGACAAGCAAAGAAAAAGGCCACCGTCATCACCATCATCTCTGCAAAAAGCTCAAAACATATTGGGTGATGATGATTTCAAAGAAAAAAATGAACTGACAGAGTCCAAGAAAAGAAGGTATGATGTTGATGAGATGGTATATTTTACCAGCAGTAGAGTAAATAAAATGCCTAGACACTGAATTTCCTTGCCGACTGCTACGAGCTCTAATATTTATATAGATGTTGCATACTCATCGAATGATAAAGCATAGAAATATTCTGAAGAGGAGGAAGGGAAAACCTGGGATGAGATGAAAACTAAAGCAAGAAATGTAGACAAGAAGAATCAGTAATGTTGATGAGTTTTCCCATCTCATTTGTCTTACTGCTTTGAAATAGTAACTTTAGCCGATATAAGAAAGAATCAAAGTAGTCACAGAAGTTAGAAAGATGATATAATAAAGAAGACAGAGGAAGAAGTGCGGCTTGAAGCAAAGAGAGTTGCAAAAATATTGGAATATTTTCACAGTAAATTTAGCATGAGTAAAGAAATGGAGGAATAACTTCAATTGGATTAGGACGAGTCACAGGTGAGTGTTGGGAGCCTGTTTGGCCTAGGGAAAGGAAAGTAGAATTCACTTCGAATTCTGCCTAAGTATGGAGAAGAGGTAGAGAAGAAGAGAAGGGAGATGTGACAGAGGCAAAGATAGGAAGGAAGAAGAAGGAAGAGCCACGATAGAAGAAAGATATGTGACAGAAGGAAGAGCCGTGATAGAAGAAGAAGCCATGTCAAAAGAGGAATCCCCAAGAGAAGGAAGGAATGCAACAAGGAAAGGTGCAATGTAATAATAGTACCATAAGGTGTGCAAGTGGTATAATGACTAGAAAATGGCAATAGGTCATGATGACTAGAAAGCGACAGTTCAAGAAGATCGTGGGGGTGAGGTTGGCCAGAGTCGACGAAAGCCACACGTATGAAATAATATTTGTAAGTCAGGTTGTTTGTTCCTAGTGTCATGTGGTGCTAGAATAGAAAGTACACACTATAAAAAAACCCTTTTGGGGGTGGTTTTGGCTTGAGGTGTTTTTTCTAAATCCCCCCCCCCTAATTTTCTTTTAGGTCTTTGGGGGCGGTTCCTAAAACCCACCCTCAAAAGTCCTAAGAATTGGATTTTTTTTTTT
>LPNX010652401.1:562735-722350 GCA_001517045.1 Pseudotsuga menziesii
TATTAAAATTTACCACTAATTATTGTATAGTTGACCCCTAATTAACCTCATAATTAGCCACTAATTACCCCCAATTATCACTCTTTGCACAAAAATGACCCCTACTTGATCAATAATTACCCCTAAATAATTCGTGCTTACTAGTAATTAACCCTTTATAACCTCTAAATGGCAACTAGTTTTTTTCAAGAAAAACCTCTTGGAGAAACCGATTGGATTTTTCCAAACATTCATAGATGGCATATTCCCTAGTAAATCCATCGATGTAGACTAATGTGCCTCATGCACAAGGATTCTAAATGGGTACATGCCACCATGAACCTAACTAAATTCCTAACATCATCGAAAACCACCAGTTTAGCTAAGCCCTTAGGCTTAAATTTCCCCTACTTACCCATAATTGACCCATAGGTACCATTAATTGCCCCTAGTTAACCCATAATTAACACCTAATTACCACTAATTAACTCTTAATTACCCCATAGTTCACCCCTTATTAACTAGTAATTACCCCTAAATATTCCATGCTTACCAGTAATTAACCCTTGATAACCTCTAAATGACCCCTGCATTTTTCCAAGGAAAACCTCATGAAGAAACCCAATAGATCTTTCCAAACATTCATAGATGACATATTCCCTAGTAAACCCATCAATGTAGACTAGTGTGCTTCACACACAAGGATTCAAAATGGGCACATGCCGCCATGAAGCTAACTAAAATCCCAACACCATGGACAACCACTAGTTTAGCTAAGCCCTTGGGCTTAAATACTTACCTATAATTGATCCATATGTACCATTAATTTCCCCTAGTTTACCCATAATTGACCCCTAATTACCACTAATTAACCCCTAATTATCCCATAATTGATCCCTTATTAACCTCTAATTACCACAACTCATTACCCAATAATTACCCATAATTGACCACAAATTACCCCTAAATTATCACTAATCAAGCCCTAATTACCCTTCATTTACCCATAATTATCCATAAATGACCCCTGACTTTATGCAGGGCCCAAGTCCATCACATAGGCCTTATAGAGGGAAAATTTGGCTTATGAGTAGGATATGGTGCCAATTTTGGGATGTATAACACCATCAATAATATTTTACAAATAGGCCACGTTTTGAGATTAACGTGCATCAAAACATCTTCTTGAGTTGGAACCGAAAAATGTAGGAACCTATGTGTTGATGTCAAATATTTATGCAATGACAATATGGTGGGATGTTGTAGCAAAGATGAGACAAATTATGAAAAACTAGGGAATTCAAAAAGTCCCATATTCTAGTTGGATTCAATTAATTAACAAAGTACATGCATTCTTTGGGGGAGACCTATCACATTCTCAAACATAGCAGATCTATGGCATGCTTGAGGGTTTAGCTAGGTAGATGGAGGAGGAAGGGTATATGCCGGATATCAACTCTATACTGCACAATGTTAATGTAGAAGAAAATAAACCCATGGTTTTCCACACATTCCTTTAAGATTTTCCACCAAAGCATGTTTCAATGGCACTTTTGGTGAGGGTTTCTGAAGGACCGTTTCCAAGGGTCTCTTTGGTGGCGCTTTTATTGACGATCCTTTGATGACATTCCTAATACTCTTTCTGGTAAATTTTGGTAGCTGTTAAAAAATATTTGCTACCATTGATAATTATAATGATTTTTTATGATGCTATGTGACCATTGCTATATTTTTTGATAAAAGATAACGATTTAATACCACTTCTAGACCTCAAACGAATGGTTCCTAAATACTACTTTTACACAAAATAATCCTTATACTATATTAGGTTATATGTGGTAGATCAAGGCCCTACACATTGTTCATGAGACTTGAAATCAATAGCTATAACCTAATTCCCTAGTTTTTTTCCATGGACCATGGTTAGAGCATTATCATACCTTTATATCATGTACTAAATAGTAAAAGGGTTCTATATATTTTTAATAGGAGAAATATTCCTTCATAGGGGATATAGAGTGTTATGAGGCCTTACACATGGTGCATGAACCATTCAAGAAAAAATAAGGGCCTAATCCCTAATGTTTGACCCCAAACCATGGTTTAGAAAAAGCTGATTCCCACCCCTAAATATACATTAATCATTATACTTGTGCTTCTCTATATTTCTCAATTTTTCTGATATACATTTCCACAATAGTGGAACCATGTCATTAAAGGACTTCGGTGAAGTTCTTGTTTACTTGATCTTGATTGGGACTCAACCAAGAGTCGAGTGAAGACTCTTCTCCTTCAATTCATTATTCAATTAAAAAAAGTAATATTGTTGGGGCGCGTACCCCATGGTTGGGTAACTCCGCGGTTAATAAGAAAGTTTGTAAGCGGAGTTACGAGTCAAAGCAGTCTTAGGGGTGTCGAGGGAAGTTAAAACTCCTCTTTTTTTGTAATAAACCCTTGGGTTAAATCCAGGGTTTAGGGTTTTTGGTGCCCATGGTTTAAGACCATGATTTTGTAAAAATGCGCAGTATAAATAAGCGCTTGTGTAAAGAAAAGAGGTTAGGTTTTTATGATGTAAGAAAGATTAAGGTGAAACTAAGGTTGATTTTGTAAGGAAAGGTTAAGTCCCAGCTGTGTGCGTGGATGACCTCTGCAGCTGTGTGCGCAGAGGGTTTTTGTAAAGAAGATAGAGAGAAAAGACCTGCAGCTGTGTGCACAGGGGCCTGCTGCTGTGTGCGCGGCTTTTAAGGACTGAAGGGATCTGCAGCTGAGTGCGTAGATCAAACTGTGGTTTTGTAGCAAGTTGAATAAAACACAGTTTGTGGATGTAGCCCCTACACTGGGGGTGAACCACGTTATATCTGGTGTCGTGGTTTCTTGTGTTGTTTTTGTTTTGTTGTCTTTTATGCATTAATATTGTATACATCTGATAATTAGATCATTGCTAATATTAAGCTTCGCTGTGAATTCCCTATAGTGGGTTGACCAAGTCACGATTGTTATCTATCTACGAAGTTGTATGTGAATGAATGGTAAAGGTTTATAATTATTGGTTAATAAGGTTATTAAAGGCTAAGGTACAGTAATCCCCCTCTCTGCTCGCAGAAACCTAATTCTGTGGCACCCCATAGCTATTTCGGGTGAGACTGCAACCTGCACGTAGGTTGTTGCCGAAAGGGCCAACACTGTGGGTCTTTTGTTGGTGCGACACAAAAGGATTAAACCCGGGTCTGCCCTATTGCCCAACAAATTGGTTCCATTGCCGGTTGAACTCAGTACCTGCTCAAGAGGGGTTTACATCGTACCTCAAGGGCTACGTTCTGGAGGCCCTCGGTGAAGGAAATCGGTGATTGGTTCGATGAGACTTGTCTGAAATGCACGCAGCAAGAGAATACAAATCCGTGTCGAAGCACAAGTGACTTTTTACAAAGGTATGTTTTTTGTGATGCTTATGAAATTTTCTTTGGTAGTATCCACATAGAGTTGCACCAGTGGTTGTCTAGGTTAACAGAGAGGAGAACGAATTTTCAAGTTCGACGGATTCCTGTGTGGACCCCCGAACGGGTCAATATTGTGCAGTACATGAACAACGAGGTATCCCGCGATGTTAAATTTTGGATGACGCGAACGTTGGAAGCCTTTGTGACAGAGTTTGCCCTTGACACAAGCACCTCTTTCAGCAAAGTTGAACGGCAGTTTTTCAAAGGCCCCGTGGTAACTTTTTAAATTCCTTAAGCTTAAAGATTAAAATACTATTGGTTGAAAAGGGTATATTATTATTTGAATCAGACTGTTAGTTTAGTGGTACTAACATATGTTTGCAAGTGAGAATACCTTCGACAAGCAAAGTGGTTTGCCGCGAAGTGAGCAAAGGTACAAAAGAGATTTTGAGTCCTACTCCTCAGGATAGGCCACCGCACCTCCCCCTGTAAACCCTCAACAGCCAGACCCTGAAGAAAACCCTTCGGTTGGAAACCCTCCCGTCACCCCACAGCGTCACTTTGGTAACCCTAAAGTTCGGTCGCAGTGTGATAGGAAACCACGTTCGAGTATTCCACCCACAGGTCAATCTGCCCCCGTAAACCCCCCCCATCAACGTCTTGTCCCCCTCCCAACCCTCCCAGAACCACCATGGCCCACCTAGCTGATGACATTAAGCTGCCCATCTTCAAAGGAACAGGATCAGAGGACCCATAATAGTTCTGGTTTTTATGTGAGGCCGTCTGGAACGCGAAGAGTATTACAGACTTGGATGTGAGAACCGCGCAGCTCATTACTTCCTTTCGGGACCGGGCTCTGACATGGTTCATGAAATTTTCCAGCACTCAGAACCCTATGTTAGACGAGATCAAGGAAACCATAATCAAAGAATTTAAGAAGCCCAAATCAGAGTCGCAGAGCATCACTGAACTTAAGGAGATTCAACAGCGATGCGGCGAATCAGTGTGGGACTTTGATCAGAGATTCAAAGTTCTACTGGACCAAGTTAGCTTCACCATCAGTCCTGTGCAGCACAAGGAATGGTTTATCGCAGCATTATTGCCGCATATCAAAACTCCACTCATGCAACAGAAGGTTGCCGACCAGCAAGAGGCTCTAGAAATCACAATGAAACTAGAAACCGCCCCCGTCGGAGATGATTCTGGTATTTCTCAAATCCAAGCGCAGCTGGCAGTGATGGCCCTGGAGCTTCGCGACATGAAGAAAGCTAAACCTAGTCAAGAGGATGTCTGGTGTACGCAATTTCGGTCTGAGGGTCACGATAGGGACCAGTGCCCCGTGGTCGGAACTTACCTAACTACGGGCGCGCCGCACCAATTCAATTCCGGTGGTCTATATTGTGAGATTTGCCGAACCTCTGGCCAGCATCGCCCTGAGCACTGCCATGTTCTTCAGAGATATGTTCAAGTTCCCAAAAACCCTTACTGTCAGTTCTGTAAGTCCATAGGGCATAATGAAGAAGAGTGTCGTAGCTATGACCTTATGCGAGAACGCACATCTGACGCCTACCGAGTACACAATGAAGCCCAGAATAATGATAACTATGGTTACCGCGGCGGCGCCTCCGGCAGAGGTGCTTTCGATGGTCGCGGCTGTGGTGGGATGACCGGACGAGGTAGAGGCCAGGTTGTGTGTTACAATTGTAACCAAGCTGGCCACTTGGCTCACGACTGTCGAAACCCCACTACAACCTGTCAGTATTGTCGCGCAGTGGACCACATGATTGAACAGTGCCCCCAGCTCCTCGCAAAGATTCAGGAAAACAACCGTGGCCCTACCCCAAATATTCAGTTGATTTCCGTTGAGCACAGACCTGCCGCAGCCATCAATGTGATCACCCGGAGTGGAGCTACGACGCATATTCAAAACACGCCAAAGCAACCTGTCGCGGTGTGCACACGTAAGGCCTCCGAGAGAGTCCCAGCTCTTGACCCTGCGACGCACCAAGCACCAGCCCAGGAGGCCCAGTGCGATATTGTTGACCCTGGCGCCATAGAAGTACCTGCGCGGCAACCTCAGCAGTCTTGACAGCCTCAAGAGGCTTCAACAGATAAAGTAAGTACACTATCCTCTTTCTTGCAGAGCTGTATGAAACTCTTGAGGAATCAGAATGCTTTAAAAGAGCTGCAAAAAGTTCTTACTGTCACAGACCCTCAGAGAGGAATTGATCAGGAGAAAACTGTTAGTCGTGTCCGAAGAACGGGAAGGGAAATGAGATTGAATGTTCAGATAGGGGAATATGATATGACTGATGTCATTTTGGATCTTGGATCAGACATTAATGTCCTACCCAAGCAGACCTAGGGACAAATGGGAAAACCTTCCCTGGTTTGGTCACCTATACAACTGCGACTAGCTAACCAGCAAAGGATTGTACCTCTAGGGAGACTCCTTAGTGTTCCAATAGACATTGATGGGGTCAGTACTCTAGCAGATTTTGAAGTCATTGAGATCATTGATGACAACAACCCTTATCCAGCCTTGTTGGGAATTGAGTGGGCCATGGCCAATGCTGCAATCATCAACCTTAAGAGGAGACAGATGACCTTCGAAGGAAATGGTCTGCGCGTTATCATACCCCTCGACCCATCCCAAGGAGAAAGATATACAGAACCACTCAGAGATGAAGGGGAGCAGGACACTCTAGACCACATCTACAACATCACAGCCAATGACGCAGATTATGTCGAGCCTGATGCTGAGGGTCTAATGGATTGGCAATGTGATAGCTCCTGCATGTCGGATTTAGACGATGGTCTGGAGAATTGGTAGAATCGACTGTACAAGCTACATGGCCACAGATGCGCGCAGATCACTCAGTCTCTTAGATGCCTTAGTGCACAGCCCAGAGAGTTGCCTGCATATGTTGGGATGACAGACCCTGGAGAATTTATTGCACATGTGTCCAACCGAGTACCTCCGTCTCAAAGCACCTAGACGCTGGAGACAGCACTAGGAGCTACAGCAGCATGGGGGACTGATCATAAAAAGTCTCAACCCAGTCGGGGAACCTGCCAGAGATTCCTGCGCCCCAGATTTATAAGTCAAGCTCAAGAGGTGCGCAGTAAGTTCAAGAGGCCGAATAGCCTTCAGGGACAGTTGAGGCAGTACTTTGCAGCAGGGGAAGACACACCTCGCATAGACTGGGTACATAAGTTTGTGCATCTCTTGGAACCTCTAGCAAAAAATTGGCATATGGAGGTTGAGCTCCGACACGGTACTATAAGAGGGGATGATCTCGTTGCTAGCTTTTTAATCACAGTTCCTATTAAAACAAGTGGTCCTATTTTAGATATAGCTTTCCGATCAAGACACGACAAGGCAAATGATGATCACCCAGGAATTGAACCTCAAACCAAGGCGCAGAGTCGAGATGCCAGTCCATCAAACCTAATAGTCCTGTCGTAGATATTACTAGGTCGGGTCGAAGGGCACTATTCTGCCGCGGTTGCTTGTTGTCCCGAAGCTTCAACCATGATTCTGCCGAGGCCAAGAAACACAGCGAGGCTCAAAATCCGACCGTTGGGAAGCAGCCAAATTGGTGGCGGTAGTGTTTTAATTGTCTTAAATACCTGTACTAAGAAGATTATTGGAAATCGGGTAATAGTTGGACAGGATTTCTGTAAGATTTGGTGCCTTCAATGCACCGTCCTGCCCGATGTGATTGATGGCGTTTATAAGAAGATGCCTAAGCCTGGGAAAATTGTATTCTGCATTTCGTCAAGTTTTATGAGTGAACCGATGACAACAGAAAGAGAGATTGACGAGTTAGTAAGCGAATTCGAGCGAGAGGGCCTGATAGCTAGCTCTATTCGGCCTCCTGCTTCTGTTCCTAGTGAAGACGCCCAACCAGCACCACCACGGTCGATGCAAACACGGTCTGCTAGAAAAAAGTGTAGAACTGAAATTCGCTCCAAGCTCAACCAAGATTAGCCGAGACGAACAGGGCAAATGCTGGCACCACACCCTATGGATCCCCCCAATTCAGCACAGGTACCAGCCGAGGATAGGGAGAACATTACACCTCCACGGCCACCCTATCTCCAACCTATTCGTCCAGATGCCAAGATTCCCCGACGGACAAAGCAAGTCATATTAACCACACCCTCGTTACCACCAGGAGTTCAACTCGTCGGAAGCATGATAGGGAAGATAGATCGGCTCAAGTACAACGATCACGACACAAACGACCATGGCAAGTTTCCCTAGTTTTCACCAGGCGAATACCTGCACCACATCAAATACCTAGATCATGATGTAACCCTACTGGAAGTACAACCGTGGGCTGCGGGCCTGGATAATGCTGGCCTACTCAAGGTGCCAAATAGTTGACTATAGTGGCCAAATAGTTTCTTGCGTTAGTACATGACGGCTACTTGTGGATAGGCGACCAACAAATCCCTATTGATGTTGCACTCATTAATAAGATCACAGGGTTATCTATGGCAGGACCTGATCCGGGAGATGAATTTCCCTCAAAACATGAGGATACAAAGCTTGCGCAAACTATGAAAGAGCGGTTTGGCCTGACCAAGGGGAAACGGGGGTATCACACCTCCGCGATTCAGGAACAGCCTATTCGCTTTGCAGCTGAACTCTTAGCCTGCAAGGTCATCCGTAAATGCAGGCCTACTGAGGTACCTGCTCCAGTTATCTGGATTTCCATGAACTGCACCGAGGGATACACTTACAACTGGTCCGCATATCTTGCAAAGGAATTCCTGGAAGATGTTCGCGATGCCTAGGAAAAAGGTAGACCTTTTCATTACTCCTGGTTGTTAATAATTATTGCATTAGTTGGGTGGAAAGAACCCACCGAAGCTCAGTTTGTCGAAGTAAGCCCAAGACGGCCGGAGGCATTAAGGTATGCCTCCCTTTGGCTATCCTCAAATAAGGAAACCCAGCAAATGACGAACACTGTGTTCGTCTGTTATTCCATGAGTATCCACATGGAGATTGTGCGAACACCTCGGCTTACCAATGAGTTGTTCTCTAAATAAGCAGGTGCTGTGAATTTCAAGGCTGATCTTCATCATGTGTTGATTCAAGCCCGTGCCGATCCACGATACCGATGGTTTAAATTACCGTATGTAGTAACTGAACTAGATGTCACGGGCATTGTTCAGCTATGGCCAGCTGAGTGGTTGCAAGATGCCGGGAAAAAACCCTCTATCCTCGTTCCCCTAGCTACAAATATTGGCACAGGTACCAGTCAGGCGTAGCAGAAAAACCCATTAGAAGATAGCGAAGATCTGAGTGATTCGCAGATGGACGGCGATGGTAGCCAAGATGATCAGGATGAGGAGTCATGCAAGAATCCATCAGATTTTATCCCATCAACCAAGCGCAAGTCACCAGACGTAGCAAAGGTAACTAAGCCGCAGTCCCGCAAAAAGTCAAAAGCGTCGAAGGACAAAAATATTGAAGAAGATGTCGCTATAACGATGGATGAGCTGGAGCAAGCTCTACAAAAATATACTGGGACGCTTACCAAAAAATGGTCTGATTTTTCCCAACTGCGTCTTGCCGGGCTCACGGGTATAGCAAACAGGGTTTCGGAGCTAAAAGAGTTAGTAGCAAAATCAGCGACCAGTACTGCGACAAGTAGCACTACAGCGACCGCGCAGTAGGATCTTAGGCAATGGCCAACCAAAGATAACCGAGGCCAAGTCTCAAGCACAGCTCTGATACTGACCGATGCAGATTCCTGGTCCCAGATGAGTATGACTGTAGGGATCGATTACACAAAAATGACCATGTCAGAATTGCACCTCTGCCAGCTAGCAATTACAAAGGAGATCCATGCGCGGGATCAGTTGTCCCAAATCCAAGTGAAATACATTCTCAATAAGAATAAAATCATCGCAGCACAACTAGAAGAAGTGGCGCAAAAGAAGATAGCTGCTAAACATAAAACAGCTACACTTATGCAAGCATTGGACGAGGCCTGTCGGAGTTTTTCTGATTTCGACCTACAAGGTGCAGAGGAACCAGCACAGAGAATTGCTCAGCTGAGAGACTACACCCAGTAGTCTCGCCTTAAGATTGACAGGTTAAAGGCAGAACACCAGCACCAGATCGCAGAACTTCAACTGCGCATCCCTCCTGAGACTCCACCAGAGGCCCGGGAACAGTGCCATAGGGACATCAAGGCTTCAGCAGCAAAAATATCGGATAATACAGCCAGCGTCGCCAAATTGCTGGAAGAGAGCATTGAAGCCTGGGCGAACCTCCAAGACCATCCAGATGTAGGTCAGATCCAGGAATCCATCAAAATACACCAGGCCAAATTAGATGCAGTCAGAATAGAAATCAAGATGCTGCCACCTATGCAGAAGATGGCTAAAGTGAAGCGCAGCAAGGATCTTCAGCAGGAAATTGAATCCTGCCAGACAAGGGTAACACTGCTGGAGAATTTTCTCCAGCCCCTGGTTGATGAAGCATTGGAATTGAGTAATACTGCAGAGAGCCAGCTCAAAGTTTTGAAGAGCTACAATAGTTTTGCGCAGGAATGGGCTAATACAGATTCATCTTCAGTGTTACAAGAGTTGGTGGAAAAGGAGAAAGCAGCTGACGACATACTACATGACCTCAATAGTCGTTTCACCATCCTCGCGAAGAAGATTCTCCCACCAGAGACGTCGCAGGGTGGCCCGGGATGGGCCACTAGTGAGTCTTAGGGGCCTGTTGGGGCGCGTACCCCATGGTTGGGTAACTCCACGGTTAATAAGAAAGTTTGTAAGCGGAGTTACGAGTCAAAGCAGTCTTAGGGGTGTCGAGGGAAGTTAAAACTCCTTTTTTTTTGTAATAAACCCTTGGGTTAAATCCAGGGTTTAGGGTTTTGGGTGCCCATGGTTTAAGACCATGATTTTGTAAAAATGCGCAGTATAAATAAGCGCTTGTGTAAAGAAAAGAGGTTAGGTTTTTATGATGTAAGAAAGATTAAGGCGAAACTAAGGTTGATTTTGTAAGGAAAGGTTAAGTCCCAGCTGTGTGCATGGACGACCTCTGCAGCTTTGTGCGCAGAGGGTTTTTGTAAAGAAGATTGCGAGAAAAGACCTGTAGCTGTGTGCGCAGGGGCCTGCTGCTGTGTGCACGCCTTTTAAGGACTGAAGGGATCTGCAGCTGAGTGCGCAGATCAAACTGTGGTTTTGTAGCAAGTTGAATAAAACACAGTTTGTGGACGTAGCCCCTACACTGGGGGTGAACCATGTTATATCTGGTGTCATGGTTTCTTGTGTTGTTTCTATTTTGTTGTCTTTTATGCATTAATATTGTATACATCTGATAATTAGATCATTGCTAATATAAATATTCGCTGTGAATTCCCTGTAGTGGGTTGAGCAAGTCATGATTGTTATCTATCTGCGAAGTTGTACATGAATGAATGGTAAAGGTTTATAATTATTGGTTAATAAGGTTATTAAAGGCTAAGGTACAGTAATCCCCCTCTCTGCTCGCAGAAACCTGATTCTGCGGCACCCCATAGCTGTTTCGGATGAGACTGCAACCTGCGCGCAGGTTGTTGCTGAAAGGGCCAACACTGTGGGTCTTTTGTTGGTGCAACACAAAAGGATTAAACTCGGGTCTGCCCTACTGCCCAACAAATACCTAATTAACACATTATCCTTGTAGTGTTTGGTTCCCAACCCTTCTAGTTTGAGACTGTGTATGTTTATCCTTGTTTAATTTTTGCATTACATTCAAATTTTCAAGATATTTTAATCTCCAAATTGCAAATTCAATTTACCCTTGCAAGATATTTTAATATCCAAATTTTCTTCAGGATTTTGTGATAGTTTCCAAATCTATGAAAATAATTTGTATTCTGATCCCCAGTAGCAAGCCAACTCGCTCTACTTTTAATATTCTAGTCAATTTATTTCTTAAGGAGTTTGGATATACTCTCCTAAAGACCTTGAATTCTTGCTACTTCAACCTCTAAGGAATGGACATATGCATATAGGCCATAAAATCCAAAGTTAAATATGCATTGAAGGGGGATTCCTCATGGAGGGGATTATTATTCATTAGAACAAAATTTTAAGGGGGGCAAGAGAGGAGAGACCAAAAGGAGGGTACACCGTTGTGGATATTGTCATTTTCAGAATATGGAGACTACCACATATATGTCATGGAGTGTAAATTTGAAGCCATGTCCTTGTGATGTGATAACCCCAACTTAGGGGTGGCAGCTTCATTTAGAGAATAATGATCGCAAGATTTTCTAAGGTCGGGTTGTGCGTACCTCTCTTTCAACATTTTATTGGAAGATTTTGTTAAAAACATAACTTCTCTAGAACTTATTTAAATTATGTATATGACTTGTTTGTGAAATTATTTTGTTTATGCATATGAATAGCCACATAATGTTAGGATTAGCATTAATAATATGTCTCTCTTTGAATCTCTACCATAAATGTTTCCTCATGAAATTTTTTATATTTTCCCTTATGTTAAAGCCATCTAGGTTTAAGGGGAATCCCATGATTTATTCCAAAGAATTTAGTTTATATCACATGTTTAATTCCTTGGAGTTAAGCCATAGGAACCATTAGGAGTTGGATCAGGTGTTTGTCATCAAACTAGTTGTCACTATAGTTGGGATTTATGCATAGTCACTATGGTCACTACAATCACTATGGTCACACAATGCCATATCGCATGTGCAACTATTCTAATGTTCTTTTGTTAACAAAATTAAGGAGTTATTTATTGTTTTTTATCATGGGCTTAATGTCCAATATCCAACTTGTCTGGAAAGGAAAATGATCTAAAAAAACATTATCGTGTACATCCAAACAAGTTCATCAATCACACCAAATAGGATTTGGAATGTGCTATTAAGCTTATAAAACTTGATAGGTGAAATAAACTTATGAAATTTTTGAATAGAAAAATGACAAATACTTAGCTCATGTGACAAATTCTTGAAATAATTAATTTGTAACAGACCAAAATCATGTAAAAAGTTAGACAAAGTATTCCATGTTTTGGTGTTCACATCTACAATATATTTCCAACTAAAAAAACAAGATCTTTCCAATTAAAAAAACATTTCATACATGTACCTTTTTTAAACTCTTTTTCTAAACCCCATTTTAAACAATTGTTCCTGGAAAGGTAGGTCTTGGTAAATCAATTACCCACGCAATGAGTGCATAATTTTTTCAAATCCATTACCCAAGAAATAAGGGCATAATTTTTCCAAATCTATGTTCGCCGACACTAAATATCCCACTAAGGCCTTTCAATTTCATATCAGTATTCAATGGCAAAGGATACCGAACAACTAGAACTCATTTCTTAGTGATATTAACTCATTAATTCTCATTTGTGTCGATCAAGAGGTAAGAATTAATGATTTTGAGGCTTTCTACTCTTTGCATCGTTGATTTTGAATATATTTTCATTTCTTTCCCTTCATCCCAACTGAATGAAATGCTAAGTTGGCAAGGGGAAATGATTTATTTGGTTGTTACAGGCATTTGAAGGGTTACATTGATTTATAACCCTACAATAAGACATAGACATAGGAATACATGGGGAATAAAGCCAATAAGAAGACCCACAATGGATCTAGGAAAAGGGTTAAGAAGACCCCTCCAATATCACTCCATCATTGAAGACCGAAGTCAAGGAAAATATAACCTTAGACATAGGTTGTAAACATTTGGATAAGGGAATTCAATTAGAGAAACTGGATACCCATTTTGAAAATTCATTGGTATTGAAATGTCAGGGATTTCTCAAGAGCAGTGGAGGGAAGAAGGAAAAGAAAGGAAAATGTAAACCTGGAAAAAAAAAGATGGTGGCCAAGGAATTTTGACCAGGAAGCATTTGGGTTTGTTTGGCTTGTGCCAATATGGGTTGTGGGAACGATGAAAAAGAAATGGATACTGCTGGGCATGCTTGGAAGAACTAACTCTATACACGTCACCCTTATGCTTTGCAATGCAATGACAAGCTCCATTGCTGGTGTTTTCCTTACCAAACCACTGAGAAAGACAATTCTGTAGCACCACACAGTGAAGGTGAAGATGGATATTGGAGTTTGCAGATGTAGGCCCTTAAGTTGGTGCAAGAGAAACTTTTGAATCAATCACATGTTGATAATGATATCAGGTTTATGGATGAGGAAGATGTTCTGGGGCTCGCCACGAAATTTGCATCACAGAGTTCAAATGAAATAGATGGTATATGCAATAGAAGCAACAACCATATAGTTAGAGGTCTTATGAATCTGGCTAGTACTTGTCTTTTCAATTTGATTATGCACAATTTTCTTACATTGTATGTGCTTTGTGACTATTTCATGAAACCCGCAGAACTTTCCAAAGGACCAATAAATTTGGCTCTAAGGAAGCTGTATGTATAAACACGTTTAGATGGGTTGGGGCAAGGAGATGAAAATGGATTTAAAAAGGGGATGAAAGGGATTGGAGCAATCATCCCCAAGGCTCTTTTTAGAGCTATTTGTGCCAAGTCTTCTCAATTTAGGTGATATCAGCAGTAGGATAGCCATGACCTGTTGAGGTGTTTATTGGAAAACTTACACATAGAATAATTAAGTGTAAGCAAGTCAAAACACACTATCCACACAAATTATTTAGATGAGAATCCTGGAAATTATGAGGCAACCGATGGTTCCAGAGCTGAAAATTCAAACCATAGGAATGGTGATTCTAAAATAGAAACATTGGTGAATCAAGTATTTAATGGTCAACTGTGTAGCACTGTTCACTGCTGTAAATGTGATCATTATTCAGTGGTGTACGGGCCATTTCTAGATTTGTCGTTTCCTATCTCGACTATACCAAGAGTGAAGATGGTCTCATTTCCTCGACAAAGAGCCCCTTCACATTGAAAATCACAATTGAAGTATGATGCAAGAAGCATCAATATAGGATATGGAGAGGGGAGGCATAGAGTAAACATACATATTCAATAAGAGGCAGAAGTAGATATACCTTCTTAGGAAACCTCTCTAGATATTGTGCATAACAAAACTATTGAAACAGAAGAAAAAGATACAAATGAGCCCTCTCCGTTGGAAGGAAAAGTTGCATATGGAACTGCTTTGAATTAAGATACTAATTGGAATGAATCTATTCCAAAATAAGATACATGATAGAATGGATGCGGTTCACAAGAAGGTACTAGATGGATGGGTGTATTTATATCTTGGATCCACAACTGGATCTGAGGATATTGTATGTCAAGGAAAATGTCCTTTTAATACATTGGAAAATGTGCAGCAAGTTGAGAATCATTATGTAGAAAATTCCATTCCCGAATCTGATTTAAGTAAGCCCGATGACTCTCAAACAAAGTCTCCTCTTCCCGTGGTTGGGGATTCAGAGGTATTGTTACTTCCTTACAAAGAAATGGAGTTGGTAATGATATGGAGGTAACTTGAAAGTCTCTAGATTTGGTTTAGGTGGATACCAATGATTCCTTAGACAAATAGTTAGATGTCAATGCCTCATTGGTTATCGACCCTGAGCCTTTTGATGGTTTTGGGGAACTGTTTGATGAGGATTATATATCTGTTGTTTAGAAAGAAGGATCAGAAGAGGTTGAATATGAGAAATGTTTGTATGATGAAAATGGAAGAGATGGTTTGTTGTATATGGGTATCTATGTTCCTACCGAAATAAAGAAAAAATAGATCGATTTCACAATTTTTCCAATGTTTGTTGATGGTTGATTGGATGATTTCACAAGGTCAGAGATCCTTAGTGGATAAAATGTGTGGAAATGTTCTTCTAAGCTTGTTAAATGTTCTGATAATCTTGAAAATAGGACAACAAAAGAATATAGTGGCATGAGAATTAGTAGCACATTGGTTGTAGGATCAATGTTGAATATTTCAGATGCATTATCAATGGGTGAGAAACAAGTGGAATTGGAAAATGGAGAGAATATTGACTTACTTGAGAATGCAAGAGATAAAGAGTTTGATGATTGCACTTCGACAAGGTGTTCTGTAACTTATTCTATAAAAGCAGATGAGTCTCAGATACATGGTGAGAGAGGAACATGCATTGGAGTGTATGAGAAGGTAAGATGCAGTGCTCAGTGTGAGAATGAAACTGAATGTCAATAGACTGAGGTTCTGCCTAGTTTAAATGATATAGATAATGGTCAACCATCTAAACATGGGGACCATAAATTGAAAAGGGGATATGTAGGGAAAGACACTGTCCATGTGAGTGTTTCTTATGATATAACAATTAATGATTCTTATGCTCAAGGGGCTCCATGCATTTAGGCCAATGGTTATTCTAAAAAAATTGTTTTAGGGATTTGTGGGGCTGGATACAGTCCATAAATTGATGGGATGAATATAGTTGAAAGGCCTTTTTCCACAAGCTCAGTGGTAGAGGGTGGTGGGAGTTCAAATTTTTTGGGAGAATATGATTTTCAACCCCCAAAATTTAGGTCAATTGGGAAAAGACATAATAAAATGGAGTAAATATAATCAAAGAAGAAAGAATATGAAGTGAATGACATATACATGAAGCAACTAAGCAATATATTATAAGTAAGGCACCACTTGTTCTAATGATACATTTAAAAGGATTCAACCAAGATATTCAAGGGAGGTTAAGCAATTTAAGTGGATGTTACCTTTTAAGAGAGGCTTGACCTCAGGCCCTTTTTGGACCCTAGGTAATTTCCAACCTTTTGAAGTATGGTTATTGTATCTTGCTTTTTTTGTTATTTTTGTGTCATATTTTTCTTTCCATAGTTCTTTATTTTATTATTTATTTTACAAGAAGAGCAACAAGATGATAGATTTTAGTGTAGTTTGACCTGGACAATACCTATGAGTCTTGCCGAGTATTAACTAGGTTAAGTACTTACCTCATACTCATCCCTAAACTCACCAGACATGGCCAAGACTTACCAAACTCACCGAGACATGTCTAAACTATAGTTGAGGCCTGAAAAATCGCAAGCAACAACAGTAAGGGATTATCCCCAATCAATGTTCCCAACTAGCCCGTTGACTGTTTGGTATAGGGAATCCGTTCGGTTTGCAGTCCGACTACCATAGGTCAAGTAACAAAAAATGAAGGGTTTAACCGGTTGCGGCTCGGTCCACCGTGTATTTTTCGTATTTTTTGACTTAATGTATGAAATGCACGTGCCTAACTAAATGCAGGGTGATTGAGATGCAAAGGGAAGTCGCAATGTGATGCGCAGGCTCTTACCTCTCGTCTTAGCACCCCCAAGCATCCTAATCAAATACAACCAGAAAATAAACTAACTATCTAATCTATCCCTAGGGAGTAGAGTGTCATTCATTGATGAGTAAAATATTTTGTACATGCATCATGAAAAGTTATAGATAGCTGACACCTCTTTCAAAACACATGAACAATCAAAGATGTTTCAACAACAAGATAGCCAATTGTTTATGAACAACGTTTATTACTCATAACAGGAAAAACATCACCAAATAAACTAGAGAACATTCCAGCAAGAACATAGGTTCAGAAATTAGAACATTCTCATAGTTAATGAGACACAGCTGGAAATGAAATAGTTCCTCTTCAACATTGCTCATTTAAGTACATTTGACGCATTCCATATTGCACTTCTTCCAGCATGCAAAAATTGCAGATTCTCATTGTAAAACGAAATAGTTCCTCTTACAATAGACCGTTTACAAATTTTTTCAGGGGAAAAAGCCCCTTCTAAGTTCTACATTTCCCTTATTTAACTACAACCACCCATCGTTTGGGCTGTCTCCCAACATATAACTTTTTTGTTCCCCAACACTTCATATCCTTCGGTTCTGTCTTTTCTCGCACACTCATGATTGGTTGAGTAACTGTTGGACCCTTCGGATTTGCGCTTTCGTTGCCTTCAAAGTGGTTTTGGTCATACCACCATCAACGGTCCGCCTCCCTTCTTACTGCAACAGTTTCATCATTCTCTAGGATTTCACCTGCAATCAACAACGAGCACCATTCATTGAAAACCATAACAGCAAAATAATGCGAACTGAAACTGCCAATCCATAGGAAATGACTGGGTGCATCTCTTTAACCGACAAGAGGCTGGATTAAGCTTTTTGGGCAGGAAAGATCTGAAACGGCCTTCAGAAGGCTTTGACATCAGACAGGAAAAGGCTTTCCTAGCCGCAACAGCGAAAAGACCAGGGCTGAAGTGACACCACACGCAGGCGGAAGCAGCCTAAATCGGAAGTTGGAAAGCTTTATGCTTCGGAGGCTGAAGGACTTCCCCAGCCGCAACGGTGGAAGGGAAAAGGTTATACCCACGCGGGACAGGTGAGCGGGAAACTTTGAATCAGAAGTCGGCCAGCCTTGGACATCAGAAGCTAAAAGACTTTACCATCTGCAACGGCAGAAGAGACAGTGGTTTAAGACCCTCGAATCATGGGTGGGAAGGCTAAATCAGAAATCAGAGCACTTTGCGCTTCGGACGCAAAACCATTTTGGGAGCCACCACGATGGACGCGAAAAAGATAGCAGCTTCTGAATAGAAATGGACACACGATCACGGGAAAAATTAAGTGTTCATACAGCTTTAAAACTCAACCATCGGACAGAAACTTGCTATACTTCCACAACAGCATCCTTCGATAAAAACACTTGGTTCGATCAACAAGTGAAAACAATCTTAGGAGGAGCGACTCACCCTGAATTCTAACATGACAGTTTCAAACAGGCTGACAGTCAAACTTCAAAGTCACTCGAAAAGAAGGCATGCCCGAAAGGCTCAAGAATTCAATGATAAAAATTAATGCTAAATCATGGGGAGGGGCCCAAAAATCTGAGAGATTTTGGGGAGAACAGTTGCAGCTGCAACAACTGACGATTTCCTGGTGAACCTAGATCTCTGGGTGATTATACCTTGAGTGACAGACTGTTTCATAATAAATGCATCCATTGAACTCTTCCATCCATATGGATTTCTCAAATGACAAAAGTGTGTACCTTTAATTATTGATGACAGTCCATTTGGGAAAGGGGGAACCAGGAATTTTCAAGTCCAGATAACTCTGTTGAGGCCAGAAGATGAGTTTATTATTAATTTTGTCTTCAGGTAGTTGACAGCATCGGACACCACAAGATTGTAGCATAGGGTAAACAGGAATATTCATTTGTTCCGCATTCCCATGCCACTTTAGCACTTTTGTCCCTTTTCGTATGAGTCCTCCTATTTGCCTTTTCTTACTGAATTTTAATTTAGGATCCTCTATCCCATAATGTCCTTTTGTGTGAGCGGTGTGCTTTCAGCTCATGGACGAAGGGGATCTTTTGGCGATTTATTACTTGTGATTCAACATTTGCTTTGATGTATAGTGCTTTCATGGGAGTTTTTGACTCTTATTTGCCTTTTGACATTCATTTCTTGGCATGGGATCATTTATATTTAACATGATGTTCACCTTGCTCTTTTCCATGGGTCCTCTGCTGTCCCCCCTTAGAACATTTTAAGTGTGTAGTGGATGGAGCCTCAACATAGTATTCTGGACTCTTTGAATCCGGTTTATTTCACAGGGATTAAGCAGGACTTCAATGCACATAGAGATATTCGAGAAAACTGCTAGACCGAAAGAAGTTCAAATGGCAACATACAGTCTGATACTCAAACATATTTATCATTCCCAAAAAATTTGATATCCCCCATACAACCTCCAGTTCGTCCCCTTTATTGAGATCAATAAAACTTCACTAAAACAAATCAAAAACAAAAAAAAAAAACAAAAAAAAACATGACTCAATAGACACCAAAACAGCTTATTTATATACAGGACAGAAAAAACCCAAAAGAGCTCAGGAGAAATAAGGTTTGAGAACCAAACCATTTACTGGCAAGTTCTCTTCCCAACCCTGTAAATCTTGCAATTTATAAGTAGAAGGACCGAGCTTTGCAGTGACCTGAAAAGGGCCTACCCACAACTGTTGGAATTTAGTATGCTTCCCTTTCTCATCATGGGGGTGATCCCATTTGAGGACTAAGTCTCCCACTTCAAAGTCTTTCGTCCCAGATTTATGTTTGTCAAACCACCTTTTTATTACCTCCTGCTGATGCTTAAAGCGTTCTCTGGCTATGGATCTAACTTCTTCGGCTTTCAGAAGATTGCATATCCTCATTTGTAAAACCTCATTCTTCGACCCACAAGACTCTTGAGCTAAAATGGAAGACGGTAGCATGATGTTGGGAGGGAGGATGGATTCTTTTCCATACATAAGGGTATAGGGTGACACTCCTATCGTAGACTTGGGGGTGACTGTGTCAGCCCAAAGGGCGTTTGGTAAGGCTGAGTGCCAACTTCTCTGGTTTTCTATCACATTCTTCTTTAGGATTCTAATCATATTTTTATTTGTGGATTCCGCCAGGCCATTTCCTTGTGGATAGTAATTGGCAGAATAATGCAATTTTATCCCATTATCATGAGAAAAAGTAGTCAATTTAATTGAAGAAAAGTACGTGGCATTATCAAAAACTAATGAAACTCAAACTCCAAACCTGGTCATGATGTGGTTCTGCAGGAAGCTGATGACTTCATCTTGATTTATCTTGCGCAGCGGAACAGCTTCAACCCAGCGAGTGAAATAATTAGTCGTGGTCAGAATGTATTTGTGTTGAAGGGAGGAATTTGGCTTTATTTCTCCAATGATATCCAAACCCCATTGCTCAAAAGGTTCTGTGATCATCACAGGCTTTAGAGGTGCTGCTGCTCTAGGTTGTCTCCCACTACATCTTTGACAAATATCACATTTTCTGACGTGTGCGTGTGCATATTTGAAGAGTGTAGGCCAATAGTAACCAGCTCTGAGGATCTTGTGGACTGTAGTGTCTCCTGAATAATGTCCCCCAGCCGGATCGTCGTGCAATTCAGACATTACTTTCTTAGCATCTTCTTTCTCCAAACATCTCAGAAGAACCCCGTCATAGTTTTTTCTGAATAATACGCCTTCAACAATTTGATATGAAGCTGATTTCAGATGTAGCGCCCTTCTTTGTTTAGAGTTCCAATGTTTCGGCAACAGTCCTGACTGTAGGTAATGTATAAGGTCTCTGTACCAAGACTCAGGAGTTGTAAACAAAGGACAGACATCTACTAAATGTAACTCGTCTTCATCTTCCCAATTTTGTTCTTCATTTTCTTTATTTTTAGTCATCAATTTGCACAACCCTTGACCTTTAACTATGGAGGCCGGCTTGACCTTGAGGCCATATTCTTGAAGAGCAGCTACCCAGTTGCCCCTTCTTTCCCCTAAATCCTTCTATATAAGAAGGGACCTTACAGCTGGGTAAGGGACGATGACCTTGGTTCGATTCTTCAGGATATAAGGCCTGAATTGCTTCACTGCTTTGAATACTGCGTACACCTATTTATCAATGGCCAGGTAATTTAATTCAGCCCCTTGTAGGCCAGTGCTCATGAAGGATATTGGGAACTCATCCCCTCCATCTTCTTTTTGCGTGAGCACAACTACTATCGAATCATCAGACGCAAAGGTATATAGTATAAAGTCTTTATCGAAGTCTGGGCTCTTTAGGGAGGGTGCATGTGCAACAACAGTTTTGATTTTGCTGAAAGCATTCTTTTCAATATCAGTCCACTTGAATTGTGCATTTTGCTTCACCATCTGCTACAGTGGTTTGACAATCTGAGCGAAATCAGGCACAAATCTCCGCACAAAATTTATGGTCCCCATGAATGATTGTATCCCTTTCTTATTGTGTGGCAAGGGGATTTGTTCAATAGCCTCAATCCTTTCTGGATCAATGGAGATTCCTTGCTTAGACACTATATGACCCAGCAATTTGCCTTCTGTGACCGCGAACACACATTTCTTAGGATTGAGCAAAATACCATACTTCCGACAGCGTTCAAAAATCTGTCTTAAGTGAAATGCGTGCTCTTCTCTTTTCTTCGAGAATATTGTAATATCGTCAAGGTATACTATAGCACTGTGGCCAATCAATCCTTGGAAAGCAATATCCATAGCCCTTTGAAAAGTTGCTCCAGCATTTATAAGTCCAAAGGGCATCCTTCTGTAGGCAAAGGTTCCCCATTTTGTTCTGAATGTTGTCTTTAATCGATCTTCTTCGGCTACCAACACTTGATTGTAGCCAGAGAAACCATCTAATAAGGAAAAGAGTTCAGAACCTGAGACCTCCATGGGTGGCACCGGATAGTTATCTTTATCCAAGGCTCGGTTTAGATTTCTGAAATCAACACATAATCTGATTTCACCAGATTTTTTTCTGACCGGTACCAGATTTGACACCCATTCAGAGTGCTTGACTTTAAAGATGATTCTAGCATCCAATAATTTTTTGACTTCACTTTGAATTAGCGGTTCCAACTTGGGATGCATTTTTCTTAAAGGCTGCTGATACAGCTTGATGCCGGCTTTGATGGGAACAATGTGTTTGATGATGTTTGTATCGTATGTTTTCAGATCTTCGTACGTCCAGGCAAATACATCCTTATATTGTTTAAACAAACTGACGAACTTATCTCTTTCTATTGGTAAGCAACATTTGCCGAGATTCACAAATTGAGGATTCGTTTCTGTCCCTAAATTTATCAGCTCGAACTGTAAAGAAGAGCTGTGAGTTTTCACGTTAGCTGGTCTCCTGAATTTTTCATTTAAATCAAACATCTTTTCTAGCGTCCTGACTCCTTTAGGAATGAAATTGTCATATTTCATCTCGGCCTAATGTTCTTCATCATCTATAATTGCTCCTTTGAATACTTCGTCATTCGTTAAACATTCTATGATCTGCTGGTCATCATCGAACACTCACAGATTGGTTATCATATCAGGTACTGAGGGCCTGAAAAGCAATTCAACAGTACATCGATTATTGGTGGGTACAAGCCTAGCGGCCGAAGTTGCTAATAAATCAGCTGCTACGTTTTTTAGTCTTGGAATTGAAACAATATTGAATGCATTAAAACATTTCAGCAAGTCCCATACCTCATTTTGGTAAGCCTTTAAGTGAGGGGAAACATAATGTATTTGATTTCTGATTTGTTTTACAATTATTTTAGAATCTCCAAAGACTTTTAAATTACTTACCTTTAACTCGATGGCTTTCTTTAAGCTTTGCACCAGTGCTTCATACTCAGCTGTATTGTTAGTACATTCAAATTCTAATCTACATGCAAGAAAGTGCTTATTATTTTGAGGATCAATTAAGACACAGCCATCCCCTGATCCTTCTAAAGTCTTAGAGCCATCAAAAAATAAAGTCCAGAAATCACTAACTACTGAATGTGAATCTATTCCTATGGCTAAATCTACTATTTTACAATCAATTTCATCAGCCTGCGAAAATCGAAGGAGATCGGGCTGGGTGTCTGAAGTGTTGCTGGCTTCTTCCGCTTGGTAATTTCCCGGTTCTAATTCAACAAAGTAGTTCCCCAAGACGGAATCCACTGGTTCATTATTTTCTTCAAGTCTAGTAACATTATGCTTCATGTGAGGCTCCCTTAGGATCTTAATCTGGTTTGGACTTCCCTTATAGGGCAACCACAAATGTGACCAATCAGAAGCGAAATATCCATTCAGCTTCCCTGACCAATCTTTGCTAAGAACAAGCCCGTAAGCATCTGGTATATCTTCCACCACGATGTTAATGACCTGGCATACTTTATCATTCGATGCCAGGCGGATCAGGACATCTTCCATCTTGCCCAGTACTTTTACATCAGTCTTGTCCAATTGGACAACTCTCCACGTGGATGGCTTGGGCTATCCATTTATCCATTTACATACTGATATTGGCATAACATTGATTGATGCCCTTGAGTTCACCAGGAAATTATGTACATTGTGATTGAAAATTTCAAACGTAAGGAGGAAAGGTGGATGTTTACATTTAGGCTTACCTCCAACGCTGGTTTCCCCAATTTCTGTTTTCTCTTTGGATTGATTGTCAATGGGCAGCTCTTCATCCGGTGCTTCGAGTGCTTTCAACAGTTTTTCTTTTTGCTGTGGGACTTTGCACATTTCGAACAGTGGGACATTTACCTTTATCTTCTTTAAATCTTCCATAATGTCATATTCTATTTGTTGTTTAATGGACTGAGATTTATCAGCACTCACCTTTTCTTCATTTGGCTTGGGCAACATTCTATTCTGCTTAGTATCTTGTTTGGTAATAGTGAATTCTGGAATCTTATCAGCCAAGGATTTATCTTGAAATTTATTCTTGAGATTTCTCTGCAGCCTTCTGATCTTTGGGAGTAAAAGACTGTCATCACTAACCGTCCCTTGGCTCCTAGTTGTCACATTAGCTTCCCTGACATCCTTGTGTCCCTGAGTCTTTTCCTCTTCTGCATCGAGTAAGGAAACATAATTCCATAATGCCATGGTCTCCTCTTCCTGTTCTTTAGTAGAAGTAGGAGCGGCATTCTCTTTCTTTTCATCATCGTCTTCTTCCGTTAATCTCGAATCCAACATCTGATTCATGACCAATGTCATTGAATTTATCCATTGCGAACAACTCTTTTCGGAATGAGGTTGTTGATGAAAGGTGCAGAAATTTTCCATCCCTATATCTGTCAAATTCATGGATGCAGTACTGTGAGGAGGAGGTTGGGACTGATTGCTATCCTCCCTTTTCTTATAATATGGCCTGTAGAACTTTTGTGCTTCTTTTTCTTTCTCCAAGTCTATGATTTTGTTGGAAAGCTTTTGCATCATTTTTGCCATATTTTCATATTCTAGTGATTTTTCCTCTTTAGGCTTGGCAAATAATAAGGATTTCCTCCCCGCTCCTTTCTCTCCTGACTGTTCGGGATAATATTCAACTCTTTCTCTTTCTGCCTCCACTACTTCTGCCTCTTCATAAGTTTCTGCCAACATAGGCTTGGCCCTACCTTTTGCAAACATGGAGAGATCAGGGCCCAAAGATGATGTATAATATTCAATCAGGACCTTGTTTGAAGGATTGTCTGTGTTAGAGAAATTCTTAAGATATGCTGCAAATCTCTGGGTGACGCTGTGCACCTTCTCCTTTCTCTCTTTCTTCAAGGCGCACAGTCCTTTCATGAGGGCTGCGTGAGTCTTTTGAACGGCATACTTGCTTCTGAAAATCCTCTCGAAAGTATTCCAATCAGGGATAGAATTAGCAGGCAACCCAAAATACCATGATGCAGCAGCTCCTTTGAGAGTATGTGGGAATAGTCTGCACACTACATCTTCATGCTCCCCAGCCCTTAATCCTTCTATTGCCAAGTAAAAACTCTACAAATGATCATCCACTAATATTTTCTCATTTGGATCAAATTTAGGCAACAACTTTTCAAAGGCCTGGGGTAGATCATGTAAAGGAGGGGTCAAGTTTAGAGGTGATCTGGCTCTCCATGCAGGTGGTGGATTTGGTGGATTAGGTGGAGGTTGATTTGCGTTAACGCCTGCCATAAGTAGGGGTGGAGAGTGAGGAGGTGAGCCAACTAGAGTGTGGGCAAGAGAACTGTAAGGGGTCTCTGGGCCTTCTTGATTCAAAGGTAGGACAACTTCTTGTAAGGCAGTTTCTACAAGTTCTTCCTAGTCTCCAACCAGCACTGAATCTTCTACTATAGGACGGTCTTTCTTTTTATACTCTCTTCTGGGCAATTCAAGGATAATTGGCAATCCTCCAATCTTCTTTACATATGCCCTTGTGTGTCTTTTGAGGTCATTTACAACTTCGTTGCTAATAGAATATAGATGTTCTCTATTCTCTTCTTCTGGAATTGGATTACGTGGTTCACTGCTTTCAGAACTTTAACCGGTGGAAAAATTTTGGGAAAACGGGCTTCTTCGGCTAGCCACGCACTGGCGGCCCTCCTTATAGCACCGAAAACTGTTGAGCCCTGAAAAATCACAGGAAACAATAGTAAGGGATTCTCCCCAATCAACGTTCCCAACTAGCCCGTTGACTGTTTGGTATAGGGAATCCGTCCGGTTTGCGGTCCGGCTACCGTAGGTCAAGTAACAAAAGACGAAGGGTTTTACCGGTTGCGGCCCAGTCCACCATGTATTTTTCATATTTTTTGACTTAATGTATGAAATGCACATGCCTAACTAAATGCAAGGTGATTGAGATGCAAAGGGCAGTCACAATGTGATGCACAGGTTCTTACCTCTCGTCTTAGCACCCCCAAGCATCCTAATCAAATACAACCAGAAAATAAACTAACTATCTAATCTATCCCTAGGGAGCAAAGTTGTCATTCATTGATGAGTAATATATTTTGTACATGCATCATGAAAAGCTACAGATAGCTGACACTTCTTTCAAAACACATGAACAATCAGAGATGTTTCAACAACCAGATAGCCAATTGTTTATGAACAGTGTTTATTACTCATAACATGAAAAACATCACCAAATAAACTAGAGAACATTCCAGCAAGAACATAGGTTCAGAAATTAGAACATTCTCACAGTTAATGAGACATAGCTGAAAACGAAATAGTTCCTCTTCAACATTGCTCATTTAAGTACATTTGATGCATTCCATATTGCACTTCTTCCAGCATGCAAAAATTGCAGATTCTCATTGTAAAACGAAATAGTTCCTCTTACAAAAGACCGTTTACAAATTTTTTCAGGGGAAAAAGCCCCTTCTAAGTTCTACATTTCCCGTATTTAACTACAGCCGCCCATCATTTGGGCTGTCTCCCAACATATGAATTTTTTGTTCCCCAATGCTTCATATCCTTCAGTTCTGTCTTTTCTTGCACACTCATGATTGGTTGAGTAACTGCTGGACCCTTTGGATTTGTGCTTTCATTGCCTTTGAAGTGGTTTTGGTCATACCACCATCAACGGTCCGCCTCCCTTCTTGCCGCAACAGTTTCATCATTATCTAGGATTTCACCTGCAATCAACAATGAGCACCATTCATTGAAAACCATAACAACAAAATAATGCGAACTGAAATTGCTAATCCACAGGAAATGACCGGGTGCATCTCTTTAACTGACAAGAGGCTGGATTAAGCTTTTTGGGTGGGAAAGATCTGAAACAGCCTTCGGAAGGCTTTGACATCGGACAGGAAAAGGATTTCCTAGCCGCAACGATGGAAATACCAGCGCTGAAGTGACACCACATGCAGGCGGGAGCAGCCTAAATCGGAAGTCAGAAATCTTTATGCTTCGGAGGCTGACGGACTTCCCCAGCCACAACGGAGGAAGGGAAAAGGTTATACCCATGCGGGACAGGTGAGTGGGAAACTTTGAATCAGAAGTCGGCCAGCCTTGGACATCGGAAGCTAAAATACTTTACCGTCTGCAACGGCAGAAGAGACAATGGTTTAAGACCCTCGAATCGTGGGCAGGAAGGCTAAATCAGAAATCGGAGCACTTTTCGCTTCGGACGCGAAAAAGATAGCAGCTTCTAAATAGAAATGGATGCACAATCACAGGAAAACTTAAGTGTTCAGACAGCTTTAAAACTCAACCATCGGACAGAAACTTGCTATACTTCCACAACAGCATCCTTCGATAAAAAAACTTGGTTCGATCAACAAGTGAAAACAAGCTTAGGAGGAGCGACTCACCCATTATGCATTGAATCCAAGGTAGAAGTCTCTATCTATGAAGTAGGAGTGAACTTCCATGAAGGTGAATCGAAGCTGTAAAAAACATAGAAGGTAAAGAGAAAATAATGCTACAACAATTCACAAATGCAATGATGTATGAAAAGGGGAAGGTGCCCATTGATGGGTGCATAACAAAATGGCGCCCTTACATGATTAGGGAAAGGTTTCGCCTGATGGTCATCATTGAGTTTTCCATGTCCAAACAGCGTGACATATTTGCAAAACCACAAGAGCTACACTTTAGCATCATGATTACAAGAAACAAGACAAATGAGTGCATGACAGAGAAAAAACATTGGGAAGGGTACAAATAAGGAACAAATCTAATTGTCATGCAAGCAAATAGAACTATACTATGAAAGTAAAGTGCAAAAAGTAAATTCCAAAATGAGAAAGGGGAGAAGTAACAAATCATACTTGCATTTATATTTATGTTGATTCCATGTGTTATCACATTGGGGACATGCTAACAACACAAGAAAAAACACTAAGGTATGCTATAAGTTGCATGTGAGTTATGAAAAATAAGATATGTTGCAAATTGAATGTAAAAGCTCATGAAAGTGTGTTGGAGATGATGTAGATGAAGTGCAATAGTGGTGATGTTGACCAATCTATGTACCTACAACAAAAATGCTAGAAGCTTGTCTTCTGCAGGGCAAGGGTGACAGCCATTACTGAGAGGATAGCGGCCTAGTGAAGGGAGAAGGAGAAAGAAGCAAGACGGAATATTTCCTTGATAGGAGCAAAGGGGGCACACCAATGTAGGTCGATATCAATGTTGTGCAAGCCTTGAGTTAACAACAAGAGGATTAAATCAAATCCTTATGATATTCATTAAAATTGCCTCAAATAACCATTGTGCCCCAAGCAATTAACAAAACCTATTCATCCCATGATTAGTCCATTGATAGTGCCTTGAGGGGAAAAGGGGAAAAGAGGAGGGTAGAAGAAACAAAAAAGAGGGAGTACAACCTTTCCTTGACTGAAAGAAAAGGGAAAACTAGAGGACAATTGAGAAGAAGGTAGGTAAGAGAAGAGGGAGATCATAATGGAAAAGATGGGGCAGCATTGCATTTGCCATGGTTTGATGATAAGCCAACTATGCTTTCCATCTTGGGAAGGAGACATGAGTAGCCCAATTATTGAATCAGACTGGTTTGTGTGATTGTTGAATACATACTTGGTTATTGTAGACTACCTCTATGTCCTAAACTCATGATGATAAATGGATGGGCTTGGATGGGGTTTCGAAGAGGGTTAAAGGGTTGAAAGGAGTGAGCACTAGAGACCAAAAAAGTTATCCATTTTCGAAGGTTAAGGGTAGAAATTAGTGTTAAAATTTCACTTCATGTAACATTCATAGAATTTAAACCTGACAACTGAATCTGAAAAATTCTAAAACACCCATCAAAAAATCAGATGTGCATAAACCAAAAATTTATATAGAATATTCAAGAGTGCAAACATCACATATCAAAAGGTTAAATCGTTCTAGAAATAAACATTGAATAGATCTAGGAAAATTAGTATCTAGAAAGTAAATTGACATGCTAAATATGCAACAACCCAATAGTAAATAGATAATATTTGTATGAAATGAGAGATCTGGAACAAATCAAGACAAATGACTAAATCTATACTACTCAACAGTGAAAATAATATCAGATCTGGAGAGTTAAATCAGCAAATACACTTTGTACCAACAATCACATGTTGGTGGGGGAATCCATAACAACTTGTGTATTTATATTTGGTGGGTGGGTATATTTGATATATAGAGAAAAAAAACGTAGGTTCGTTGGATTGCATCAACAACTTGACCATGTGATTGATGAGTGTGTCAGATATGAAGTTTTGTCCATCATGAATGGGTTGTTTGGGTATAATGAGATTAAAAATCATAGGATAATTAAAAACTTTATTCACCATGTTTGAGGATGTTTCAAAAGGTGTAACCAGTGTTATTATGGAAAATGTTACTCAAAGTCTTTGTTGTAGCTACACCTCATATTTTTACCCTTTCTCTTGGTAGTGGTGCTACTTCAGGTGCCATAGCATTTGCTGTGTCTGTCTTTCCTATACAAAGATAATTTAAAGTCGCTAAGGTAGCATATGCACCACCTGGATATGCCACTACTTAAAATTCCGCATTAATGGATTAAGAAACTGGTGCTTATTTTAATAATTCTATATGACCATCAGATGGGATAATCCAATTTCAATGATGAAGAAAAGGGAGTGGTCCAAACGAAGCACTAATCTAGCAAAAAATCCACCATGTGGGATGAAGATATCCCAAAATATTCCTAGACTTGGAGGAAGACTCGTACTCCTAAGTTCTAGCTTGTTTATTTTTTTTGTTGGTTTTTATCTCTTTAATGTTAGCTCTTTTAAGAAAAGACCATACAAGGGATCTGTTGGTTTTTATCTCTTTTAAGAACAAACCATACAAGGGCTTTGACATCTAGCTCATAGTTAGTAAGTGGCTCTCCTTCATGAGATAGATATATTTTAATATTGTTATTATCTTTTATTGCAAGTTGTAGGCTATCAAAACCCCCAAATTTTCATAAAAAATTAAAATTTTTGAGATAAGAAAAAATAAATGTTAAAACCTGTGGTTTACTAACAGCTAACAGTTGGCATAAAAGAAACAGTCAAGTAATTAGTTTCATTAAATTCTAAATTAATAACTTAACAATTTATTTTTCGTAGCCATAATAAAATCTTTTCGTGTGCTATTTGCTTCAGTTTACTGATTAGTTCTTTCATGTCAGTAGGTGGAATCTACTTTTGAATCCGGGGCTTACCTAGAAATCGTGCTAATGCAGATGAATATTGTTTCTTACAGGTTTTTACAGGTATGATCGATCAAGTATATTTTTAAAAGATCTTTTAGTGTCAGCAGTATTTTGTTTGCAAATTAAAAAGCTTAGAACAAAAGGCTGCTAAACACTAGACAACTCCTGTAAGGTAAAATCATTTGATTTTCATCAGTTGTTCAAGTAAAAAAGTTCAGAAAAATAAATAATGACAATACAACATAATTGCGACTCTAGACACTAGAATCTCAATTACAAGTTGTTGGAATATCGTTCAGAGTGGTGTGTTCAGGACTAGTTGATGGTAGCTAGTTATCTGTCTTAAGGTATTGTCATTGATGGCAATCTTCTATAAAAAGAAGGGGAACTGATGTCAAATGGATGTGGCAATCTACTGAAAAAGAGGCAAGCACGCAGGTATCAATGGAGAAAACTCTTAATCGGAAGTCGGAACGCTTTGGACTTTAGAAGCGGAATGACTTTCCTAGCCACAACGGCAGAAAAAGAAAGGTTAAAAACACACACGACTATAAGCATTGGAAGTCGGAAGGTATTTACATCGGAGGCTGAATGACTTTTTCAGTCGCAACGGTGGAAAAGGACTCTTAATTGGAAGTCGGAACGCTTTGGACTTTGGAAGCGGAATGACTTTCCCAGCCGCAACGACGGAAAAAGAAAGGTTAAAAACACGCGCATCGAAAGTCAGAAGGTATTTACATCGGAAGCTGAATGACTTTCCTAGCCGCAACGGTGGAAAAGGAAAGGTTAAAGACACGCATGACTATAAGCATCGGCAGTCGGAGTGCATTGGACTTCGAATGCTTCATTGCTTTGGGAGCCGCAACTACGGAAGGATAGTGACTTTCTCAGCCGCAACAGCGGAAGACCATCAGACTGCAAGTTCCGCAGTCAACATTGACAAAAGGAAAATGGCGGATGGTTAGCTCGTTGAGGAGCCGCAACGGTAGGGGTATAAGCAAATAAACTTCCGATGAATTTAAACTAGCAGCGGCTCAACTCCAGCATTGTACAAAGTTTTTTTTCTGAAGAATCACGAGATTTCTATCATTCAAGCAATTGATGACCAAAACCGTAGAAGGAGATGAACAGCACAGATGGCTTAAAGAGAAGAGGAAGTCTCCATATTTAGAATCGAGCCCAAGACTCTTTTGAACTAAAAGCAGTGGAACATGAAGAGTCTAGCATAGTGACGAGTCAATGGGATTAGAGAACTATAGTATGACTATTCGTGGAATGTAGAGAGTCAGGCAAGCTGGGCATTCGAATTTTTTTTTTCAGTTAGAGATCTTGAGAATCTATGGTATTCGTGGAATGTGAATCGTTTTTGTACAGATCAGCGTTCGAGATGTTGAGAGTCTTGACAGTTAGATATCTATGAACGGTTTCTCATTTGCAATTAGATGGTACATGAAGAGTCCGTAACCGTTTCTGTAATGAATGGAGAGAATGAGAACCGAGTGAAATTTATCTATATATACTGTAGCAAGCAGAAGAAAGGTGGCACGGTTTTTTGAGGAGAGTAATGGTGTGCAGAGTATTAAGAGATCAGTACTGTAAACTAATACTGAATGAGCAGAGCAGCAGAGCAAAGGAACTGAAGAATGTGCTGAACAGTTGATTAGAACAGAGGAGCAGAGAGCCGATGTTGAACAGAGCAGAGTGATTTGGTAAGCAGAGACATATATGTATTGTTGAATTTTGATTCTATTGGAAAGTCTAGCAAATAAGGGAGGTAGGGAGGTGCTAGGGGAGACTTTATGTCTCTGTCTACAAGTGGGTTCTTGTAGAAATTGAATATTGGTGTCTTCACCCAGTTGGTGCTGGGTTAAACTAGAAGTTGGTGCTTCCACCCAGTTGGTACTAGGTTATAGTGAGAGTTGGTGCTCTCAGCAAGTTGGTGCTTGCATTCAGAGGTTGCAGCCTCCTTGAGTCGGTGCTCAAATAAGAAGTGATGTATAGCCATTGAAGCCTTTGACATCATAAGAAGAAGAGGTTTTTCCCTTATGGGTTTCCTCGTGAAATATCTGTGTATCATAAATGTGATTAAATGTTGTGATTGAATGCTGTGATTTATGTTATCTACTCATATGTTTATAACTCTGAATTCATAGCAAATATTGACTACCATAAAGTTTATTGAGTCTAAGTTAAAAGAAGTATTTTTCTGAAAAATCTTTACTAACTGATTCACCCCCCCCTCTCAGTTAGTTTATACCTGTAACACAAGTATTTCTACTTTAGTTTAGTAATTTGTAACATTTATAAACATGGTTTTGTCAGTATATAAGCAATATGGTCTTATCTTGCCTGTGTAATTATTAACCCTTATTTTGTTTCTATAATATACTTACAACCTATTATCTTTTAGACTATAAAAAAAAACCTTTGAGTGTAAAACTATGACCATCATACCCTTCTATAAGAGCTTATGTTTACCACTACTTTATTCCCAAGTCTAACTCTATGTTCTATTAACTTTTGCATTTAATAGGATCGTTCCTATTCCAATTATTAGATTTACCTTTATAATTATCTTACTGTCCACTAGACATTTTGCATGAGCATAAAACCAAGTTGAGTTATACTCCCCAGTAATATCAAAGTAATGTCACTTAAACTATGTGACAGGATTTTGTGATAACATTGTTATCTTCAGCTTTGTACTACTTCATAGTTTCGATGCTATTTGAGTTATCAGTTCAATTATATTTCATACATATGCATAATTGATTTGTTCGATGAACATTCAATCTACCAAAAGTTTGCTATTATAACGTATTTACATCTAGCCTTTAACTTCTTTTGCATTATTATAAGTTACTATCTATAAGTTTTAGACTTGTAATATTCCTAAGGCTAAATAGTTTACTATGCACAAGCTATAGTTTAACTTGCTACTAGAGACACTATAGTCATGCAATAGATAGCATGCACTCTTTTTTTAACTATATTTAAGACTTAAACTTTGACCTAATCTATAAACAAAACATATATTACATGATTTCAATATTCTCAATACAATGTTTAGAGTAAGGTTGTGCCAACAAATATATCATTATGGTGATGTTTATTATATGACACTATAATGTCGTTCATAGCAAGGGTTTTATGCTTAATCCACATCGAGCTTATATTTAAGATTTATACATGACACAAAGCTTGGTCAACGTAATCCCTCCACGATGATAAACTTGTGATTATGTTAATATAATAAACGGTGCAATTGATTAGTGATTTGGTTACGAATTATTGGGTTGACAATATGGTTAAACCCACGTTGCAATGAACAAATAATTGATATAATGCCTCCATGCAAGAACTATAGGACATGACCCTCGCTGCATGGATAAATTTGTTACTACATGGTTGAATTCTGTCCACGTCTGGAAAATATATAATGTACTGGAAACCTAACCAAACACATTCTTGTCTCATAGTTTACACTGGCTCTAGGGTTGCTTGGCTTGTCTCCCATGGCGGCTGTTGTTCTCCTAGTTACCGTTGCCTTGTACCTTGACTCCGTGTTGCCTCCGTTCTCCAGTATGTGGTTTTGATTGCTGGTTCTTTCTTTGCAATATGTGGAGTTATCCTTCCTGCTACCTTCGTTTCACTTCCTGTGAAATATTTCTTCCAAGGCTTGCATAGCTGGGTGACTACTTCGGTTTCCTTCTTGGCTCTTCATGGCTCGCCACTGTGCGAGGTTTTGAGGGTTGTTGGGTTCCCCACTACACCGTCTATAGGTGACAGTGCTTTGTGAAGTTGTTCGCTGTTCTCCTAGTGATAGGTAAATTTCATAATGAAATTTTCTTTCATTTACTACAAGTTTATATAGAATATTTTCAAGCTATAACATGTATATTATTTTATTGACAGGGGTTTTATGCTTGCTGCAGGTGCTCGTCAAAGTGAAGCTTGTACAAGGGATAAAATGACAGCCCTTGCAACTACTGTGGCTCGTGGTTCAAACTCGGGTAAGCCCCATGGTCTGAAAGATGGATTCTCCCTCTATTATTATTAGGGTGGTCGTTGGACTCGCCCAGGGTTTTGAAAACCCTCTCTCATCTTGTCACGAGTTATGTTATGCTTTTTACTGTTTTACAGGTTGTTGGGAAGAATATTTAAATCTAAACCCTTGATAGGGTGGATGCAATTTGTATTGTGCACAGTAATCAATCGAAGCTTTGGCTTCACAGTCGGTTTTTAGGTTTATAAAATTTGTAAAAGCATAAAAGTTATAAACTCGTTTTGGTTGCCGGGAGTTATGCTATACTCTGTGTAATTTAGGGTTTTTACCCTTCCTGAATATAAATGAAGTTTAAACTTAGTTGAGTATTTTGTAAGGGTTTTATAAATTATATTTTAAGGCTGATACTTACAGCTGTGATGTAAATCTTGGTTGTTTGATGGAAGTCACAGGTTAGGGTTTGACCTATAAAAACCCTTGTTCTGTTTATACTAATCTTATGAGAATAATTATATTGTTTCTCTATTTTATTCTATCTGTCTTTAAAGGACCGTGAGTAGATTATTTGACTATTTAATGATGGTTATATAATTGTTATGAATTTGGTTATTATGTCTGTACTTGTAATGTAATAATTTAAGGGTTTGAACCCCTACATTTATTTATATAAATGTATGCTGTTATTAGAAGACTCTGTTTCTCTTGTAAATGCATTTATACAAGTTAATTAGTAATGTAGTTTATTTTTGTGCATAACAATTTTAGTTAGTACTTTTAAAAGAACTAACCTATGTATAACCTAGGTTACTACGGTATTGAAAATGTTTATAATTTACGCTCAGAACATGAGCTAGGGTTTACTCCCTTTTAACCTTAATAGTATATTAATTGCTATGTTATTATCTTGTAAATTTTATTACTGTTATACAGTTTTTCTTCTATTTGTTTTTATAAATGATTAATTTATAAATATCACTGTTTAATGATAATAATAATATTATTTGTATGTATAATATTATTATCTATGTATGATATCTATTCTTAAGATTATGTTGGTTCTTATTTGTATAATAATTACGACTCAGAGCAGTCTGTATTATTTGTGTTATTTATTACCATTGTTTTTGTAGACTTACAGAAAATTAAATAAAAGAACTTTCTTACCTGTCAGTATTCTTTACATTTATACTATCTGTAAAAGTATAAGGATAGTTTCCTATAATATCAACTTAAACCCTAAGTTACTACTGTCCTTTAGCTATTAAAGCTAAGAAAAGAATACTTGTAACCTTTATCATATTCTTAACTTTAGTTCAGATAGATGCAGGAAGATTAGTTGTCACTTAAAGAAAAAGAGAAACTATCTATATTATTTTTACATCTTTTCTTAACATAAATCATTAGAGGAAATTTCAACTCAAAATGGGCCTTTTAACTTTTATTCAAATTCCATGTCATCATGTGTTAGCCAATGAAATTGCTTTAAATTTGAAATACCGTATAGGTCTTAAACACTTTTTTAATATAAATTTGGGGATAGGTATCATAAAAAAAACTACTTTTTTTGTTTGTATTTTTGACATATCTCCCTGTGTTTTTACTCAAATTTCGATCGGGAGAGCTCGTTGGATGCGTAATTAAATTCCGCATCCAACGAGTACCCACTCGACATGCTTTTGACGGACCCAGCTACCCCAAAAACAAGAAATACTTGAAAAAAATAGAATGATGATGTCATCATTCCATTTTTTCAGGTATTTCCTATTTTTGGGGTAGCGAGGTCCGTCAAAAGCATGCCGAGTGGGTACTCGTTGGATGCAGAATTAAATTCTGCATCCAACGAGCTCTCCCGATCGAAATTTGGGTAAAAACATAGGGAGATATGTCAAAAATACAAACAAAAAAGTAGTTTTTTTTCTTTTGTTCCTCCAAAATTAATAAATATTATTTTATTATTTTAACTATTATTTTATTAGTTCATTTTAGGAGGCCCATTTTGAGTTGAAATTTCCTCTAATGGGTAACTTTCAACTGATAATACTAATTCTTCTACTTCAATGTAAAAGTACAGTTTATAGAAATAGAAACTGTGTAGAAATTTTTTTTTATATAGTTAAACATTCTAATGTCAATCAGTAATATGAGTCTTATTATGTACTAACATGCTATTTACACAGTCTAATTCTGATAACATGTCTACAAAACAATTTCATTTACTTTCTAGAAAAATAACTATCTACTGAAAAGTAACATTTCATTACTTTGAAACATAAATATTTGATTCATTCATATTCCTATCATACTTCATTTACTTAAACACACTACCTGTGCTAGAGTACGATCTGGATTACTCCAGATGGGGAAAAACACATCTAGGATTTATCTTTCATCACAGTAAAGATTCAGTCTAGAATAACTAAGAGATTTCAACACAACACAACATAACAACATTCATTAATTGCTCACACATAGATATAAACTATAACACAGAAATTAAAAGATAATGGAACCTGTATTTAAAGCTGGACGACAACAGCAATGGGAGGTCATTCCTCCCTACCAACTCCTAGAGAGTGCTCAAATAGCGACTTCTTAGGACCCCCGAGCCTGTTCTATTCTCCTTGACTGGAACTAGGTGGAGCAATCAACAAAGTACTAGTCCTGAGACTCAATAGCAACTTTGCATACTGCAATAAGATCTTTTAGCTACAAAGCTGTACTAGATCAACTTCCTGTAGTTTACCGCTCAACAACTTCCTTCAAATTTCCCTTTCCCAATGAATTCCTTGAAGTGCATTCACCTGAATGATTCTTCTCTTGGAATGAGCAGCCTCAGCTCTCTACATTGGGAACTTTTAATAAGATTTCCTAGTCTTTTTGGGTTAGTTGTCATTAATTGAGCCACCTGCTCTGATCCCACTTTCTTGGGGGATCATGACCCCAAATGTAGGGAAGTTGCCACCTACAACATAGGAAGTGTTTGAGGATGCTGCCACTTGTCTTTTTGCTCTCCGCCTAGTTCCTTCCACCAAATTGACTAGTAACACTCTTTTTAATAGCTCTCCCAAGTTGTTGTCTCCACTTTTATTTATTTAAAATTAAATATTCAGAATTACATTCCACATCCTTGACTCCGCTGAGTCATCAGTTTCCTCTTAGCATTAAATTTAACATAATTTCTGAGAATAAAATCAAAATAAGATAACATTATTTTACAAAATTGGGGCATGTGACATACACACCCCCTTAGAATATAACATCGTCCTCGATGTTATTTATTCTTCATCCTCTGAAGTCCCTTGGAACAGAATTGGATATGCATCTCGCATCTTACTTTTCAATTCCGAAGTGGATTTTTCAGGACTAAGGTGCTTCCATTGCACCTTCACCTGTCCAATGGTGTGGCTCCGAAGTGTAATTTCCCTCCTCCCGAGGATACAGTCTGGTTCCACCAGAAATTCTCCTTCTGGTTCCACCTATACATCATTCCAATTAACCACATGAGTAGCATCATAAACATATTTCTTTAAAACGAAAATGTGAAAAGCATTATGTACGCTTAAGTTAGGTGGTAATGCTAATTGATAAGCTACTTGACCAATCCTAGACAGAATTTCAAATGGACCACAGTAACGATGTGCCAATTTTGCACAACTCCCTAGTCTTAGAGATCTCTTCTTTGGCCTTATCTTGATGAACACATGTTCACCTACTTGAAATTCGTTTGGAGTTCTTTTCAAGTCTGCTTGACTTTTTCGCCGATCCTGTGCCACTTTTAAATTTTCTTACACTTGTTTCACAATTTCCTCCATTTCTTTCAACAATTCTGGACCTAATACCAATCTATCTACTGGATTACTCCAAGAGATAGGAGTATTACATTTTCGTCTGTATAAAATTTCAAATGGACTGAATCTAGCTGATGTCTGATAATTATTATTATACACAAATTATACTAGATGTAAATAGTCTACCCGCTTATCTGGCTGATCTTTCACATACATTCTCAATAAATCTTCTAGTACCTAGTTTACCCTTTCAGTTTGTCCATCTGTTTGAGGATGGAAAGAAGTACTTAAATTCAATGTTGTGTTTAATCCTTTAAATAAGTACTTCCAGAAGTTTCCTATGAACTTAGGATCTCTGTTTGAGATTATGACTTCTGGTACTCCATGTAATCGAAAAATCTTCTTTAGAAAAATATTAGCTATATTGGCAGCCTTGTAAGTTGTTTTAACAGGTATAAAATGAGCCTCCTTACTTAACTTATCAACCACTACCATAATAGAGTCATTTTGATTCTGATTTCTAGGCAGTCCAATAATAAAGTCTAGACTAATCACTTCCCATTTCCAACTAGGAATAGGTAAAGGCTGTAGCAAACCAGTTGGGTGTTGGTGTTTGGTTTTTACCTGTTGACATTCTAAACACCTTGTAATATATTCAGCTACTTCAATTTTCATATTTGGCCAAAAATACTCTTTTCTTAGCATGGTTATAGTCTTTTGATAACCTGGATGACCTAAATATGGTGTTTTGTGGATTTCATCCAGAATTAACAGCTTGACCTTAGGTACATTAGGTACATACAATTTATCTTTATACAGTAAAAATTCTTTTTCATTTAAACTGTAACCTTTTATTAAGTTTTCTGTGGGGTTTTTCTTAGCTTCAGCTTGCAATTTCTGATAAATTTCATCTTGTTTTACCCCTTCTTTAAGCTGTTCATCTAAGTATGAAACGTAAGTGCTGATTGCTGTTGCAAAATTAAGCCTTGCGTTCCTACTTAATGCATCAGCAACTTTATTTTCTTTACCTTTGATATGCTGGATTTCAAAATCATACTCGCTTAAGAAAGCTAACCACCTAGCTTGTCTAGCATTTAAATTAGGCTGATCTAAAAGATATTTCAATCCTTTATTATCAGTCATTAAAAAAAAAATTCTGCTGATTAGGTGGTGTCGTCACATCTTTAAGGCATGTATCATAGCTGCTAGTTCCAGATCATATGTTGCGTAGTTATTTTCGTGAATTTTTAACTTTCCAGACTCATAGGCAATCACATGCCCTTCTTGAGTCAAAACACCACCTAAGCCTTCTTTACAAGCATCAGTGCATACTACAAACTCTTTATTAGGATCTGTTATTCTTAAAATAGGTGCACTGGTTAATAAAGTTTTTAACTTCTTAAAGCTTTCTTCACATTTATGGTTCTAGTCGAACTTCTTTCCTTTCTTTTGCAAGGAAGTTATTGGATTGGATATCCTCGAAAAGCCTTCAATAAACCTTCGGTAGTAACCGGTAATGCCCATAAAAGATCTAACATCCGTCACATCTTTAGGAACCGACCAATCTCTGATTTCCCGTATCTTTTCAGGATCTATGGAAATTCCTTCCTTGGTCACTACGTGACCTAAATACTGAATCTTATCCTTAAAGAAGTCACACTTACTAAACTTTACGAAGAGTTGATTTTCTCGCAACTCTTGCAAAACAATTTTTAGATGTTCTTTATGTTCTTCTTTAGTTTTTGAATAGACTAGAATGTCATCGATAAACACGACCACAAACTTATCTAAATACTTATGCATTATGTTATTCATTAAATACATAAAGACAACTGAGGTGTTATTAAGCCCGAATGGCATTACGACAAATTCATAGTGACCATATCTTGTTCTAAAGGCTGTCTTGAAAATGTCTTCATCTTTAATCCTCACTTGATGATATTCTGACCTTAAATACATCTTCGAAAACATCGTGGCTCCACATAGTTGATCAAATAGATCATCTATGCGGGGAAACAGATATCGATTTTTGATAGTCATCTTGTTTAGCTGACGGTAGTCTATGCATAATCACATAGTTCCGTCTTTCTTTTTAACAAAGATGATAGGTGCCCCCCAGGGAGACACACTTGGCTGAATATATTTTTTATCAATTAACTCTTTTAATTGAGATTTTAACTCATTAAGTTCCAATATGTTCATTCGGTAAGGGGCCTTTGAGCTAGGTACTGCACCCGGTACCAGCTCAATGGTGAAATCCAATTCCCTTTTCGGAGGTAATCCCAGAATTTCTTCTGGGAATACATCAACATATTCTTTTAAAACAGGGATGTCTTCTATTTTTAACTTATCTATTTTAATTTTACTTTCTTCATCAGTAATTGTTACAGTGTAAGATTTACATCCTTTTCTAATAGCTCTTTTAAGTTGTAAAGTAGAAATCTACCTTACCATAGTTTTTCTAGGAATACCCCTAACATTCACTGGTTGTTCATCACTGTTTAAGTATGTGAAAATTTTATCGTAACAGTTTAAAATTACTCTATGCTGTTCTAACAAGTCCATACCAATCAACAAACCATATGAGCCAAGTGGCAAAACATTAAGTTTAACAACAGTTTCAAATTTATCCATAAGTAAAGCACATTCTTTCACAAAGTAAGTTACTTTTCTTTTAGCCCCAGTAGCTAACTGAACTAACCATGAATTCTCAAACTTATCGACAGATAACTTACATTTTTCCACTATCTGAGGTGCAATATAACTGAGACTAGCTCCTGGATCAATTAAAATAGTTACAGGGGTCTAATTAATCATACCTTCTACTTCCACCATGGAAGTCTGATATTCAGCTTGTTGGTTCTCCAAGGCTACGTTAATTCTGGGCATGCTCCTTGCTATTCTCCAACGGTCATCTCCTCCTGTATGGTATGAATGTTGCTAACAGTCTTCTTCCAGTTTGGACGGAATGAAGCATAGTGCGGGCCATTACATTCCTAGCACTTGACAGGATCTTTACGCTCAAAACCCTTGGTATAATTTCCATGATTATTTGCAGTTTCTTTACCCTTAAAATTGTTCTGATTGTTGGGTGTACTATTCCTATTTCCCTAGAAATTCTTGTTTTTAGAATAGTTTTTGGCCTTATTATTATTGAAATTCCTTTTAGGCACAAAATCCTTCTTCTTAAATTCGGACTGATTATTATTTTTCTTAGCCTTCCAGTTGGCCAAGCTTTCTTTCTTCCTGTTCTACTCAAAACAAAAGTTAGCCTTCCTCATAGCTTCCTCTAAGGTCTTTGGGTTATCATATTCAATTCTATATTTAATATGATACGGTAGATAGCTAAGGAATTGTTGTACTTTTGGTTTCTCATCTACAAGGTAGGGTACATACCTAAGTAGACTTAAGAATTTGCTGTTCAGATCCTTCATTGTCATTGGACCTAACTTTAGTTCATAAAACTCCTTAGCTCTTTCCTCGTAACACTGCTCAGACAGGAATTTCATTTTAAAATACCACTTAAAGGTACTCCAATTAACTTCTTTCTCTTTTATACCCTTAACTCTCTTCAAGTCCTGCCACCAAATATCAGCCTTTCCTAAGAGGCTATATATAGCCCATGGAGACTTCACTTAGTGAACCTCTCACATAGTACATGCGATCATGGGATATTAAAGAATGCTCTTAATTTATGGAGATATTGACCCAAACTCTTTTTGTTGAAACCCCCTCCCAATACTTAAAACCTCCTCCCCACCCCTTTTTATACCTCAATCCTTATAAACCACCCTACCCACCCCCACCTTAAACCCCTCATCCCCCCAATACCTGCAATATATTGGTTCAATTTTTGATGATTTAAAAACCCACAATATGAACTAACCTAATAGGATATTGGTCAACAAGTGAATCCCCCATAATATAGCCATCCTAGCCTTTAACTGGTTAGAATAATTATATATTTGGAAGTACTTCTTCATCTCGGACAACCAGAACTCGGCTTCCTCCCCCTTCTCAGTCTCTCCATTAAAGGTTGGTGGTTTTATATTTTTGGATTCCCCTGAGATTTCCTCATAAGGTTTGTATTTCCTCTTCTTGACGTACAGATCATCATCACTACTGTTACTAGTAGTACGGTAACTTTCTCGTTCACCAAACACTTTTGACGACGAACTACTTTCAGTTTTTGTATGCTTCATATTTTTAGATTTTCTTTGATGACTAGCATCTTAAGATTCTGACCTTCTACCCCTTCCTTTGGTTTGAAACTTTTCCATTAGGATCTGATTCAGCTCTTCTTGAGGCCTCAGAATCCTTTCATTCTCTTTCTTTACAGACTCCATTTCATTTTTCAAATCTTTTATAGTCTGTAACAACTCTGAGGAATTTGTAGTTACATCCTCTGGTATAGGATCTCTGGGTAAATTTCTTGTTTCTGTAGCTGGAGACTCCTCCTGTGCATACTCTCCCAGCCTTTCCATACCTGCCTGTTAAACTTAAAAAAAAAATTCTCTGTTGAATAACATTTTAAAAATAAAATACGTTAGCATAATAATTTAATTTACTGTTTTATGAAAGCTAGTTGCACTGCATCAAGGCCTAGTGTTTGAACCTTGTGCTCTGATACCACATGTTAAAACCCCCAAATTTTCACAAAAAATTAAAATTTTTGAGATAACAATAAATGTTAAAACCTGCAGTTTACTAACAGCTAACGGTTGGCCTAAAAGAAATAGCCAAGTAATTAGTTTCATTAAATTCTAAATTAATAACCTAACAGTTTATTTTTCGTAGCCATAATAAAATCTTTTCATGTGCTATTTGCTTTAGTTTACTAATTAGTTCTTTTATGTCAGTAAGTGGAATCTACTTTTGAATATGGGGCTTACTTAGCAATCATGCTAACAAAGATGAATAGTGTTTCTTACAGGTTTTTACACGTATGATCAATCGAGTATATTTTTAAAAGATATTTTAGTGTCAGCAGTATTTTGTTTGCAAATTAAAAAGCTTAGAACAAAAAGCTGCTAAACACTAGACAACTCATGTAAGGTAAAATCGTTTGATTTTCATCAGTTGTTCAAGTAAACAAGTTCAGAAAAATAAATAATGACAATACAACATAATTGCGACTCTATACACTAGAATCTCAATTACAAGTATTTCTACTTTAGTTTAGTAATTTATAACATTTATAAACATGGTTTTGTCAGTATATAAGCAATATGATCTTATCTTACCTATGTAATTATTGACCCTTATTTTGTTTCTATAAGATACTTACAGCCTGTTATCTTTTAGACTGTAAAAAAAAACCTTCGAGTGTAAAACTATGACCATCATACCCTTCTATAAGAGCTTATGTTTACCACTACTTTATTCCCAATTCTAACTCTGTGTTCTATTAAATTTTGCATTTAATAGGATCATTCCTATTCCAATTATCAGTTTTATCTTTATAATTATCTTACTGTCCACTAGACATTCTGCATGAGCATAAAACCAATTTGAGTTATACTCCCCAGTAATATCAAAGTAATGTCGCTTAAACTATGTGAGAGAATTTTGTGATAACATTTTTATCTTTAGCTTTGTACTACTTCACAGTTTCGATGCTATTTGAGTTATCAGTTCAAATATATTTCATAGATATGCATAATTGATTTGTTCGATGAACATTCAATCTACCAAAAGTTTGTTATTATAACGTATTTACATCTAGCCTTTAACTTCTTTTGCATTATTATAAGTTACTATCTATACGTTTTAGACTTGTAATATTCCTAAGGCAAAAGAGTTTACTATGCACAAGCTATAGTTTAACTTGCTACTAGAGACACTATAGTCATGCAATAGTTAGCATGCACTCTTTTTTTTTAACTATATTTAAGACTTAAACTTTGACCTAATCTATAAACAAAACACATATTACATGATTTCAATCTTCTCAACACAATGTTTAGAGTAAGGTCGTGCCACCAAATATATCATTATGGTGATGTTTATTATATGACAATATAATGTCATCGGTAGCAAGGGTTTTATGCTTAATCCACATCGGGCTTATATTTAAGATTTATACGTGACACAAAGCTTGGTCAACGTAATCCCTCCATGATGATAAACTTGTGATTATGTTAATATAATACACGTTGTAATTGATTAGTGATTTGGTTACGAATTATTGGGTTGAAAATATTGTTAAACCCATGCTGCAATGAACAAATAATTGATATAATGCCTCCATGCAGGAACTATAGGACACGACCCTCACTGCATGGATAAATTTGTTGCTACGTGGTTGAATTCTATCCATGTCTAGAAAATCTATAATGTACTAGAAACCTAACCAAACACATTCGTGTCTCGTAGTTTACGTTGGCTCTAGGGTTGCCTGGCTTGTCTCCCATGGTGGCCATCATTCTCCTAGTTATCGTTGCCTTGTACCTTGATTCCGTGTTGCCTCCATTCTCCAGTATGTGGTTTTGATTGCTGGTTCTTTCTTTGCAATACGTGGAGTTATCCTTCTTGCTACCTTCGATTCACTACCTGTGAAATCTTTCTTCCAAAGCCTACGTACCTTGGTGACTACTTCGGTTTCCTTCTTGGATCTTTGTGGCTTGCCACTGTGTGAGGTTTTGAGGGTTGTTGGGTTCCCCACTGCACCATCTATAGGTGACAGTGCTTTGTGAAGCTGTTCACTATTCTCCTAGTGATAGGTAAATTTCATAATGAAATTTTCTTTCATTTACTACAAGTTTATATATAATATTTTCAAGCTATAACACGTATATTATTTTACTGACAAGGGTTTTATGCTTGCTACAGGTGCTCATCGAAGTGAAGCTTGTACAAGGGATAAAAAGACAGCCCTTGCAACTGTCGTGGCTCGTGGTTCAAACTTGGGTAATCCCAGTGGTTTGAAAGATGGATTCTCCCTCTATTATTATTAGGGTGGTCATTGGACTCACCTAGGGTTTTGAAAACCCTCTCTCGTCTTGTCATGAGTTATGTTATGCTTTTTACTATTTTACAGGTTGTTGGGAAGAATATTTAAATCCAAACCCTTGATAGGGTGGATGCAATTTGTATTATGCACAGTAATCAGTCGAAGCTTTGGCTTCACAGTCGGTTTTTAGTTTTATAGATTTTGTAAAAGAAGAATAGTTATAAACTTGTTTTGGTTGCCGGGAGTTATGCTATACTCTGTGTAATTTAGGGTTTTTACCCTTTCTGAATATAAATGAAGTTTAAACTCAGTTGAGTATTTTGTAAGGGTTTTATAAATTATATTCTGGTCTCCTTGGTTGGAACTAGGTGGAGCAATCAACAAAGTACTAGTCCTGAGACTCAATACCAACTCTTCATCCTGCAGTAAGATGTTTCAGCTGCAAAGTTGTACTAGATCAACTTGTTGTAGTTTACCCCTCAACACCTTCCCTCAAATTTCCCTTTCCCAATGAATTCCTTGAAGTGCATTCACCTGAATGATTCTTCTCCTAGAATGAGCAGCCTAATCTCTCTACTTTGGGCACTTTTAATAAGATTGCCTAGGCCTTTTTGGGTTAGTTGTCATTAATTGAGCGACTTGCTCTAATCCCACTTTCTTGGGGGATCATGACCCCAAATGTAGGGAAGTTGCCACCTGCAACATAGGAAGTGTTTGAGGATGCTGCCACTTGTCTTTTNAACTTTACCAGTAACACTCTTTTTAACAGCTCTCCCAAGCTGTTGTCTCCACTTTTATTTATTTAAAATTAAATATTCAGAATTACATTCCACATCCTTGACTCTGCTAATTCATCAGTTTCCACTTAGCATTAAATTTAACATAATGTCTGGGAATAAAATCAAAATAAGATAACATTATTTTACAAAATTGGGGCATGTGACATAGGCTAGCGCCATGGAAAACTAGATAACACTAGATGTATTTTGAATATACATATTTATATATAAGTAGCTAAAGTACACAAAATATTAAATAGAAGTATCTGAAAAGAACAGCGTGTCCACCTTTACAAAATTCAAAATGGTAACATGTCAGTTCGACTATGGATTTCAACTTTGTGATATCTAACATTAATTGACCAGGAATCCAAGGTTGAGGCAATATAAACATGCGGTGTGGGGCATGTTTGACAATTTATTTGATGTTGTAAACAACATTGTTGTTCTTAAAGAAAGAAATCACAAAGCTTTTGATTTGGCTAAATCTTCTGTAGATTTAAGACCTCCCAACCTTGACCATCTATCCTATTCCATTAAGGTCATGCATAGGGCTGTTTTTTTTCCCAACAATATCAAACAATGCCAAAGTGCTCAAAGATGGAGGATATATTTGTTTTTTCACACACAATAATATTAATACCATCGTAGCATTTAATAATGTAATCACTATTCACTTTTTTGATGTTCACCTTTTCATGCACAAGGAATTTCTGGATACAGTTGATTATATACGCGTCTTTACTCATAGTTGGTGGTGGAGTATCATTGTGTCTATGTTGCTACCGGCTTTGATGAAATGCAACTGCCAAATATTCCTCTTCAAAAGGGTCAACTACAAATCGAATTTGAAACATGAAATATACATATGCCTACCTAAGCTCACCACTTCTAGGAATTTTACAAGCTGGGTTTCATGCTTAATGCAGTATTTCTGTTCTTTTGAGAAAGTATTGCCTACTTTATTTACATTTAAAAGGATGTTATCTTCTCAACTTTCCCCTTATTGGAGGTTTTTTTTCTTTCAATGGAGGTATTTGCCAGCATCTCAAAGAAGGGGAGCTCAGTTTGACATCATCTGAAGAAGGAAACCGGTCCCTAATTTGGATTTTGGGTCCAATTACATTCATAGCATCTGTTCTGTTGCCACCATTTTATCTTAGAAATTCTTTTGAAGCTATTTTTGGGGACTCCTTCCAACAGGTATTGTTCTTATCACGTGCCACAATGTTGAACTTTTTGTATGGGTAAATGTTTGAAGGGTTGGGTTAAAAGGGGAAAAAAGAGTGCAAGATTTCTATTTAGACTTGGCTGCCAAAAACATAATTGATAGTTGACTAAATTTGAAGAATTAAATAAACAAACAGTTTTTACCAATCTAATGTATGGGTAGAACAAATTACAAAGTTATGAAATGTTATTCAAACATTAGCATTTCGTGAAATAAATTTCCTTACATGATGAACTATTATACAAGTCTGATTATCACAAAGGGTTCAATTGGAAAATGGTTAATGTGGAGATATAGATAAAAAAATATCCATTAGTAACATCGAAATAATGCAAGCAAGAACAAGCCTATTCACATGTTATAAGCACCGAATAACCCTCTTTATCAACAACGATAGGTATGATCAATCGGTTTTGAAATTAATTTTTGGCCTCTATAAGCCTATAAATTTCAGTTTGCATTGGACAAGGAACTTTAAAATTGCCTTCAAATCTTTTTACTGTATGTATCATATATCTCTTTACTGTAAAAAGATGATTATTCATATATCTGATTAAATAAGATATATGATTATCTTGTTTACTGTATGTTTCATATATCTTTTTACTGTGATTATTCATCTTGTAGTTGTATCAAGATGCAAAACATAAACCCACTGAATCATGTGATTTCAAATTTGACACTTTATACTTTCAATTATTGACTCTTGACATTGGATACTTAGTGTTTGAGAATGTTTTTTCATTCTTGTTTATGAATCATGGTGATTTTGAATCTTGATGGATGAATGATGATACCATGGTTGATCATTATGGTCTGATATACTTGGATATGTTATTTTTGCATTATATTTAGTGTAACCTCTCAATTCTATTTGAGATGAAAATAAATTAAGTTATGTATATGTACTGGGAATTGTAAGAGAAATCCAAAGGATTATTCTTGGATCAGCATCACTAAATATATATACCTACAGATGTCTTGTACAAAATTTCTCTGAACTAGATCCTAAACTTCATCAAATACATATCACCAAAAAGACATGCTATAATAGCATCACCATTTATACATATTATATACTGTCCAATGGTTTCCATTAATAGGAAAATTAACTAGCCAAACTGGTTAATAAAATTTCAGCAGAGTCAGACTTCTAATATTTCCCAAGACCTGTAGCAAGGTCTTGCATCTCAGAGATAGAAAACTAAACCAAAATAGAAGTAATTACAACCAGAGAGCCAAATAATAACTACTCAGTTAAAAATCGATAGGAGTCATCAAATAATAGCATCTACTCAGTTAAAAATAGAAAGGAAGTGTTCTTGAATAGGTGAACCCTTACATAAGCATGAACCTACAACTAGATTATTTGTTTATTTTATGAACCTTCAAGCAAGTGTTGAAATGTCATCTTCTATTCCTTTGTTTATAGTTTTTTTTCCTTGTTATAAAATTTCGTGTTTGATTCTATTCAATTCCTATTTATTTTGCTTCTGAACAAACATTTCTCAAATTTTCATTGCTCATCCATCTCCTACACTTGATTTGTCTCCAAATATTGAAGCTCTTGCTTTCGAAGCTAACAAGAAATCTTATGGTGGTGATGATACTAAGACAAATGGCAATCACATGTTTGCAATGTACTAGCCTATTCACTAGTTTTGGAAGATGTGGTTTGGATTCTGTTCTTGAAATGTTAAGCATTAGTGAGACTTAGCTTTTCCACTCCAATTTTTTCTATTAGCAATTTCTTTATTATTAATTTATACAACTTCTATGAGTGTTGATTTTTTTTTTCAAATTGAAAAGTATACATTCTATTATCTATAAAAATTATGTACATTCCATAGTAGTTTTGTTCAAAATTAGAAAATATTTCCTTAGCTAGGATGATCCAAGTGTTATTCAACAGAAGTAGATTGGGGGTGTCACCTGAAGGTGGTCTGAAAATTGAAAGAGAGGGTTCCCTCTTTGAAAAAGAGAGGCCAAATGTTGTGTTATGGGAGTGCAACTTACCTGGAATCCACTAACCCTACCTCTGATCCCATATTAGAACAATAAACTTACCCGATGATAGACAAGGCCATCGAAGGAGTGCTTTACTTGAATTTTCTGAGGGTTGTGAAGACATGTTGTTTTTGCCAGTGTGTTTTTATCCATTTAAAGATTCTCTTTGGCCACCCATAGCAAACCTCATTCACCAGCTGCTCCAATCTCCTTGTTCAGAGGCATTGAGGTAACATAAGTTTTCAATCATTCATTATTAAATATTAGTTTGTTGTAACATTTGAAATTGCTGTAAAATATGAAACAGTTTCTATCAACAAGAAACAAACTATGCCTAAGGTTTGAGAAATATGACCATTAATCAAACAAAACTTAATGCACAGTATGTAGGATTAGTATCTTCTAGTCTTAGAAAATAAAGTCTGTGGTTTTTGTAGACTCATCATTAATCATCAACGTAGTTACAATAATCTGAAGTCAACGATAAATTTGATAAATTCTTTTTCTCTTTTATATGCTCTTTGTGAAATCAGTTGCATACACACTTGGCTACACCTTTGTGTTGTCTTTGCCGAACTCAATTCAACTCTACGTTGAACATTAAACTAAACTTTGATTTGAAAGATACACTTGAAAGGATTCATGCAACTTCATCTTCAGTTAGATATGCGGGTTCTGAATCAAATCCATTAAGTGAGGCGAATGGACAGCATAAATATTCCATGGAGGGAAAAACATATATGAAAATTTAAGAGATATCGCATTACCAGAAGAAATAGATCCCTGGGTATGAGCGTCACTTACAAAAATAAGAAAAAAATAATGCTTATCTTCTTTTGGCTACACATCTCAAGAGGGAAACAGTAATGCAAATAGAGATCCTCGAGCAACCTTGCTAGAGCACTCCCCTCTAAAAGTAAATTTAATGAATGTTTTAAGTGCTCTATATGCAATCATAACAGGGGTAACCATATCACATCACGATCCAAAAGAATAAAATGAGGCTATTTTTGGGCTTTTATCTGAAGATTTCTTTAAAAATGATGCAACTACATTATATTATGGACCTAACTTACCAGCTGCACCACCTCTTCCACATTTGAAAGGGAATGATAATGTGTCTGTTCCAAAAATATTTGAAACAAAACCACCTCACTGGTTTTAGATATTGTTGCTTCTTGTTGCATGTATTGTGGGGCACCCTTCAATCCCCTTATTTTTTTTGAGGCACAAATGTTGTTTCTGCAAGGGAATATTTTGTAGTGAATTTTCAAGAGAAAAATGTCTTTTACTTGTAAAATTCAGAGAGAGAGAGAGACCCACAAAGGGTTTGTGATAGATGTTACGAGAGGTTGGAACCGTTGCAAAGATTCTTGGTAAGGTAGGTAAGCAATGCAACTCAGATAGCAAAGCATGATGTGATGGACTGGATTTGTATGAGAGGATGGTTTAATACACCTTTGGTATTGTCTATGGAGCAAGAAATTTACAAGTCCAACAATATTTTGAGATGTTATTGTTAGGTGCATATTCATTGAACAATTTATTCATATAGAAAGATTACCTTTTAATTAAAATCTAATAATATTTAAATGATATGTACATTCATTTTAAATTCCATTAGACACTTTTTCATTAGTTTCTACTAGCTTATTACATCGAATATGCTCTTAACTATTGCTTATTGAATAGATTGCAAGGCTAAAGTCATAAATGTATTACATGTTTATGTCTTACAAGGAGCTAATGGATTAGCCATATTCATAGTTACAAAATATTAAATAGGCATCACTTATAAATTAGGAAATGGTATAGTTATTGCAAGAAGAGAAAATGGTTCCTAGTCAGCGCCATTAGCAGTAGCATCATTTAGTTTAGGATGGGGGCACATGTAAGATCCTCTATTTTTATAGCCTCTCTTGGTAATAAGTAAATTATTTTGGCATCAAGGAATATTATATTTTCAAGGGATGGTTGAATTACTTTTTATCTTTGTTGTGCACAGGTGGGTGGAGACTTCCATATTTTTTATTTTTCTTCGAAATTTTGAAGCAGTCAAAGATTTTAGTAGTCCTATGCATTTCACATTTTGGGGTGGTTTAAATGTTACAGTTGGGCCATTCTAAAGAGTGTAGGATGTAGATCTTCAAGATGGAGATGAAGGAACCACCTCTTACAAATATAGCAATAGTAACGGTAACTATGTGCAGTTTTTCACTTCTGATAGAAATGTTTTTATTCAGTGCATTTATATAAATATTCTCGAACATAAGGGTTCTTGTTGCTTGGAACAATTTCTAAATTATTTGTTCATATTTTCAAAATTTTCTAATGTATTGGATTCTCAACAATTATCGGTGCTGAAAGATAACTGTTAATATTTTCAAATTTTTCTAATGTATTGGATTCTCAACAATTAATTTCATTTCTCCTTTGAGCAATCAATCTACTTTGAACAAATATATTACACCCATTAAATCTTATTCCCAGAAACACCAACCTCCCTTATGGCTACCCAATTTCCATACAGGGAACCCTCAGAATCCCATGACTGCTTTTAGGTCACCGGTTGTGGGGTACAATAGTCCCCATGTCTCATATGGTCCACAAAATTATAATAGCCCCTTTGATTTTCTAATTCTAGCAATGGAAGCCCCATGTATGTATCACCTATCCCAAGGTTGAATCTGATCCCCAATTATGATCATGTCATGATAATCAAATCTCTTGAAAACTACCAAACCAAGGAAATGATACAGTTATGTCTACAAAAAATGAAAAAGAATATGTAAGCTATCAATGGACAATGTTGAAGGAAACCTACAAGTAAACATTAAAGCAAGCACATGAACATATTACATTCATAATATATACAGTGATTTGATATCTCTATAAAGGATAACTAAACTTCTAGTGCAACATAGGGTACACTAAAGTTGTTTATTCACATATTCAGATCGATAACATTACTCTATGATCAGTGTAGCATATACAGGATTAGACTCGCATGCCATTGTAATGAATTGTGAACTCCAATATGGACAATAAATAAAATTAATCTAACAAATGTACATACAATTTTACAAATAGAGTTAAAAGAAATGAGGTGAAACAAATGTATTTATAGATATACAAACAAAGTTAAAAGGAAATGTGTTGAAGCAAATGTACATATAGATATGCAAGTAGATCAATTTAACCTTACCTCTTGAAATGGGCCCCATCCAAGAGGAACGGTCGAACTAAACACTATACTGGAACATAGTAAATTCTATTGCATGCAAACTAAAAGAGTACATAAGTTTACTTCACATCTATGATACCTTCTTATCAACTAGTCTATCTTTTTTACTATCATAGAATCGACATCTTTGGAGAGTAATTGTCTTCATCATTTTGGGTTATAAAACCCTAGATGCCTACTATTAGTTACAACAATTTATCTAAGGACTCCATCGAATGGGTAATTCATAGTTCATGGTGAATGGCTTCATAATGATATCGTTAAAATGCCAATATTCTAGGAATTCTATCAAGAAGTCATGATTCCTTCATAGAGCAATTAATTGCCGTTGCATTGGTACTCTTACTTGGATATTTTGATTCTAGATCATTTATGAAGCTACACTTTGCACCCATACTGAACTCTGTAATCGTCAACCCTTTGTTGTACCTAGAACTGCATGATCCTTAACATATGATATCATAATATAATCTCTAAACTTTTAGTCTAAATTCTCTACATGAACTAGTTAATATGTGAAAATGACAATCCAACATACCTCTGGAAAATGTGCAGGAAAATAAAGGTAAATGCTGGTCCTGCAAATGATGGTGGAGTGTATACAAGTAAAAAAGGAGTTAATTAGGGAGAATAACTGGCTCAAAAAGGGTTAACATAGACACCCATCATCATCAGTGGTGATTTATGAAGTGTAAGAGATGTTAACGATACAATTTTTATCGAAAATACATTTTTTTGTCTCTGCTATTTTTTGTATAAATGTATACACTGAGTTTCCTACAAAACTTGCAAATAATATTTAGCATATCCAAAACCTATTGTCATAGGTACATTAAATAAGGGACATGGAATTGTAACTTGTCGATACATATAAACTAAAATTCACAACGATGATTATCCTTCACATAAGACTTCGATGGGGAAACATTGGGACTCCTGGAAACATTTCTAGAAGTTTCTCTAGTTTCCAGCAGCCCCATAAATGTTCCTAGTGAAGTTTTGGCTTTTTAGGTGGTTTCCTAAACTTGAAAGCAATTTCTAGGTGATAAAAAATTGTTTAAATTTCAACACTATATGGGTCTAAGGTCTAGGGAGTCAGGGTCCTTGCTTTCTTTCACCTAACCAGGACACAATTTTAGAGAGTCTAATCACTTATGCTACAATGAAATATTTGTTGTAAACTGACAATTCCACAAGACCTCATTCAAGTAGGAATATTTGATGATTATTTTATGCATCTCAGTACTATTTTGAGATTGTCTTCTTTCTCCATGGGTTGTAATTCCTAAACAATGCAAATTTGTGTTGTTGAGTATATTTGTGTTGTTGAGTGTAGGTGAGAGTGCATCCTCTAGGCAGAGCCTGTATCAATGGAACGGTGTCTTGTGAATGTAACACTTGTACCTCCTCCTCTAAGTGTAAGGGTTCATAAAGTTTGAGATTATTACCATTAACAACATAATGGGTGACAAGATATGTTGGAAGATACAAATGAAAGGCATCAAGGTCCATATCCCAGAGAAGGAATGGGAATAAATCTGTCTGTTATTTTCTATGAAAACTTGTTGAGGAAAAGTACAATGGTCTCCTTTAGCTCGTTAGTTTTTAAAACATTCAATATTGCAAGATTTTCTCAGAGGAAGCTAAGGAAGAATGTGGAAATCCTTTCAAAACCTGGAAATGGAAATTTCCATTGAAACAGGAAATATGAAAAGCATCAAACAGAGCCATGATAACAACAGAATAAAAAATGAGAACTTTGATTGGTACCATTCTACAACATCTTCTATGCACATAAACATGCAATTGAGAGGATGATATGAGGGAAACGTAGATATTCTTGTTCAGTTTTTAGCAGACTATATTCAAACATATATAGAGGAGGTTGGAGAGATTCTAATGACAATAGACCAGAGGTCTATGAATGGAAAATAAAATATCCAAAGAACTCTTGAATAAGAATTAGAAGAATATTTCAACGATATTTGATACTCTGATACCAATCATCATATCATGATATGTGTAGGATATGATGAAAAAGGTCAAACTTTAGTTCCAACTCAAGAAAGAAGAAATTGTTTATGGAGGAGGAAAAGAATGCAAATCTAATAGAAGGAAAACCTACCTTATACATCAAAAAAATGTAGGGGTATGTAAATAGAGAAAAATACTATTGCATGTGATTGATATCTTGTCTATAAATGAAATTTTGAAGAAGAGGAATATTCTGAGTCTAGTGTGGTAGTTGCATTTTATCTTTGACAAAAAAGTGACAGCTTTATGTACACAAATATTATGTACTAATTTGTAAGGTACAAACATGTTATTATTTAGAATAAATAATTATCATCAAATCCTAATTCTAATACCCTTTAATGGATCACTTAAGCTCTACAACAAACAATGTTTTGTTATATTCTAGATGTCAAGTTTGTACCTTCTGCAAGGGAGCATTTCCAAACCTGAAGTTCAAATAAGTAGATTCCACATTAACTTTATTAATACAAACCTACAATATGTATCCTAAAAAACAAAAAAACACTAAAATTAAACAAAAAACAATGTTAAGGAGATGCACACCCTATCAAAGTTATAGCCATGATACTCTATAATGTTGTGATTCAAAAAGTAACGCCGGACTATAAATGTGTTCAAAGAAAAGAGGAAGTTTCCAAGAACTGCATAAGCATATATAACATATTCTAAGCTATGAATAAATAAATTAAAAACAATAGTTGACATTATAGGCCAATACCATAACAAAAAGGTGTATAAAATGTTATAGACCATTTTACCAATGACCCATAATTTTGACCAAATCAAGTACACCTGATAAAAATAACACGAATGCAATGTAAAAAAATTTAGAGACTTTACCCTACAGTTCCAACAGAGTTTCACTGCTCAATAATCCAACCATTATTGGTAAAGATAGACAAAAAAGAAACTAGACTGTGATTAATTAATCTTCCCTTGACAAGACTGGTACAAATTCATTCTGTTCAACTAGGTAATTTTGAAATGCTTGAGAATAATTCTGTCACTTTATTTCAATTAATGAACTAAGAGAAGGATTAAGTAACTATTTGGAATAGATATTCAATTTGCTTTTAGTGGTTTTGCATAGAATCTCTCAGCCATAATATTGGAAGTTGAATTACATCAAAACATCTATCGCATTTCCATTACTACAGTATCAGTGGTATGCACAAAAAATAAAAGATATAAAGAAAGTGAATTCCAAGAAACCTTCCTACCACACATATATAAATTAGTTTTATAGATCTCTAAACCTAGCAGTCTGGGTATTTACAATGTTGCAATGAACATGTCTTTACAATTAATATGAGAAGTTAGGCTTATGTCAATCTTGCAGGAGTGCTAATACAACACTTTAGAATGCATGTAACAAATAATTTATCTCCACAATGCATTTTACCAATGGTATTTTTAATATGGAATTGAAGAAATATCCAAAAACTCTGATTAATTATCACATTTCCCTAATTTCCGTGACCAACATGATTTTCTCTTTGAGATGTGCACATCTGCACTTTTAAAAGGGGTTGAAACCCAACAGTTCCTCTTGACATGGTCAAATGCAATCAGAGAATGTGTTGGAGTTGATTTAGTTTATTTTGATCACTTACAATGCACCTAAAGCACACATATTTTTGGAACCTTCTTGAATATTTTGATGATAGGTCATGGGACAAGATGGGAAGGGTGAAGAGAGGGGTCCTTAAAGATAATAACTTCCGAATCACCTTTTTCCTTCACAAGGAAGTGGTAAGGGATTATTTTGACAATATGAGCTTGCAAATGATAGATGGGTAGTTAAGCCAGTTTGCTAGCTAGTTGGAAACTTGGTGGACCTCCTAACATGCTGACATAAAACTCTCCAAAAGATTCCAAAACCTTCTTAATGGACTCACTCATATTAATCATATCCCAATACAAGCTATGGCCTTCTCATTCATAATTTTGGTGACCATACATGAATCCCCTTAAAAAATGACTTGTTTGAAATCGAGCTTAAGAGGGTTTGTGATCCCCAAAGCCAAGGATTCAAATTTTTCCTGATTATTTTCCTTTCAATCTTGAAAACTTAGAGATAGAAAATAAGTAGTTTTTGTGATCTTTAAAAAGGATTATGTTAGGATTTATAATCCTCCAATGTTTGAACTATTCCATTAGATTGTATTTTCCTAACTTAGGAGTAATTTAATTATTATTGGGTCCACTAGTACCATTGGGTCCACTTGGGCTAATGGGGCCACCTATACCAGTCACTAGAGTGTGTGGAACACAGGTAGAGGTTAACTGCAACTGACTGCACATTCATGCATAAGCTTATGTGCCTCCTAGATCAATCCCTACAATTTAGGAGCCATTGGGAGTGTCAGCACCAACCTCCTTTAGTTGTTGGTAGTTGGTAACTAGTTAAGATAAGTTATGTTCCAATTACATTCAGTTAGATGTCCTCCAGTTCATTTAGTGCCAGTCCTGCATGGATGCATGTGGGAAGGTGCCTATTCTCACCTACTTCTCACCTACCACATCAGTTCATCTAGTTTAACTAATGGAGAGAGTGAATTAGACATCTTGAGTTAGCTAGTGAACTCTGATAGTGATTTAAACACTTCTAGATAGCCATGCAGTCAGATTGAGTTGGTAGATTTGAATCATATCCACATGATTCAAATTATCCTTTATGTAACTCTGTTGTATACTATTGGGATTAATGAATTTTATACTATAATTATACTGAGCACTTCTTATACATTTTCAATGAAATTTGTCTTGTTTAGTGTGTATTATTCATTCCATTACACTGCATAATAATTCAACAATTCAATTGCACTCATTTCTTGAAGATCAATGGCACAATAATTTAACATGGTATCAGAGCCTACTTAGGCAAGCAACAAGTCTTTCCATTCTCCATTGTACACCACAAGAAGTTGGGTTTCGACATAATTCCCACAAAGTGTGCATTGCTAACTCTGGATTCATTCAGATAAGTCTCTACGGGTGTGAAATACCTTGAGAAAGTGTACATGTCAAGATGGAAGGATTGATTCTGACATAGTGCAAATTGTTTTTGATTCTGTAGTGATTTCTCACAGGTGCTATGTAGCTCATTTGAAGAATTGACTGTTTAGAAGGAATAATTGATGGATGCTCCTACTTTCTTACCCTAGATCCTAACACCCTTCAAGTATGTTGATTGGAGAGAAGATATGCAGGTCTCCTTGCATAGTCTTGGACTGTACAGGATGACTATGGGCAGAGAGACAGAGCCACATCATCCTACTGAGAAAAACAAGTTTTTGAACAGGTTGGATGAAGCCTTTTGCTTCCTTTGTTCTCACATCTCCAGGGATATCCTCTTTCATCTTGAGTGATTGAATACTCCCAACGAATATTGGTAGAATCTCAAATTATTGTTTGGAAAAGAAGATGAGCTTCGTGGTGACATATTATAGAATGAGATAATATCATTGCATCCCAACAGTTTCGAGACTATCCAACAATTTTTCACAAAATTCAAGTCTCTAGCACTACAATGTAAGCAATGCAGAATAGAGAGGAAGGATAGCCAGCTTGTGCTCTCTGTGATTAGCAAACTTGGTTCTGAATATTCTGTCTTCTTCTCTACCTTCAATTTTGGAAGATATTCCATCCCCAATTGGAAGATACCTTCACTTGATAGCTTTACTGAGTCTTTAATACAGGAGCAGGACAAGTTGGTCCAAACGGGACTCCTCCAAAACTCCAAGAACCAAGATCTTCTGATGTTGGAATCGACCAATGTGCAAGCTAAAGGGAAGCACAAGGGGAAGGAGCCTAAAGAATCTGATTCGAAGCCAAAAGAGAGTAAGAATTCTTCCGAAGGAGATTCAGGTTCCAAGAAGAAGAAAAAGTTTGAAAAGACAAAGTGTCCTTATTGTATGAGGGGTTTTCATCCTGGAAGAAGCAAATCAACCAGCTGTCCACCCTCCTTGAATATAACAACATTGATCTTCCACATGGAGCAAAAAAGTATGATGTTGGACCATAGACAAAATATCATGAGAGATTCCATGCCTTGAAGGCATGCCTTACTTAGTCGAAATCTTAATTAATTGATTCCGAAGCATCCAACCACATGGTTGCCTCCAAGGAATCCTTCTCCACTCTCAATCTATCAGAAGGAGCTAGCATTCACATGGGGGATGAATCCCAAATTCCAATAGCAGGAAGAGGTCCAGTTAAAATCTAGCATGGTGATTTCAAAAATGTTCTATATGTTCCCTCCCTTGCAACTAATTTGTTGTCTGTTTATCAGATGACCCATACAGGATCTTCCAAGAGATTTACATTCGACTCTAAATTAGTTGAAATAAAATAAAAAGCTATTGGAAAGATCATAACGAAAGGAATTTCCAATCATGCCACTAAGGCTTATGAGTTCTCACATTTTTTTCCTATCTCACGTCGTACAACTCTATTGACTCATGCTAACAATAGAGCAAGAAAAGAAATGAGATATTTTAGCATCTCAATTTCAAATATCTCTAGCAACTCTACAATGATAAAATGGTTGAAGGTTTTCCTCTCATCCAAACCTCCAATGGAGTATGTCCTGGTTGCTTGGTAGGTAAGCATCCGGAGAACAGGTATGAAGTTGGGAAGGCACATAAGGTTGTCTCTATACTTGATTTGATACCTTGTAATGTGGTACGACCAATTCCTACAACATCAATTAATGGTTGTAGGTATCTCCTTTTTATTGATGACTGTTCTAGGTTTTGTTGGATATACTTTCATGAAACATAAATCAGAAGTTTTTGAAATTTTTAAAGTTTTTAAATATATGGTTGAGAATAGTTTCAGGAAAAAGATCTCTTGGTCTCCTATTTTGACTGTCAAGTACAATATTTTCTAGCCTAAGTCTTATGAAACCAAATAATAATCAGTTTTATTAGTGTTCTTTTGTACATGGTCATGCCTTTTTGGAGATCAACGTTGCTAGGTTTTGGTAAGTGACTTTTCAAGTGCTTGTTCATTACTTTGCTTTGTTTTATGCATATAATAGGGCCTTTAAGTTTCATTTAATGATAGGTCAAGTAATAAGTCTTTGTTCTTTTCTATGCAGGGATCTTTTGCTACCCGACTCAACGCTTGTCTCGACGCTCCAAGGAAGATTTATGCTAGCTGAACCAGTGATTTGGGGGATTCTGTCCTCAGTGGAGATGTTTCTCTTGGATTCACATCACATTTCAGATGCTTATGAATATTTTTAGGTGCTATTTCGTGGATGTCTTTCATTCAAGGAACCGTTGTCTTCCATCTTTAGCAGTATATGGATTTCAAGGGATTTGAACTCCCATCTTTGGTTCATATATGCCGAGATAGGTGTAGGGTTGTTAGCTGGATCGATCCTTGCTTCAAGGTCGATTTTACTTTGTATTTTCAGTATAAAATGACTCTTGAAACCCTAAGTAAGAGAGGATACACAGAGAAGACTGTAAAAACTCTATTTTTGTCAATAGATCCAGTGTTTATCTCCTTTAAAGTTTCGATTTAAGACTGGTAGGCGTTGAGGGCAGGGCCCACCTTCAACACCAAACCTTTGTACTTCTGTATTATGTGTTTTGTAGTAAGTAGAGTAATGTTTTTTTCCTTTGACACTGTTTTTATGGAATGTTAATGGTTTTGCTCATTTGTGAGTTGAAATGGAATGTATGTCTACAGAATATTAGTTAATATCATTTGCATTTGATCTAGCCTGTAGAATAGATTTAGGAATGGTTTGTATTTAAAACCCTCTTTGGTTTTCAGCGTGGATTGTTTATTGATGGTTATGACATTTACAAACTGTGTGATGGATTTGATTTAAGGTTTGTTGTAGAATCTATTTCATAAAGGATTAAAAATAGACTGGATTTCACATTTCCTTTACTGCCAGCGTTGTAGTGATTAATGAATGGCTACAAGATTGGTTTGGAATCCTTTTGGTTATCGAATTGCAAGACTGTAGGGTATTTTTATTGTATTGTGTGGATTTGAATAGCGTTTGCAGTATTTTGTGAAGTTAGCAGAAGATTTGAAGACTTTAGTCTACAGAGTATCTAGGGTTTGTTAAGCAGCCTTTTGGATTGGTTATATAAGGATTGAAGTATGCTTTTGTTCATTTTATGAGCTATAACAAACTTCAAACAAAGAATTACAATCCACTAAGTATTTGACAGCGTTGTTTTTATGGTATGAAAACAGGTTTTGTAGGATAGGTAAATGAACTTGAGTGTGTAGTTCTGAATAATTTCAAGATACTTTAATATGCATAGAGTGCAGGTAGAATATGCTTGACATCAACAGCAAGCTAGATTTCATTTTGTCAACTATTTATGAGTGACATAGGATTAAAGAAGAGACATACTTTGTTTCCATAGTTGCTTGAGAGTGACAGTTGTTTGCATAAACGCAGTCTTTAGATTCTGTAGGGTTAATGGTGGAGTTTTCAGATTAACTGAACAGATTCATTCTGAAACCAGGATTTTATTTATTAAGTTCTTTTATTTGTAGATCATCATTGCTATAGCTGACTGTAGACTGTTGATTGCTTAAAAAGATTGCTGTAGTTTAGCATTGCTTTAAAAGATTGTTGTAGTTTAGTATTGTTTTGACAGATTACTGTAGTTTAGTATTTCTTTGGAAGATTAGCATTGCTTTGGAAGATTGTTGTAGGTTAATATAGGTTATATTAAGTTTGACAGTAAAACAGAGGTTAGAAAATTGATATTCTTTTCTTTGTGACAGACCTAGGAACTCATAGCATTGATCATTCAATAGCTTCATCAATTTCATTTTTGTTTGTGAATAGACTAGAATTTCTTGAAGTATGAGCATTGAGACTACTTTGCCCGCACATATAGTGTAGCAGCTCAAAGTATACGTCCTCCGGTCGATAATTAAATCAAGGTGAATTAAATAACATTAATTTTAACCAACATTTTTGGTGTCGTTGCCGGGGAGTTGCTCCAAGGTAAGTTGGTATTTTGCTCATTTTCTACGAATTTGTTGGCTATAGAGGTAGATAGGTTTCCTTTACATTACACAACAAGGTGGAGGGGAAACGATAAGACACAAAGATGAATTCACTACTGGATTCCCATGGTGTAACAGCTCGACGCATCCACTTTAGTGGGTTACCCCAAATCCCTGCTGTTTCTTTTTCGTAAGTGTGTTTGCTTTTTCACATGTTTAATTTATTTTGCTGCAAAAGTGTGTTTACCTTTCCTGTAAGGTGTGTTTACTTTCTTGCAATTTAATTTCATTCAAGTGTGTGTTTCTTTTTGCAAGTTTTGGTGTGTTTACTCTCCACAATTTAACTTCACAGCATTTGTAGTGTGACTAGTTGTTGCAGATTGGAGGAGAAGGGGTGGTAAGACAAACTTGCGCATTTGTATAACAGGTTCCTTCAAACCCATTTGTAGCATAGGTATTTCGATTTATTTTCTTATTATATTCAGCAATTGTTTTGATGAGACCCAGAGATAGTAAGGGAAGATTCATTAAAATTCATTCCAATATTTTTGGAAACAAACCCCCACCCCCCTCGCTAACCCTAGGGATAGGAACACCAGCAACAAAACTAAAAAAAATAAAACTCAAAATTCAGTGGAATTAGGGACCAAACCAGCAAGAACTGAGGGTATACTCAGTGAACAGTTACATTCAGTAGAAATCCCACAGACCCAACAAGCTTCACCTTCAAAGGGAGATTCCAACTTGGTGGACACAGTGAACATAGAAAGACTAAATTCCCTGCTTGGACATACTCAGAATCTGGTGGTTTCTCAAGTAGAATATACCATAGATTTACCTTTCAATCTTCAATCTTGGCCTAGGCCAGACCATTGGGACTTCATTCCATCTCCAAGAAGAGATAGGTTAGGTGCCAATTGGTTTAGGAACCCTCTTGTTATGAGTGATCAGGAAACCAAACACTAGATGGAAGGAGAGGGAGAACATGAGGGACGAACTGAAACAAATTTTGGCTTCCCCATTCTGGATCTTGCACAGGATGTCAGTATGAAAAATATCCCAGCATCTTCATTACCTACCTTCTATGGGAAAAGTACTAAAGATTCGGATACTTTTCTATTTGAGTTTGACATATTGTGCAGGAGTTATAATTATCTACAGGATGCACAAAAGTTAAAACTATTTCCAGCCACCCTTAAGGATTCTACACTTAGATGGTTTATGAGCCTGGGGGAATCCACTATCTGAACTTGGGAAGAGATGAAGAGTGCTTTCCTTATAAAATACCAAGACTACTTTGGACCTAGAGACTCCCAAAATGATATCTTTAAAATGCAACAGCATGAAGAAGAAAGTCTTGAGGACTTCCTAGAACGATTCTGCTTTGTATTGCAGAATTCTAAGTATAATACCTTACAGGAGGATGTAGTCAGAACCCTTTTTCTGAAAGGGATTTTGGATGAATATGTGGAAATCCTCAACCTGATGGCCTCAGGTGATGTATCTCACAAATCCTTTGAGGATATTACTGAACTATGCAGAAAATATTCTAGGAGTAGAACCAAAGCAGGAAAAAGCACAAGGGAAGCTCCTTCCCGCATTTCTAGGACAGTAGGAACTAGTGGGATCACAAGAGTTGAATTGGGGAACCTGTTAGAAAATTTTAAAACTGACATTTTAGGTACCTTAAGTTCCCAATTTGATGCTTTAAAAACAAAGAAACAGCAAGAGGAAGAGGACATAGCAGCATTACACATATTCTGCCCTAAATGCAGAAAAAGACACCCTTTGAAAGAGTGTCCTCTTAATACCATTTCAGTCTGTGCTCTTTGCTCTGATAAACACCCAACTGACAATTTCCCTTCTTTACCAGAGATGCAAGCTTTTTATAAGCTTAATGCTGAACCTATGGATCCATCATATGCATCAAGAAGGCCTTGGCAGCCTAGACCCCAAAACATGTACCCAGAACCTATTTTTCCAAACCCTGCATATTACTATCCCATGCAGCAATCTCAGCAGCCATGGAGCCCACAAATGTGGCAGAATTGGCCTTCTCAGCCTACCCAGACCCAACCATGGTAGCAAGGCTGGCGAGGATAGTCATATGGGGGACCACAAGGACAGCCCTATTGAGGAACACAATCAACAGCCCCTTCTAGTTACTGTCCAATGCCCCCAAATATGTAGCATCTATTACCAGGATTTACACCACCTGCACTTCCTCCTATCCCCCCAGTTCCACAACAATATCAAAATCCAAACCCACCTCGACCCACGTTGTTGCCAGCCCAACCTATCCCAAACCCTAATAACAGACCTTCCTAGCCTCTTCATAATGCTGAAATTCAAATGGCCCCAACATACGTAATCCATTCAGCTCCTTTACAGGAAATACAATTAAGGTCTGGGAAGACATTAAATAAAACCCCTCCAGCAGTGATTATTCACGAAGAGACTGGAGAAGAAAACGCTGAAAAAGAGATTACAGAGGAAGAAGAAGTGCATATTACCTCAGAAAACACTCAAGCACTGGGAACTCATTCCCAATCATCTGCTCATCCACAAGTGAATAACAACCCCCCTTATCTAGAGAGGTTATTAATAGAGAAGCCTGTGGTTCGTCCATAGTTTGATTTGGAAAATGAGTTGAAAAATGTTTGTATTAAGATTCCATTACTTCAGGCTATTAGAGATGTCCCTATCTACTCAAAATTGGTAAGGGAACTGTGCTTAAAGAAACTTGGTTGAAAACAAAAATACCCACCCACGATACATGTTTTAGGCCAGCTGTCCAATTATATTTCAGACTGCTCCTTACCTCCAAAATTTGCAAATCTTGGGAACCTAGTGGTGACCATTTGCATTAATGAGATTCCAATAGGAAATACTCTAGTTGACCTGGGGGCTGCCATTAATGTCATGTCTACGACCACCATGTCGAGACTTCAGTTGCATAATCTCCTCAGACCTACTCCTACTATTTTGGAGTTGGCTGATAGGAGCACAGTCAAACCTGTGGGGGCCTTAGATGACATTACGGTCACAGTAGCTTCTTGGGAGTATCCAGTGGATTTTCTGGTACTCCAAACTAAACACCCAATGGGGGAACATCCTGTTATATTAGGCAGGCCTTGGTTATCCACTGCCAATGCCTTTATAGGTTGTAGAGAAGGCATTTTAACGATATCAAATGGAACCTCTCTACAGAACCTTATTATTTATCCCCCAGCACAGCCTGTATCAGAAAACATGCTATGGCTAGAGAGTCCTTACCGGTATGAGGACGTGGAACAACCCTTACTGTCCATTAGTCAAACTAGAGGGCTGGAAGACCAGACTGAGGATGACATCCTAGAACAATTTATCTCATCCACTACTAGTATTGAGTTCCCCCAGTCCTTCTCTGACTTAGACCATGTTTTCACAAAAGATTTTCAAGAATAGTTCTACCCTTCAGCTACCTCATCATCAATAGTTTTATTCATAGATGAGAAGGTTGGACCCTCAACCATACCAATGGAGATTAGTCCAGGGAGGTGTTTGTTTATTAATGCAAATCTGTCTCAAGACCAGCAAAATCAGTTAGTTAATTTACTTAAAGCACAATCTGTGGCATTTGCTTGGATTTATACAGACATGAAAGACATTCACCCTGACACATGCATTCATCACATCTATACACAGGAAAATATTAGACTAGTAAGGCAACCACAGAGAAGAATGAATCCTGCGCTTAAAGACATTGTGAAGGATGAATTACAAAAATTGTTGGATGCAGATTTTATTTATCCCATTTCTGATAGCAAATGGGTATCTCCGTTGCTGATTGTCCCGAAGAAGGGAGGTAAGTGGAGAATATGTGTTGATTTTCGTGAATTAAACAAAGCAACTCTCAGAGATTACTTCCCTCTTCCCTTCATAGATCAAGTCCTGGATACCTTGTCAGGGAAACAATATTTTTCTTTTCTGGAGGGATACAATGGGTATAACCAGATAAGAATAGCTCCAGAGGATCAAGAAAAAAATACTTTCACCTGCCCATGGGGAACTTATGCTTACAAGGTATTACCATTTGGACTGTGTAACGCTCCTGCCACTTTCTAGAGGGCAGTGTTAGGTATTTTGGCTGATTTACTCCATGATTGTGTGGAAATATATATGGATGACTTTATAGTCTATGGTAATGATTTCAAGGAAGCCTTAGATAACCTAGAGAAAGTTTTAATTAGGTGCCAAGAAACAAATCTTGCTTTAAGTCATGAAAAGTGTAAGATGATGTTAACTGAGGGTATTGTTTTAGGGCACCACATTTCATCAAAAGGTATTAAGGTAGACCCAGCAAAAATTGAAATCATTACTGGTTTATCTCCACCAGCTACACAAAAAGAAGTCAGAAGTTTTCTGGGACATGCGGGTTACTATCGTAGGTTTATTGCTAATTTTATCAAGATAGCAGCTCCACTGTTCAAGCTATTAGTCAAAGACAGTTATTTTTGTTGGGATCAACACTGTTAGATAGCCTTTGACACCTTAAAATCAGAATTGTCTTCAACACCAGTTCTGCAGGGGCCAAATTGGTCTTTTCCCTTCCATATACAAACTGATGCTTCAGACACTGCCTTAGGGGGAGTGCTTGGACAGAAAGAAAATCAGTCTTACTATGCCATTTATTTCATCAGTAAAAATTTAACACCTACAGAACTGAACTATTCAGTAACTGAAAAAGAGTTTCTAGCAGTGGTTCATGCCATCAATAAATTCCAGCATTATATTACTGGTTATGAGGTATTTGTTCATACTGATCATTCTGCTATTAAATTTTTGATGAATAAACCTATAACTAGTGGCAGAATTACTAGATGGTTGCTTTTACTACAGGAGTTTAACATTACTACAGTTGATAAACCTGGGAAAGAAAATCTGGTTGCAGATTTCCTCTCTAGATTGATTCATACTGATGATAATGTTCCTATAGATGATACCTTTCCTGATGAACATTTATTTGCCGTTTCTATTAAAACACCATGGTTTGCAGATATAGCCAACTACTTGGTCACAGGGAAAATACCTGCCCATCTATCATCCTACAAAAAACGAAGAATCATACAGCAAAGTGCTAATTACTCATGGGTTGGTAATGACCTCTTTCGAACCGACCCAGATCTGATTATCAGGAGGTGTGTAAGGGAGGATGAGATGTATGACATCCTTCAAGCCTGTCATGATGGACCCTGTGGAGGGCATTTTTCAGATAAGAGGACAGCATATAAGGTGTTACATCAAGGGTATTATTGGCCTACACTTTTTAAAGATGCTGAAAAATATCTACAGGGTTGTGACAGCTGTCAAAGAATGGGGAGACCCACTCCTACTGATCAAATGCCTTTACAAGCCCAGGTACAAATTGAACCCTTTGAAAAATGGGGACTGAAATTTGTTGGGCCAATCTCACCAATGTCACGGAAGAAGAGATATATTTTAGTCTGCACTGACTATGTGACTAAGTGGGTTGATGCAAAAGCTCTATTGAGGGCCACTAAGAAATCAGTCATAGAGTTTATTTATGAAGAAATTTTTACTGGCTTTGGGATTCCTCGTGAAATTGTGACTGACAATGGAGCACAGTTTGTCTCTAAATCAATGAAGGCACTTACAGAACAATATGGGATTAAGCACTATAAATCTTCTCCTTACCACCCCCAAGCAAATGGGCAGGTGGAGTCAATAAATAAAGTGTTAGAATCCATTTTAACCAAAACTGTACAGCTGCATCACAAGGACTGGGAAGACAGGCTGCCAGAGGCATTGTGGGCTTATAGAACTACATGGAGAAATACCACAGGGTATACCCCATATCAAATTGTTTATGGGAAACAGGTTCTGCTTCCTATAGAATTTCAGGTGAAGACTTTTCGTACTGCTGCACAATTGAACCTGAATTTAGAGGAAGCCCAGGAGCAGAGGCTGATGCAATTAAATGAGCTTGATGAAATTAGATAAGATGATGTCAAACGAACTGTTTTAATACAGAATCAGCGGACTAAGTGGCATGACAAATTTCTGAAGAAGAAAACTTTCGAGGAAGGTGATTGGGCTCTGTTGTTTGACTCACGGTTCAAACACTTCAAAGGTAAGGTTACTAGTAGATGGATGGGGCCATATGAAATTGTGACTATTTTTGATAATGGTTCTGTCAAAATAAAGACAATAGATGAAGAACAAACTGCCTTTGTGGTGAATGGACATCGGTTAAAGGTATATCACAAACCTCTTTCTAAGCAAGAGTTCATTCATACCATGAGTCAGCAATCTGGACTAGAGCTGGTAGGTGAAGGAATGACTTCTTCATCTCCCACTCCCTCACAGTAACATTCAATGAAATTGTTTTTGTATATATGTATAGGAATTTGTTTTATTAGGTTTCTTTTTGAAGGATGCAGATATTCTTTTCAGGCTCAGGATGTCTTAAAAAATAGGGAAGTCTTTTGTTATTATTCCTATTTTCAGCCATTGATTGTTCTTGTAAAGGACTGTGTTAATTTGGTAAATTTCTGAGTTTCACTGGTGATTAGAATGTATGTATCAAGTTAATACATGCGTGCTGTTAGGTTTTTCAGACTTGTCCTTGTTATTCATATGAGTACTTATCTACCTGGCATTGTCTCCATCAGTGATTTAAGCTTCCAAAGTGGTTTTTGCTTATGAACTTATGGGTTGCTAGGACCATTTGATTTGGTTTCACACTAGATGGAGGGAGGAAATTTTTTTTTTGGTAACAGCTATGGGCGTTCAATTATTTTTTTTAAGTCAGGCACCATTTTGGAAAAAAGGTCTCCAGAACTGAGCAGTCTGTTGGTTATTATCTATTGACTTCGATAATATCAAATACATATATATAAATATACATTTTTGTGCAGCCACTTTAATACTTTCACTTTATACAGTTGCAAATGTTAGTTGTTCATCTGGGCAAATTTTTACAGGCATGTATAAAGAATACTCTTCCAACTTTGATACCATCCCACTCCTAGATGGTTTTCAGAGCTGGTCCCCCACTCATCTATGCATGCGCAAATCATAAACTTTATCTTTAAGATGAACTCGGGATAAGGGCCTCTGATAGAAAATGGGTGTAAGAGGTTAACCCGCCGGGATACTGAACAGGTCCACTGGCAGCGGGTACCGACCTGTGGTATGAACAGGAAAACCCATCAGGGTACTGAACATGCCTATTGGCAATGGGGCATCTACCTGGGGAAGAAGCTTCTTAGATGTTACAGTTACCCCACCGGAGTACTAAACGGGCTCGCTGGCAGTGGGTTCTAACTCTAATATCTCTTTTAAAAGCCTCATCTATACTTGTCTGCATGAAAAATGAACCTATCTAAAGGTAAAAGAGAGGTCATATGTGTGGTTAAATAAAATTTAAGGAGACTGTTTGGAAAAGTCAGTTGATAGTCAATTGATAATCATCTCCAGCTGCTCTGAATTTTGGTTACCTGATTCTTGCGAAAAAGGGTTTATGCCTGATATTTTCTGAGTCCTGAACATAGCTGAGAATTTCAATACTATTTTTTTGCACTACTCAAACTGTCCTGTGTGAAGCTGAGTCAAAGTGGACCAATACCCCATTAGCTTCTGTTAGTATTCCTCTTGTCTTAAGGCACATGTCTGGGTGGAAAAAGTTCTGTATGAATAACGAGAATGAAGTCTGTATACATGATTGAGGTGTGGAATATAGGAGTAAGGTTGATTATTGTGAATCATAGTTATTTTTGTTTTTTTGTATTGTTAATAAAAATTGGTTTCCTAACACAGCTTAGTTTCTTGTGTAATCAGGTGAAGCAGCAACCTTGAAATGAGGAAATTATGCCATGAAACTGTTGAGGGTCAAACAAATTTTTAATCCAGTTTACTTGTATATTAACTCATCTGAGTGGTGTATATTGGGAAAGCTAATGGTTTTAACATCACTGTTTGAGTGCATTTTCTTGAATAGCACAACAGCTGCTAAAGATGCTGGTAATTCTTACTCCCTCAACATATGCTGGTAATTATTGTTTATCCTTATTAGCCTGAAATTCCCTCTGTATTTTAAATTTGCTGAAGTGCTGGATGGAGTGCCGGATGGGGTACCGGATCAAAAATTTAAAAATTGGCATGGTAAAGGTAATGGATGTTGCATGATTGGATAAGTCCTAATTGTTAAGGATTATGATTATTATCAATTGTTTTTTTCTTTAATACAAGGTTCGATGAGCTATGGCCTACCATATAACTTTGGCGTTTATTTAGTTATGATTTCACCGTTCCTTTGTAAATTACTTTATGGCATTTGGTAATATTTTATTCTTCATTTGATATCCTTAATAAGTTATGCCATTAATATATATATATCAATTTGGGTTCGTAACTCACCATGCGGTGACGGTGAATCAAAACGTGTTATATTATGATCATCATTCCCTGCGACGTGGATAGTATGGGCCTCGGTTCACACTGATGTCCTCACCACGTCTGTTGATTATTACCACCCCTTTACAATAATTCTATCGGGCTATTTCTAGTTTTTACTCTCGCTAGTGAAGAGAAACGTTGATGAAGTTTTTCATTGCCTGTGAATTGACTATCCGATCTCCCTGCTATTTCGCTGTTTTTCTTTTTCCTGTCTTTCACAATGCTTAACCGGCATGAACCTTCAGAATATGAGCAGTTGTTAGCCATACCCGAGTTTGTAGCATGCAAGGAGATGTTCATTCGGGCTGGGTGGCATTCGTTTTTAACCAATTTACAGGGCCACGATGATGCTGTTTCTTTACAGTTTGCCTTGGGTTTTGATGGGAATACAGCCAAGGTCGGGTCCTTGGAATTTTCAGTCACAGAGGAGTCAATTGCATTAGCTACGGGGCTCCCACGCACAGGGGATAGGTGGTTTAAGAATTTTCGATTGCCACGAAAAGATTATGACTGTGTCTTCAAGCTAGAATTTTTGGCCGTGAAGGGTGAAAAGGGCTTCTCCAAGCTCTAGGTTAGAGATGAATTTCACAATTCCCTGATGATCATCACCAAACTGATTACTTGTGAAGGTCGTTTCTCCACTTACAAAGCTTGTCATTTTTGCCTATTAGCTCACTTCGAGTTCGGTAAGCTTCTGAATTTTCCATTTTATTTTTGAAAAAGCTTAAGTAAGATGGCTTCATCAGTTAGAAAAAAATTAGAGCATACAACTCACAGTATTTACCATCATGGGCTTATTAAAATGCTCATTTTAGCTGAATTAAAGAAGAAAGACTGGGTATGGGAGCAATTCGTGCATGAACTGTCTAATTCTCATCTTCAATCCTCCCCGGGGAATGAGTTAGGTGAGATTTGTATCCCTGATTTAGTGGAGAAATCTTCATTTGCAAACAATTCTATACACCAAAATAGTCCCCCTCATGAACCAGCTGTTAAAAAATGTAATAAAACTGCCCCATTCCATACTAAGACATCTCCAATATCTAAGGGACAGTGTGTAAGCTCTCGGTCTGGGGGAGATAAGGGTCGTGAAAACCTGTTTTCTTCATCTAATCGAAGGTTTACTCACAGCATGGCTGTTAAAGAGGGAAGAAGGGCCTCTAAGGGTAAAGAGCTTGTCCATGTTGAATTGTCCTCATCCACTGCCTCTTCTGCCCATGATCACTCTGATTCCCATGGATCTCATCATCACTCTTCAATACCAAGTCCTGTCAGTGAACCTGTGCTGGCAGCATCAACTTCAAAATCTAGTTTAAAATCTGCTAAAGCATCACTTTCCAAGTCAGGTCCAAAGTCTGCTAAATCTCATAGATCTGATACTTCAGCTCAAGGAATTGATTATTTTAGGCAAAAGAATTTTAAACTGACAAAGAAATTGCAAGAGTATGTGAGATTGGACCGTCATATTAAGCGGGAAAATGGCATTTTGAAGGCTAAGGTATCCTCTTTACAAACTTTGGTTGATGAGGTTACAGGGTCAAATTGAAGTCTTCGAAAACATTTAAAGAAGAAGGATAAATAGTTTGAACAATTAATTAGTGTACAGCAACAAACTGCTCCATCTCCTCCTCAGGTTCAAGTCCTATTTAATACCTTAGCCTCAGTTTTTGGAGTTGGATCCAAGGATTGATCATCTACTTTGAGTTTCAAATTTTGTCTTGCATAAGGGGCATGCAAGATCTTCGGTCTGGGGGAGATGTTGGTCTCCTATTTTGACTGTCCAGTACAATATTTTCTAGCCTAAGTCTTATGAAACCAAATAATAATCAGTTTTATTAGTGTTGTTTTGTACATGGTCATGCCTTTTTGGAGATCAATGTTGCTAGGTTTTGGTAAGTGACTTTTCAAGTGCTTGTTCATTACTTTTCTTTGTTTTATGCATATAATAGGGCCTTTAAGTTTCATTTAATGATAGGTCAAGTAATAAGTCTTTGTTCTTTTCTATGCAGGGATCTTTTGCTACCCGACTCAACGCTTGTCTCGGCGCTCCAAGGAAGATTTATGCTAGCTGAACCAGTGATTTGGGGGATTCTGTCCTCAGTGGAGATGTTTCTCTTGGATTCACATCACATTTCAGATGCTTATGAATATTTTCAGGTGTTGTTTCGTGGATGTCTTTCATTCAAGGAGCCGTTGTCTTCCATCTTTAGCAGTATATGGATTTCAGGGGATTTGAACTCCCATCTTTGGTTCATATATGTCGAGATAGGTGTAGGGTTGTTAGCTGGATCGATCCTTGCTTCAAGGTCGATTTTACTTTGTATTTTCAGTATAAAATGACTCTTGAAACCCTAAGTAAGAGAGGATACACAGAGAAGATTGTAAAAACTCTATTTTTGTCAATAGATCCAGTGTTTATCTCCTTTAAAGTTTCGATTTAAGACTGGCAGGCATTGAGGGCAGGGCCCACCTTCAACACCAAACATTTGTACTTCTGTATTGTGTGTTTTGCAATAAGTAGAGTAATGTTTTTTTCCTTTGACACTGTTTTTATGGAATGTTAATGGTTTTGCTCATTTGTGAGTTGAAATGGAATGTATGTCTGCAGAATATTAGTTAATATCATTTGCATTTGATCTAGCCTATAGAATAGATTTAGGAATGGTTTGTATTTAAAACCCTCTTTGGTTTTTAGCGTGGATTGTTTATTGATGGTTATGACATTTACAAACTGTGTGATGAATTTGATTTAAGGTTTGTTGTAGAATCTATTTCATAAAGGATTAAAAATAGACTGGATTTCACATTTCCTTTACTGCCAGCGTTGTAGTGATTAATGAATGGATACAAGATTGGTTTGGAATCCTTTTGGTTATCGAATTGCAAGACTGTAGGGTATTTTTATTGTATTGTGTGGATTTGAACAGCATTTGCAGTATTTTGTGAAGTTAGCAGAAGATTTGAAGACTTTAGTCTACAGAGTATCTAGGGTTTGTCAAGCAGCCTTTTGGATTGGTTATATAAGGATTGAAGTATGCTTTTCTTCATTTTATGAGCTGTAACAAACTTCAAACAAAGAATTACAGTCCACTAAGTATTTGACAGCTTTCTGAATAATTTCAAGATACTTTAATATGCATAGAGTGCAGGTAGAATATGCTTGACATCAACAGCAAGCTATATTTCAGTTTGTCAACTATTTATGAGTGACATAGGATTAAAGAAGAGACAGACTTTGTTTCCATAGTTGCTTGAGAGTGACCGTTGTTTGCATAAACGTAGTCATTAGATTCTGTAGGGTTAATGGTGGAGTTTTCAGATTAACTGAACATATTCATTCTGAAACCAGGCTTTTATTTATTAAGTTCTTTTATTTGTAGATCATCATTGCTGTAGCTAAGTGTAGACTATTGATTGCTTAAAAAGATTGTTGTAGTTTAGCATTGCTTTAAAAGATTTCTGTAGTTTAGTATTGTTTTGACAGATTACTGTAGTTTAGTATTTCTTTGGAAGATTAGCATTGCTTTGGAAGATTGTTGTAGGTTACTATAGGTTATATTAAGTTTGACAGTAAAACAGAGGTTAGCAAATTGATATTCTTTTCTTTGTGACAGACCTAGGAACTCATAGCATTGATCATTCAATAGCTTCGTCAATTTCATTTTTGTTTGTGAATAGACTAGAATTTCTTGAAGTATGAGCATTGAGACTACTTTGCCCGCACATATAGTGTAACAGCGCAAAGTATACGTCCTCCGGTCGATAATTAAATCAAGGTGAATTAAATAACATTAATTTTAACCAACAAGATCAAGTCCATAGTATATGATAAAGGCGGTGAATACATTAAAAGAGATTTCCAACATTATTGTGAATCATAGGGGATTTGAATGTAACACTCAGTTCCATACACACCACAGCATAATGGTGTGGTTGAGAGGAAAAATAGATCACTGAAGTAGATGGAAACATGTGTTCTCCAAGCCAAGAATATTCCTCCTTCTCTTTGGGAAGAAGCTATAAACTATGCTTCATACATATAGAATAGAGTGCCTCATAAATCAGTGGTTGGGGCCACTCCATTCGAAGCACTACATGGGAATAACCCCAATTTCTCTCACTTTAGAGTTTTTGGTTCCAAATCTTGGGCCAGAATACCCATTGATATGAGAAAGGCCTTCCAATCCTAGAGTAGCGAATGGATTCTGCTGGGATATGTAGAGGATGCAAAAGCAAACAAGTTGATGGAGGTTTCAACTAGGAGCTAACATGGTTTTTCCAAATGGGATGCCCTAACCATGAATAAACTTTGACTTAGCTCATAAAGATAGAATGTGGTCAATCTATATTAATTGCGCTTGATGTACAAGTGGATATGATTCCCCATCTAAGATAACTTACATTTCTTTTCATTAATGCCATAAAACCCATAATCCAATGATACTTCAACTAGCATCATAACCATTTTAAAAATTCATTCCCATTGGTAGATTCATATTTATCCCCTCAAATTTCATTACTAGTTTTGGATCTTCTCGGTTTAGAGGTAAATAAAGAACCAATGAATATGCTATATTATTCAATTTACCTCATTTATTCATAACTAACACAGAACATATCTCTCTTTGTTTGATACCCTTAGCTAATGAACTTCATTAATCCATAAAGTAAGACATAGTGGAATCACTCTTCCAACCCAACAATCACAATGACTTGCCTTTGGCATGGGGAGGGGAAGAAAAAATCTAATACCTTACCACTACAAGAGTTAAAGCAAGAGAAAATCCACACCTCGAATATCGAACACCTTGACTACCTGGGGTTAACATCTATAATGATGTTTTCAAAGATTAATAAACAATCAAAAATAATTTTTTGGGATCAACCTGACCATCTTGCATGACGTTTAATCAAAATTTGTAACCCAAAAAACGGGCAAAATGCTTCGTGGTCGGCATTTTTTCCATCAAATTACAACCCTTCCTAGATTAATCGATCAATTATATAAGCTATGTGAATTTGCAACAATTCCAATTCAATCCATGTGAGTACATCTTGGAAATATCTACCATCCCATGTATATCATAGCCTAGTTGTCCCATCTACTTGAAGGATCCCTCATTGTTATCCACTTCTCGCACATTTGATTCCCTAAAGTGTAATCTCCAACTTGTGTGAGGGACATCATGAAGATCTCTATCCCATACCCACATCCTGACATATAATTTCATATCTGATTCTTATCATGGGTAAGGGAACCACGTCATATTTTCCCCACCTATAAAAAGGAGACATAACATCCCTTGTTACCCACACTCAATCATTTTTCCCATGCATTGTCTTATTGAATCCATGTAGATAGTTTATCCCGCCCTTGTATGTTTTCCTTTATTGTTATATGAGATGCTAGCTGATTCTCTACAGAGCACCCTTTTTTTTTGCTTCAAACCCTATTCACAATAGTTAAACATTTTCATGCCCCATCCTCAGCATGAATACCAAGACCCATGGTAGTTGAACATTTTCAGAAATATCGATGCTCTATTATGATGGACTACCTCTATGATTCCTTCCACATATTAATCTCGCAATCTCTCTCCTCAACCTCTACATCCTATTTTAAATTGAAAAAGTGATTCCCTATAACCCAAGACAAAGGGAAAAGTATAAGCATTGACGAAAATGTCCCCAACCCACTGGAATCCTTCATAACAATTATTGGGTTGTTTCCCTATTTGGGTCCAATGCTTGTGCTTCATCCTCGTTTCTTAGGGTTGTTGATTCTCTACTCACTCTTTGTGGGAGTTTGGTATCCTATTCATTATGGAGACAATGGTTTTGTAATAGATTGGAATCCTCTGGAACAAAGATTCTAAAGTCAAAATATCAATTGTTTGACCAAATCGGATGGCCTCTTCTTAGTAGGCATTTTTTTCTCATCAACATCTAGTTTTTATTTCTGAAGCAAGTGAAAGAGAAGATAAATGTTGATGTTGTTCACTACCTGAAGTGCTAAATTATCTGATCTTGTTCAGTATCATAGTTGGCTCCATCAATTGAAGAACCACCAGTTGAATAAGTGCAACAATCACTCTCCAAGAAGGATGATTTTATCATAAACACACTTTGTAAATTGAAATCCATAATGAAATGTAATTCAAAAAGTTGTCCTTCCTTTGATATGTTGTTATTATTTAAGTCATTCTTAACTGGCAAGGTAAAAGTAGAATTTTAATTTTTTTACAAGGGAAATTTAAACCTTGCACTTCTGAGAGATGCTAGAACTCTATGGAAGGGTTTGGGTGGGTTCAAAATTGTATGCTCCTTGGTACACAACCAAAAATATTTAATCACTACATGTACATAACCATAGATTGATAAAGTATTTCATCACTACATTTACCATATTTAAAGATGACATAAATAATCAATAAAATTGCACAATTGTATATACACTACACTTTGTATTCAACTCTACTTCTTATCAGACATTACCAATGATCCATGACATAATATATTATTTGTCTAATGTTTTCAAGGTATAAAATAGATGATAAAACCATTATAGAGAAGTGTTTTCAAAATAGTATCTATGACATTCTCAATGCGAAAATATTAAAAGTTATTATTGCTATTAGGATTAATTAATTAATCCTCCGTTGACCACCATAGTCTATCTGTCTTTTCCTAGCTTAGGAGTTTGATGCCACCTCACATGAGGATGATGAAAGGAATCACAGAAACCATACATGAACCTCTTAGATAAACAAAAAGGTCAGGAAATAAATGTTAACTGTGCCAATGAATATCGTGTAGCAGATCGCTCGACCTCCAATTCGATCTTTTGTAACAAGGTTATCTCTAGATCTTGTAGGAGATATAATACATGTATGAGTAAGTGATTCATTGATTTCTTTCTGAATTCTAGAATCATATTCAAAATCTTTAAATATAATATGCAACCAAATTTGAACAAGATAAGATATTTTAAATAGTCCCTTTTCTGACTGAATAACATTAAACGATTCCACTAAGGGTGTGACTCAAATTTATTAATCTAGTTTTATTTTTCAAGTGCATAAAGATATAGTTTACTACTACAAATAGACCAATGCCAAAATTTTAGATATTCTAAACACCAAAAATATACAAACTTCATAGGTGGCATATAAAAAAACTTGTCATACCAAAGATGGTCAGAGCTCTTCTATGGCACAAAACTCTCTAAAGGAAACAAAAAAAGGTGTTGATGGTTTTTTAATCAATATTACACTCACTTTCCAATATCCAGGGTTTTTACTACATAATGACATATTTTTAGTTAATTGTCATATTTTTGTATGACAATTAAAGAGAGAGAAAATGGTTCCATCACTAGGTTGTGTCCAAATAAATCCCGGAATGCCACATGCCCAACTAAGTAACCAATGAAAATTATTGCAATAACATGAAAAGATGGAAAATACAACTGGATTAAGGTTTACCACAATATATGAAATATAAAAAAAATAGTTTATGCTTCACACCTAAACCATCATAGCTTTTGAATTCATATGAAGAATATAATGGCATCTAACAAAAGGTGAATGGTGCTAGACCCGAACTAGAGTACTGTATTCAAACCACCAAATTGAACCAGTAAACCGACTTGAATCAGCTTACCCAGGAATAGTTAAGTTCTAAATTTAGCAGAACCTCTCAACTTAGCTGTTTGGCTATGTCCTTCCACAATACCTTTTCGTAACTTGCAGGATGCAGGATGCAGGCGTATATTTTTCCAATTATAATGGACCTTCAACAATTACATGCCGCAACAGTCTTTCCACATGCAGGATGTGGGATGCACCTTTTAATTTTCTGAATTTCGACTCCCGTAAATCTTCTCCCACAACTTCTGTCCGAACCGTTGATCTTCTACGAGGTGAATTTGGACCTTTGATCTATTTTCCTTTGTGGATCTAAGCTCTGACCGTTAGATCTATGTGGATCCAATCTCCATCGTCGATCTGAATTCCTTTGCAAAATGTTATTCCTTCAACTATTCTTCTATAGAACTTCTCCCAGCTGCCGAATTTTCTTACGCTTGATCTTGTCTGTCCAAACCTACATAGGTTTAGATCTCAGTTCTCATCGATCCTTGTAGTGATCGATCTCTGTATACACTGAATCTCCAACAACTCTGCGCACGCATTAATCATTCATTTAATACGAAGTGGATTATTCATTTAACTCTCCCCTTTGATTGATAAGAATCTCAATCAATCGATTTCTGTTTCCTCCCTCTCAGAATCCATCTTTCACCTACGGTCTTATCAACTATTAATAGGGAATAAATCAAACATTCATTTCATGAAATCATCTATTCAAATAGAGATAAATTTACACAGATATTTATCCGAAATAGGATTTTACATTCATATGTAGCAATTATACATATAAGCTAATCTCAAAACCAGTGTTCTAATATCCTCAGGCCCGATACAACTTTAATTGGCCCTTCCTGTGTCTCCTACATACCTTATTGACCTTTCTAAGTATAGTTTTGTCCTCTATCTTTGTCCCTTGTCTATCTGTCTACCATCTCTATGCCTTGTAGGCTTACACACACACACACATATATATACAAATAGAACTCTGAACCCAATTTTGGTTCAGATCCAATAAACACTCAACAATCTCCTACAATTCATCAACTGTTATCTATTTTAAGTAACTTTCAATCCTATCTCAATGAATCACTCCATTTGACATGGCTTACTTACATGACTCATCTAATGACACATCACTCACCTAGTGACTCATCTAAATGACTCACCATCATCTAGAATCACATATTTTACATTTATTTACAAAGTGATAGTTTGAATACCATCAATTCATAGTTTAAGACCCCTTCTTGGCCTAAAAATGCTTTGAACTTGAATTTGGATGGAGAGTGGGATGCTCCTGCATCAAACTCCCCAAGAAGAAATAAATATGACCTCCAGGTCATATCCTTCCATATTCAATATACTTGGATCCCAAACCTTATGCTGTAACTGATTATCCATCTCATCAGGTTGTGTTGTCTTTGTCATCTTCAGTTCTCCTGGTTTCCAAATTTTCTGCTGTAATGCTCCACTAGCTTTGCTTTTGCAATCTTTTTTGTCATCCGTCCTCTTTTGCTGCTTTACGTCTTTTCTCTGCTGATGAAAATCTTCATTCCTTCCTCATTCCGTCTTTGAGATATCTTCACCATCAAGAACCTTAATTATTCAATCTCCATGTCCAATCTATCCTTTGACTGGTACACTCACATCTTCTTTTCCTGAAACTGTTGTTGTCCCCTTAACTCTCTGCTTCTATCCACTAAATTATAAAATAGTTCATTTCTTTTACTTGTTGCCTATTTTTTCCCAATGTTGTCATCAAACATTAAGCAGTCATGTTTATCAACCCTTGGATTGATCAACCAGTCTTCTAACATTTCTAACTCTTCATCATAATTTCTGAATTTAGAAAACTTTCCTTTATCTTCAGTAGCCAACTCTGCGACAACAAATTCCTTTAGGTGCTGATCACCCCTTTGAGACAATATAGTCTCTTCTTGTGTCATGAAAAATTGCTTCCCCAGTCTGTCAGTAACACCACTATCCAAATATGCAAGTGCTCTCTATGGTTTATCTCTACGATACCATGTCATCTCATTCTTCAATTCCAAAACAAACTTATGGCTTTGATCCATGTCAAGAATACATAGATACTCTCCTTCTTCTTCTTTTACCACTGAGACAACCTCAAAAGGTTCATCACATGTTATTCCAACAGATATACATAATTCATTAATTTCAAAAATATTGAAATTTTTATCTACCATTGACTTTCTTATCAGCATATTCTCTTGTTGATTTGAACTCTCCCAAAAGTTGAAAAGACTTTTAGCTAGTCCCTCTTCTGCACCATCTTCTTCTAAGATGATTTTATGTTCTACTTCACAACGGTGAACATATTCTTCTTTTAATGGTCCAATTCTTCTTTTTCCTTTCTTTCCCAAAGCATCCATCCTATGCTTCATTTCCTTATCATCTTGCATAAACAGATCATCTAAGTGTTCTTCAATACCTGCGATCATACACACACCATTAGATTTAAAAACATGAGACTCTGAAGTCCCTGTTGATATTTCCTCTGGCATCCCTCTGTTGTGTTGGTTTGAACACAACATCAATCTGTCACCATCACCTGTTTCTCCAATGGTCTAATACACAGGCTGTATACACTCCTCATATAGTATCCTTTCATCTTCTATTTCAACAAAATCATGTTCTGCTATCATGCTTTTGGAAATCACATCTTGTTCTTGTTTAGTCTTCATGACAGTCCAAGGTGACTGTTCAAATTTTTATCCCATCAAAATGAAATTCTGATTCTTCCCTATAGAAATGTCTTTTCCCATTTCTTTTCATGCCTTCATCTCCAGATCATATTCAATTGACTGTGTTCCTCCATCAAGCAACTCATCAATGAGTTCCTTTTGCTACAATATTTCAGACCTTTAATCATTTGAGTGACTTTCTTTATCAAATTTTAAGGCAGTTTCAAAAGCCCGTCCATCATTTGCAACAAAACCTGCAATCACAAACAAATCATCAGTCTAAAAAACATAAGACCTCTTGGTCTCATTTTGCCTCATAATCATCTCCTCCATAAGTTTATCTGTACTCTTTATAGAATTCATGAGACTCTCAATTGGTCTCTCATTTTCTACTTCATCATCCTCTCCAAGCAAAGGAACCTGTTCAGGTTCACAATATGAAACCTCCATCTCATATTCAACTTCTCTGAGTTCTTTCTTCAATCCAAAAACCCTCTTTTGCTGTAGCTTCACCTGTAGTGAATGCCATCTTACCTCGCTTTTCATGACCCAACCACACCTCTGGTTCTCTTATTCAATAGCTTGCATCTACTTCTCAAAGCGAAAAATGTCTTTTGCTAACTATAGCAACTCTCTGTCATATTCTTGACTTATTTTCTTCTCTCTTTTGTTGTGGCTTTTCTTTGAACCCCTGCAATGAATTTTAGTAGTCATTTTTTATGTCTCCTTCTCCTCTTTTGTGAAATTCATCATGTCCACTTGTGGACTGCTTTCCTAGGCCTCCTTCAACAAGTCTCCGCACTTGTCTATTATACCTCAACAAGCTATCTCTCCTTGAGCTTGTCCTTTTGGTATCTCTGGCTCTTCTCCTCTAGAACCTTTTGAGCATCTCCTTTTCTCTTCTTGGCTTTTGCAATTCCACTTCTCTTTTGAGAACATACACTAGTCCTCTCTTATCCAACTTCTATTGGATTTATGGGTTCTTCCACTACTTCCTCTTTTCTCTTCTCAAGAACTTCTCTGTTCTTTGTTGTTATAAATTCACATAACCATAGTCAAAATATAAACATCAATCAATCCATACCTTTAGACATTTTCACTTGTACAGTTGGCTGTAATATCTCCACTACTATCTTCAAAAGATATTCCTCTTCATCAAGAACATAATTGTCCTTGAGCACAAATCTCCCAGTTGTTATTGCTGCAATCTTGCAATCTTTCATCAATCGACAAGATTGTCAAATCCTTTCAAGGATTCTTCTGCATTCCTATGTGGCTAATCATCAATTTTACCCACACATTCTCTGTCTACAATCAATCCTTAATACCCTCTCACCTGACTAAACTTCTCACACAATCGTTAGTCTTCAATTTTAAAATAAATATTGAAAATCAGAGATTGCTTTACCTTTCACGCAGAATAATTGTTCTTCCCTCCTCGTGCATCACTGAGTTTGTCCTCATGCTCAGTTAGTGAGTTGCATCCAAGCATTCATAGCAAGTCTCCTTCTTACCATTAATACCACATCAAGCTTTTTCCAGAGCTTGATCCTATGGTATTGTAAGTTCTCTCATGTAGAACTTTCTTCACAAGCTCAACTGATCAACTGAGCTACCTCACAGAATATTTGTCCTACTCTGATACCAAATGATTCCAACCCGAACTAGAGTACTGTATTCAAATCACCAAATTGAACCAGTAAACTGATTCGAATCAGCTTCCCTAAGAATAGCTAGGTTCTAAATTTAGCAGAATATCTAAACTTAGCAGTTCCACTAAGTCCTTCTACAATACCTTTTCGCAACTTACGGGATGCGGAATGCGGGTGTATATTTTTCCAATTAAAATGGACCTCCAAAAATTACATTCCGCAACGATATTTCCACATGCGGGATGCACCTTTTCATTTTTTGAATTATGACTCTCGCAAATCTTCTCCCGTAACTTCTATCTGAACCATTGATCTTTTGTAGGGTGAATCTAAACCTTTCATCTGTTTTCCTTTGCGGATCTAATCTATGACCATTATATCTTTGTGGATCCAATCGCCATCATTGATTTGAATTCCTTTGCGGAATTTTCTTCCTTCCACTATTCTTCTGTGGAACTTCTCCCAGCTGCCAGATCCTCTTACGCTTGATCTCATCTGTCCAAACCTACAGAAGTTTAGATCTTAGTTCTCATCAGTCCTTGCAGTGATTGATCTCTATAGACCCTGAATCTACAACAACTTTGTGCACGCATTAATCATTCATTTAATCTGAAGCGGATTTTTCATTTAACTCTCCCCTTCGATTGATAAGAAGCTTGATCAATTGATTTCTATTTCCTCCCTCTTAGAAGCCATCTTTCACCTCCGGGCTTATCAACTATTAACATGGAATAAATCAAACATTCATTTCATGAAATCATATATTCAAACAGAGATAAATTTACACATAGATATTTAGCTGAAATATGATTTTGCATACGTAGCAACTATACATACAAGCTAATCTCAAAACCTGTGTTCTAATACCCTTAGGCATGATACAACTTTAATTGGCCCTTCCTATGTCTCCTACAGGCCTTACTGAGCTCTCTAAGTATGCTTGTATCCTCTATCTATGTCCCCTATCTATCTGTCTACCATCTCTATGCGTCTTAGGCTTATATATATATATATATATATATATATATATATATATATATATATATATATATACAAACAAAACTCTAAACCCAATTCTGGTTAAGATCCAATAAACACTCAACAATCTCCTACAATTCATCAATTGTTATCTATTTTAAGTAAATTTCAATCCTATCTTAATGACTCACTCCATTTGACATGGATTACTTACATGACTCATCTAATGACACATCACTCACCTAGTGACTCATCTAAATGACTCGCCATCACCTAGAATCACATATTTTACATTTATTTACAAAGTGATAGTTGGAAGACCATCAATTCATAATTTAAGACCCCTTCTAGGTCTAAACAAACTTTGAAATTGAATTTGGATGGAGAGAAGGATACTCCTGCATCAGTGAAGCATCAAGTAATCTTTTAATACATCTTGAAAGGTAGTAAAAGTGAGTAAAATACAAATATAAAAATTGTGTAAGGTCAAAAAGAAAATAATTGTTCCTAGAACAACGAGAAAAAGAAAATCCAAATTTGAATTCATATGAAGAATATAACGACATATAGCAAAAGGTGAAGCATCAAAGTAATCTTTTAATACAACTCAAAAGGTAGTAAAAGTGAGTAAAATACAAGCATAAAAGTTGTGTAAGGTCAAAAAGCAAAGAATTGTTCCTAGAACAACATGAGAAAAAGAAAATACAAATGGTGTAAAAGGTAGACAAGATATTAATAGATAGTCATCAATGCTATTTGATTGCATTTAAAAACAATTGTACTTAAAAGCAAGTTGGTCATATAATTTGTTGTAGTACTCTAGCGTTTTTATGTGATACAATGTCAACCTAATCTATGGTAGATGCTATGATCAGTTTGAACAAGGAAGTAATAACTCTAGAATTAACAATCTTCTTAATTCTAGTCAGCAATTTATGGTTCATATTTCTCATTAGTTGGTAATCATTCTAGCAGTATGTCAATTACTCATTAGACTCCTTAACAATCTTCTTAATTCTACTTAGCATTTTATAGTTCATATCTCTCATTAGTTGGTAATTATTCTATCACTATCTCAATTACTCATTCGACTCCTATTGTGCTGAAATTGGTCCCACCCTGACAATGTTGCACACAAATGCTCCACCCAAGTTGAACAATTTGGAAAGAGAAAAACATAGTTAGTTATAAGGTGTATGTGAATGTGACATTCATAAGTAACTAATACACATGATTGCAATGTAGTCTTTGAAAATGTACAAAATACAAGGATAATATGTATGAAGTGTTGGGGCATATCTTTCTCCATGAAATGACACTTATTTTGTGAGAAGTGTACACAAGGAAGGGTTTCACTTATTGCTGACAAGGATGCTTAACCTATTCGAGTGTGCTAAAGATGCTTGGTTTTTTGCAGTCTCTTGTAGCTAGCATGTTTAAGTTTTATATTTTTAATGTTGTTAAAGATATAGTAAGAATTTAAGAAAATTATTAAGAGCGAGATTTGAAATTAGTTACCTTACAACTCTGTCACCAGAAGGTATCACTGGTGATGCTCCGAGAATCCCATCAATCCAACAACTTTGTCACCAGATTCAAACTAGTTTGGGAATTTAATTAACAATAGGATGAACAATTTCCAGGAATTGAGCCAAGGCGTTGGACGATTTTTACTTTTTAGAGCTTTTTATTGATTTGTTGGAAACTGAATCCTTAGATTCATTACTTATGTAAATATGATTAAAAATCAGAACTAGCAATTGCATAGAGGGAGGAAAGCTTGGGTATAAATATGATTATTATGTAACTCATTCTTTCTCTTCAATAACGAATTAGTTTTTGTAAATCAAATTCTATGTACATATTGTTTGTGTGAAATTCCAAGGAACGTTCTTGCTTTGCAATATTTGTTTGAAATTTCATCCAGGTACTTATCCCGTCTACTAAATAGTAGTTTGGGTGTTCATAGAATTGATTTATGTGGGTAGTGATTTCAAATTATGTGTAAAACGTTTCGAGTCTTGGTGTGCATAGTGATATCCTCTGTCAATTTTGTAGAAATCAAGTTGATATTCCGACTTAAGATAGCACGCTGATGTAGGTTTTGTTTTTCCAATGCAAATTTGGTTTTTAATTATCTAGAGACCAATGTGCATACAAATTAGTTTTGAACGCTTTCATTTTTAAAAGGAATAACGCTTTATCTATTCTAGTTAGTGAATGTGAGGACGTTTCTTAAATATTGTTCCTTTGGGGTTAATAAATCCCTTAAAACTCATTTAGTTATGTTTGTATTTAACTCCACAAACATATATATTTGGGAGCCTCATGATGTCTCCCCTTCATACACTACGTAGAACTTGTACTTAATCAAATGCATAGTTTGTACATTAACTTCCAAGAACTTGTACTTAACCAAATGCATAGTTTGTGCATTTAGCATAAGATGCATTTTGTTTTAATACAATGCTTCACTTTGTAAAGATTTGTTCCCACCACGATCTAATGTGTTACTAATCCTTCCTAGTAGTCTAAAGTAACTAGACAAAGTTTGTTCTTCATTTGGATCCAGAATCTGGCCCAAAACTGTCTAAGATATACACCCTGACAAATGCTAGAGGAAGCATTATTATTTTAGTTTTGGGTGGAAAGGGAATATGGAATTTGATTCCATTGTTTGTGGTTGGATGTTTCTGATCAACACTAGAAAATGACATCATTGGATATAGGAATATTAATTAAGCATATATGTTTTTTCCCAAGGAACAAATTTAATGAAGTCTTCCTCACCATTACTGGACTAGGGGAGCACTTGCTCGCAGAGAAGGACTTCATTTGACTCTGAGTAGGGCGGGGTGGGGTTTGTAGTCCATGGGTACTGCAGGGGAGATGGTAGAGGGGGAAGGTGCATAGGCGGAAGTAGGGGGGACAGTGGGGGCCAAGGGGACAACAGGTGCAAGTGGTGGAGGAGGAGGAGGAGGGCCATCGGGAAAGGGATGAGTGTGGAAATAGAGCAGAAGCCGAATTAGGAGGTTTTTGATAACCTAGTAATTCTGACGGTGCTCGGGTGTGCGACCAACATCATTAAGGGCACCAGAGAGTTCATCTTCCCAATCGTTGAACATGATCCTCACCATGTGAGGAATTTCGATATCAAAACCGTTACAGCTCGGCTGAGCATTGAGCATGGTGGGGCGATCAGAAGGTGTGCCTCTCCTCGTACATCCACAATGAGGAGTGCCTCTTTGACATCAAGACATGGTGGGGTGGAAAAATGAAGCAGTGGGGGAGCCGAGCTGGGAGGGTGCAGAGATCCCAGAAGGGAGAGCGTAGAGAGCCGAGATGTGAGAGCAGAGCCGAGAGAAGAGCTAGGAGGGAGCTAAGTGCAAATGACAAAGGTGACGAAGAAGCCCGAGCATTGGACCTTTGGAATGTCGGCTCATGCACTGAGGAGGATCATTAAGGAGGTCCTGTGTCGAGGTGATGGCCTTGTACCATCTATCAGCCGAGGGATTTCCACGTCCCATAGAATGTTTAATGCACATAGCCGATAGAGTGGACGACGCAGGGGATACGTCAGGACGATGATGGGGTGGAACTGTTGTGTGCCTTGTCATCTGCCTCCATGGCCTCAGTAGCGTTGTTGTCACCCACATACGGGTGGTTAGAAAACATTGTTTGGATTCGAAATGAACTCCAATTTGTCTCGTGTAACCATTCTCCAATTTGCTATAGAGAGTTGTTTGGATGTGAAACAGTTCTCCAGTTTGTTATAGAGAGAGAGTTAGAGAGTTGTCTTAAAGGAAAAAAAAACATCAATATGTCTCCAGCTGGTTAAAAAATTAAAAACTTCAATACGTCTCCAGTTGGTGAAAAAGAGTTGTTTGGGTTAGAAACAAAAACAATAAATCACACAAATAATTTGAATGCTTTAGTTGGTTTCTGGGTTCGGAACAAACAACCAATAATATAAATACATTCTTGAGAGTGAGAATCAAAATCTGAATTTCAATCATTTGCCTTCATTACAAAGAGAGTTGTCTTCGTTTGAAACAAACACAAAACTAATAGAAATTTCAATAACTATTCTTTTCCTTTTGGAAATATCATGTTCACAATTGAATGAAGGAAACAAATTTCTAAATACAGTCTTGATATTGAGAATCAAAATGACAACGAATGAAAATGTGAATTGTTAAAAGTTCTAGGAAGGTGTAAGTCTTGTTGTTTGTATTGTTAGTATAGCAATACTTACAACAATAATTGGAAAAAAAGTGCAAGTTATCAAATTGAAATGCAATGTTGTAAACAAAGGGAAATACATATAGAGATGACGAGTGATGATCTTTTGTGCCTAGGCTATTAAGGATATGCACTAATGAAATATTCAAAAGGCCAAAAGATGTTTTCAAACTTCATGGGAAAAAGTAGATCTTTGCTCAATTGGTATAAAGAGTTATTGCATTCACACAAAGAACATGTTACCACCTAAGTTGTACTTAGTGTTTTTTTTATCGAGTGAGCCTTGTGAACCGGAGAAGGATAACTTGTTCGGACTTCAGAAGACCTTCAGTAGTGCTTCTGGGAAGTGCTTGTTGTACTATATCACATGTTCATACCCCATGGGGGAGTTTTAATAAGATGTTCTAGAATGATAGTGTCTATAAAAGACTCGGTCTCTTAGACTTTATTTGTCAATCTGATCAACCCAGGGTGTCTTTTCCCTTGGTTATTATTGGTTGTTGAATAAACGACTGATAATTTCTGAGTTTTTCACTCAATACCTCCAAAGTTGGGGTGGTCAGCTTGGCATTTAGGCCTATTGAGGTTATTAGAGTCTATGTGTCAATGTATAAACATGCTAAGCGTCATGGTCGAGTCATATGAACATGTCTAAGTCCCCCTAGGTTTTTAATTTTTTTTTTTTTTAATTTTAATTTTTCCACAAAACTTAGGCTATTTTTTAATAGTTTAATTGGAAAAATTAGTTTTGTAATAAAAGTGGGCTCGGAAAGCAGTTTCAGTCATGGGGGTGCTCATTTTCAAGCTCAGAGCACCCAGTAAACCTATAAACACACTATTTCCAAGTTTTGAGTGATTTTCAATCACTCAGGTTAGAAAGCCCCAAAAAATCAATTATTGATTATTTTAATTGATAAATTAATGAATAATGGAGCAAATACAAAATCCTAGATCAATGGATTCTCAACCGATTTGATTGAAATCAGTCTCATTGGCACCAGATTATCCAAAGATTGCAATTCCTTGACTGAAGGGGATAATCAGGGCAGATCCAGAGTTGAACTACAACCTCCTTTATGGGGAATTGTGCCCTCTCTCTCTCCTCCACACATGTGGGCTCTTCTGGAAGCTCTGCGGTTGATGATTTAGTCAGTAGGTTGATGTGTCAGCTCAATCAGCCCTCCGATTGACAAGTAGACTCAGTGGAAGCTCAGCTCAACTTCAGATCAGGCATTGATGGACTCTCCTTCAACTCCAGTTGTCTATCTCCTTGGGATTTGCACCCCCTCTGGGCCAGGGTTTCAAATTTTTGTATAAATAAAGCATGGCTACCTCCTTTCCGAGTTAGCTAGATTTGGATTGAGGAGATATTGTTGTTGTAATACTATGCAATATATTTTTCTATTGGAATAAAGTGAAGCTTTGGAGGCTAAAACGGTGTAATGCTCTTATGTGTGTGGAATTAACATTGTCTTGCAGTTTTTTACCGGTGTCTTTCTCTCAATTTCTGCATCCGAATCCTGTCTGGCTTAATGATTCAACTGAATCAATAGGAGTATAGCTATGCAAGTAAGATTACTTTCTTTTCAGTATCTCATAGTATATATTCTTAAGGATTCAGATCATACATGTTTAAATAAGTTTATTTGCATGTAATCCCTCTCTTTCTTCATATATTTCTATCCAGATCTCATAAGGTTTTGTGTAGGATTGTTTGTTAGTTTTCAAGTAACAGGGGTTGGACAAACTATGGATCTATCTTGAATCCATTAGGCATCCGACTATTTTGTGAAGGCATTGTCCCTCGACATTCCACTAACTAGTCTTCTTTGTAGATCCATTCCCTGGCAACAAATGCTCTTCTTTTCCTCTTCCTCCTTCAATTTTTTCTAAAACCAGTCTGGTTACTTGTTTGCAGGTTTAAAATTGTTTATATCTATCAATTTCAGAGTTTATTTTATATATATCTTTCTGCCTTAAATCTTTTAAACTAGTTCTCATTCCTAAAAGAAAATTTACAAGCATTCTAGATCTAGTTTTAGGGAAAATTGTCATTTTTCAAGGCTGTGAAAGTAGATCTAAAGCTTGTTGAATGCATGGTTGTTTCCTTAGAATATAAAAATTTATATTCAGCAATTTAAGTGCTTCATATTGTATGCCCCCGAAGCAGGCCAAGATCCCAAGGAAAGCTTTCTTTCCTTGATTCCACTTCTTTAAAAACTAGTTTTAACTTAGAATTTTTGGGTAAAACATTTGTTCATCCAAAAGTACTTTCAAAGTACTTTTGGGAATATTTAACTATGATAAGATTTCTGATTTTTAGCAGGTGTAATAGAAAAGAGGAGGAGGCATTGTCTGGAAAGCATTTTCGGACCATTCGAAACCCCCCATGGGGTCTCCGTCTTCCCAAAATTTCAAATTTTTGCAATTTGTAAACCTTTGGTCTCATTCCATATAAGGACCAAGTGGATTAATTTTAGTTTGCTGATATTGTAGTTGTTTCTAATAAAAAGAAAAATATTTTCGAATAGGCTCTTTCGAGCCTATTCACCATCCCCCCTGGGGGGATTTGCATCCATGTTATTTTTTACATTGTTTCACCTTGTTTCTGTTCTAGTTTAGTATTGACATACATGATTGTATACTTTGATAATAATTCTTATTATTCCATATTTTCAATTCAAAAGTAATCATACTACTTACCCCACGACTTTCTGAGTGACCCGCAAGGGGAAAGAGATGCATGGTAGGACTAATTAGAAAACTGGCGTCGTGTATATTTGATTCCATTTTCATTGTTTTTTTCATGCAAGAAATAAAATTAACCCCTCCTTGATTCCCCAATTGAGGTCCACTTGGATCGAAAGAGGTTCCTGGAGGGTTTTGTTTTTAATAAGAACACCTCCTTTAAAATTTTCTAAAAATAACAAAGACTCCAGTGTGTATGCTCTGTACTTGGCTGCAGTTCATCCGATCAGTCAAGCTGCATCAAAATCACTTGAGTGACTAGATTAATTAGTCTTCACCTCCCAAATTGACAAACCATCAGGCAAAAATCCAACACCTCGAACGAACTTTAAACAGTGGCAAAATACCCAAAGGAGTGGGAACAACTGGAAAGTGAGCTCAAGGCTTCGATCTCTGTCACACCCTAACGGGTTCGTTATGAACAATAGTCTCTGAGACTCCGTTCCATCCCACAAACCACCTTGCGGGTAGCCGTGAAAGTTCACTTTTGGACATACTTCAAGTACCCCTCGGGTATATCTGCAGTCCCCTTTTCACCTAATTTAATTTATTCACATTGCACATTAATTTAAAATCTACCAAGAGACATTTGCAAAACATTCATTCAAGCACATGCAAGCACATTATTTTCTCTGTTGACTCCATTTAAGGCAGTGGTGATTTATTTGATCATTTCTTTCAATTATATATATATATATATTGAGTGTCATTATTGTGCTTATCTGCTTTAAATCTTTTATCTTGTTATCTTTTGTTTCCACTCATTAATTTCAAAACTCCTCAACAACTTAATCAATATAACACCATCACACTAAGTAATTAGCCTTAGTAATTTAATAGGGCCTACCCCCCTTGGATTCATTTGGAGTTAGCATGAACGGAGGAGTCAAGAACAAGGTGACAGCCTTGACTTGAGACTTGCCCCCAAGGACACACTGAGTGGCTTGAAGATTTCTGCCACGTAACCCAAGTGTGCAAAAGGTGACAACACTTTTTGGCACCGTTGCCAGGGATAAATATTTTTATTCCCGGATTAAGACTTTTGTTTTCTTCCTTTTTGTTTTTGCGTTGTTTGATGAATGCTTAGAGTAGATCTTTAATTTCATCTAGTGACTCCACTGACCTTTTTTCAGTTTTTATTTTTACAATGAAAAACAAAAAATAATTTTGTGAGAGTTCTTAAATGTATATTTTTATTCTCACATGGCGACTCCATTGAAGGGATAAAACCCTTGTTTCTCACAAAACATTTTGAGATTGATTGTGTGTAGGTGATCCCACGTAACAGTGAAATTGAAAGCTTAACTCCATTTTTTAGTTCCAGACATTCTCCATGATCACTTATTCTTGATATGGATATTAAAAGAATAGAAATTGCTGCTCGAGATTCCTATGATTGTCCTCCCATTGATTTCTCTAGGATCCCTGGATTTCCTAATCGTCTCGTTAGTGAAATGACATCTACTTCCCTTCCATGCTTTCGGGGGGATGATAATGATCACTAAGCCAGATTCCATGTTATGACTTTTCTGTCACATATGAGTCAAAACAACATTCAACATGAGGATAATATGATGGTGATGTTTGCTCATTCTCTGCAAGGGGACGCTTCATGTTGGCTTCATGAGTGTTTTCCTAAGAAATCTATTACTTCCCTTGCAAAATTCTTTGAAATATTTTTGAAGCAATGGCATTATGATGGAAATGATATTGAATCATTCAATGCTAAGTCATTCATTGAGACCAATTTGAGGTACTTGTTTCCTTGGAAAGAGTTTCATACATAGTACCCTAAGATATCTAGTATCAACATGGTGTACAACAACCAACATTCAGAAATCCATTATGATCCCATCGAATCTATGCATGAAGAACCATTAATTGAAAAAATTGTTGAAGACCCTCCTCATGTAACATCAACAGAGAATAGTGATGATTGGGAATGCTTTCATGATTATTTTAGTGATGATGATCACATTTGTACTTCAGATCTACCTAAGGATGAAACCATTGCAGAATATTATAGTGAAACTTATGATGAAAACTGTAATGTGCAAGATGGGACTCCTACCTGTTCTCCATATAATGATGACATTCTGGAAGGTTTACTTCCTTGTGACCATTTTTCTGAAGAAGATGAATATGAAAATGAGGAAAAGTATGACTTGGAGCATGATACAAGTGATGAAGACTCCCTTATGTCCAACAAGATGTTGATGAGGAGTCATGGACAATCATGGAAAATCCAGTCTATGAAATGTATAAAGAGAAAAATAATGAACTAGAAACTTTTAATGGTTTTGTTGATTCTTCTGTCTATGGAATATCTAAAGGAGAGAGCATGGACCTTGTGGCCTTGGGAAATTTTGATATGGAAAAGGAGCATGTAGTTTATCCATATGATCAGTCTGAGCCATATATCAGTATCAGTAATGAAGACAAAGAGAACTTGATATTAGCAATGAGGAATCCATCACATATGACATAGATGACGGTGATGACTATTGGAATTTTTGTGAATATCTTATTGAGAATCCCATCTATTCTATATCTAGCAAGAGGATTGTCTATTTAGAAATTTGTGGAAGTCCAATCTACTATACTTCCATAGAGGGAAGTGTGGATCTAGAGACCTCGAAAAATCCTAGTATGGAAAAGCAGCATTCAAAACTCTTATATGATCATTCAGAGTCATATCATGCAGAGCCGCACAAAGGTATCAATAATGAGGACATTGAGAAGCAGTGTTGTGAAAAGACAAATGTGATGCGGTTAGTAGAATATCAGTATCAACTATCATCTTCACATATAGATTTTCCTTATGATTTGGATCCGCTTGGGGCTTATACAATGAGTTATCATCCAGTAAGCCTTGATGATCGGTATGATGGTGTAGTCAATCTTCCTCATCATTCTAATTTGTACATAAACCCTATCTAGTCATGGATAGAAGCAGCCTATGCAAGCACCTACCAGTTTGGGAAGAAGTTTGACGGCGTTATTCATGCCTACAATTTCCCATCCAGCCTGCCCATTCCAGATCATCACATAGGTTTGCATTTTCTGAATAAAGTATCCTTACTTTGGCTGGTAACCAAAGAGAAGGCAATTTCTTTTTATGTTGATAAAATGCTTAGGTGGTTGCATTGGATTTCAGATTACACTTAACCCTTTTTATATCATGCTTAGAGTAGGAAAATAAGCTCCTTGAAAGAGAGCATTTACTTTTTGCATTTTTGTTTTGTACTTAGCTTTAATAAAAATTTCTTTCATTAGTTAGGTACATTTATTTTTGTTTAAATAAATCAGCTTAATGGTTCATTTTGATGTTATATAAATCTTGTGCTACTGAGGTTTTCTTGTCAAGTTGAGATGCTTTTACAAGGTATGTAAACCAGAGATTTTGGTGTTCTCGTATCCTCTCCTTGCCCTATGACCAGATCGAGCACATGTCTTGCAGTTGGAGCCAGATGTTACCACCTAAGTTGTACTTAGTGGTTTTTTATCAAGTGAGCCTGGTGAACCAGACAAGGATAACTTGTTTGGACTTCGGAATAACTTCAATAGTGCTTCTGGGAAGAGCTTGTTGTACTATATCACATGTTCATACCCCATGGGGGAGTTGTAATAAGATGTCCTAGCATGATAGTGTCTATAAAAGACTTGGTCTCTTAGACTTTATTTGTCAATCCGATCAACCCAGGGTGTTTTTTCCCTTGCTTATTATTGGTTGTTGAATAAAAGACTGATAATTTCTGAGTTTTTCACTCAATACCTCCAAAGTTTGGGTGGTCGGCTTGGCATTTAGGCCTATTGAGGTTATTAGAGTCTATGTGTCAATGTATAAACATGCTAAGCATCATGTTCGAGTCATATAAACATGTCTAAGTCCCCCTAGGTTTTTAATTTTTTTTAATTTTTTAATTTTAATTTTTCCACAAAACTTAGGTTATTTTTTAATAGTTTAATTGGAAAAAATTGGTTTTGCAGTAAAAGTGGGCTCGAAAATTATTTTAGTCATGGGGGTGCGCAATTTCAAGATCAGAGCACCCAGTAAACCTATAGACCCACTATTTCCAAGTTTTGAGTGATTTTCCATCACTCAGGTCAGAAAGTCCAAAAAAATCAATTATTGATTATTTTAATTAATAAATTAATGAATAATGGAGCAAATACAAAAACCTAGATCAATGGATTCTCAACCAATTTGATTGAAATCAGTCTCGTCAGCACCAGATTAACTAGAGATTGCAATTCCTTGACTAAAGGGGCTAATTAGGGCAGATCCAGAGTTGAACTTCAGCCTCTATGGGGGATTGCACCCTCTCTCTCTCCTCCACACATGTGGGCTCTTCTGGAAGCTCTGTGGTTGATGATTTAGTTAGCAGGTTGATGTGCAAGCTCAATCAGCCCTTCGATTAACAAGTGGACTTAGTGGAAGCTCAGTTCAACTTCATATCAGGCATTGATGGACTTTGCTTCAGCTGTAGTTGTCTATCTCCTTGGGATTTGCGCCCCCTTTGGTCTAGGGTTTCAAATTTTTGTATAAATAAAGCATGGCTGCCTCCTTTCCAAGTTAGCTAGAGTTGGATTGAGGAGCTATTTTTGTTGTAATACTGTGTAATATCTTTTTCTATTGGAATAAAGTGAAGCTTTGGAGGCTAAAATGGTGTAATGCTCTTATGTGTGTGGAATTAACATTGTCTTGTAGCTTTTTACCGGTGTCTTTCTCTCAATTTATGCATCTGAATCCTATCTAGCTTAATGATTTAGCTGAATCAATAGGAGTATAGCTGGGCAAGTAAGATTACTTGATTTTCAATATCTCATAGTATATATGCTTAAAGATTTAGATCATACATGTTTAAATAAGTTTATTTGCATGTAATCCCTCTCTTTCTTCGTATATTTCTATCCATATCTCATAAGGTTTTGTTTAGGATTGTTTATTAGTTTTCAGGTAATAGGGGTTGGATGAACTGTAGGTCTATCTTGACTCCACTCGGCATCCGACTGTTTTGTGAAGGCATTGTCCCTCGGTATTCCACTAACTAGTCTTCTATGCAAATCCATTCCCTAGCAACAAACGCTCTTATTTTCCTCTTCTTCCTTCAAATTTTTCTAAAATCAATTTGGTTACTTGTTTGCAGCTTTAAAATTATTTAGATCTATCAATTTCAGAGTTTATTTTACATAGATCTTGCTGCCTTAAATCTCATAAACTATATCTCATTCCTAAAAGAAAATTTACAAGCATTCTAGATCTAGTTTTAGGGAAAATTGTCATTTTTCAAGGCTGTGAAAGTAGATCTAAAGCTTGTTGAATGCATGGTTGTTGCCTTAGAATCTAAAAATTTATATTCATAAATTTAAGTGCTTCATATTGGCTTCCCCCAAAGCAGGCCAAGATCCCAAGGAAAGCTTTCCTTGGTTCCTTTTCCGCTTCTTTAAAAACTAGTTTTAACTTAGAATTTTTGGGTAAAAAGTTTGTTCATTCAAAAGTACTTTTGGGAATATTCAAATATGATAATATTTCTGGTTTTTAGTAGGTGTAACAGAAAAGAGGAGGAGGCGCTGTCCAGAAATCATTTTTGGACCATTCGAAAACCCCCAGGGGGTCTCCGTCTTCCCAAAATTTCAAATTTTTGCAATTTGTAAGCCTTTGGTCTTATTCCATATAAGGACCAAGTGGATTAATTTCAGTTTTATGATATTGTAATTGCTGCTAATAAAAAGAAAAATCTTTTTGAATAGGATCTTCTGAGCCTTTTCACCATCCCCCTGGGGGGATTCGCGTCCGTGTTATTTTTTACATTGTTTCACCTTGTGCCTGTTCTAGTTTAGTATTGACATGTAGGATTGTATACTTTGATAATATTTCATGTTATTCCATATTTTCAATTCAAAAGTAATCATACTACTTACCCCACAACCTCTCGAGTGACCCGCAAGGGGAGAGAGATGTGTGGTAGGACTAATTAGAAAACTGGTGTCATGTATATTTGATTCCATTTTCATTGTTGTTTTCATGCAAGCAATAAAATAAACCCCTCCTTGATTCCCCGATTGAGGTCCACTTGGACTGAAAGAGGTTCCTGGAGGGTTTTGTTTTTAATGAGAACACCTCCTTTAAATTTTTCTAAAAATAACAAAGACTCCAGTGTGTACGCTCTGTACTTGGATGCGGTTCGTTTGATCAGTTAAGTTGCATCAAAAGCACTTGAGTGACTAGATTAATTAGTCTTTGCCTCCCAAATTGACAAACCATCAGGCGAAAATCCAACGCCTCGAACAAACTGTAAATGGTGGCAAAATACCTAAAGGATTGGGAACAACTGGAAAGTGACCTCGAGGTGCGGATTTATATTACACCCTGATGGGTGCATTTTGAAAAATAGTCTCCGAGACTCGATTCCATCCCATAAACCACCTTGCAGGTAGCCGTGAAAGTTCACTTTTGGACATAATACAAGTACCCCTTGGGTATATCTGGAGTCCCATTTTCGCCTAATTTAATTTATTCACATTCCACATTAATTTAAAATCTACCAAGAGACATTTGCAAAACATTCTTTCAAGCGCATGCAAGCACATTATTTTCTCAGTTGACTCCATTTAAGGCACTGGTGATTTATTTGATAATTTCTTTCGATTATATATATATTGAGTGTCATTACTGTGCTTATCTGCTTTAAATCTTGCATCTTGTTATCTTTAGTTTCCACTGGTTAATTTCAAAACTCCTAAACAACTTAATCAATATAACACCATCACACTAAGTAATTAGCCTTAGTAATTTAATAGGGCCTACCCCCCCTAGCTTCGTTAGGAGTTAGCCTGAATGGAGGAGTCAAGAACAAGGTGACAACCTTGACTCGAGACTTGCCTCCAAGGACACACCGAGTGGCTTTAAGATTTTTTCCACGTAACCCAGGTGTGTGAAAGGCGAAAACAGAACCCATAAACATTAATATGCTATGTTATCTCTAAGGTTGTTTGATTTTTTACCATAGGGTTTTTTATTATGATGAGTTTTTATTTTTAATTTTTGCCTTGTTTTACGCTTTATTATTTGATCGAATGCTATTATTTTTTTCATTTTTTAATATTTTGAAGCCTCAAAATCTTCACTCATTTAAAGCTATGAACCTATGTATGTGCAAGATGTTTTATATTATGGATTGGATTGTTAAAACTGGCAGCATTTCTCAAACTGCCAGCATTTTATAAACTAGCAACATTTTACAAACTGGCAGTTTTGGAGCAGGGCCCCGCAGCTACAGGAAAAGCTGCTATATCAGGACAAGGAAGTCAAAGGGAAAGAGTACCTGAAGCAGTCAAGAAGAGAGAGCTCAACCACTGCATTGAAGGTAGCGGCGATGATAGGAGGGCTCAGCTACCCTCATAAATGGAGAAGGAGCAACGGGCCGAGGTATTAAAGACAAAGGACAGAAGGGGAGCAACCGAGGAAGCGCCGCCCCATACCCACGATCATCACTAGAAATCATGGAAGACTGCAGAAAGCTGCGGGTGTGAACAGTAAGCGGTAGTTCAAAGTACAGATAGGCCGACTGTCATAGTTAGGGTTTTGGGTTACTATTGGGAAAGGCCCATAGTGTTGTATCACGGTGAGACCTTTGAGCCACCTATTTAAGCATGTATTTTGTATTATGAAAGGTTAGATAGTCAGCTAGTTGGTCAGGGTTGGGTTTTAAGTTGTTACTAGTTGTCATCAGTATTGAAAAACCTTGAGAACGAGTTGAGCTCTGGTTCTGTTGTAAAACCTGTAGTTATCTTACTGTAACCAGTGGCTGACTCCTTGACCATGAATGTAACAATCCGCAGGGATTGAGAGAGAGAGAGAGGATATATTGCAAGAATAAAGCAGTAGAGGAAGAGAAGAGATCTAAGAGAGAAGGGCTCCCGACTGTGTGCATGGAGTTTCCCAGAAGATCTCAAGCTGCATAATAGGTTGCAGCGGAACTGTGTGTACTCTCTCAAGATATAATAAAACACAGTTCCTGTGGACGTAGCTTCCCCCCTAGAAGTGAACCATGTAAAATCCGTGTGTTGTGTGACTGTTTCATGTGATTGTGCTCTATGTATTTGCTATCTGTTATCTGTTACATGAATGTTGCTTATCAGTTAATGAATGCATGTATGCTATCCTTCAGTTTATAGTAACTTAGAAGGTTAAATGTGAGTTGAATGTGTCAATTATTCTGCATATGAGTTTATCAGTGCTTGATTTGCGACAACGAACAGTTACAGCGATAAGTAACTTTGTATGTTTAGTTCAGCGAGTTGAACATAACTATGTTAAGTGTGCTAAGCTGTAGGAAGTTTAAGTGAAGTTGTTTAACACCCCGACGAAGGTTAACTGAGCTATTATACTCAAGGAGAAAGCCTCTAGGCCTTGTGTGCGCATGAGCATATTGAGTCTGACTATAAGAAATATCGTAGCATAGAAAGGCGATATCGCACTGCCAGAGGAGCTACGGTGTGATATATCACAAGTTACGGGTTGAGCAGAAGAGAAAGTTGCGCACCGTCTTAGAAACCGCGATGCGATAAGAGTCAATACGATCGTAGAGTCAGCTAGGAAGAGAGAAATAGCCTTTACCAAGGGATCCCACTGGTTAATAAGAGTCAAAAGAATCTAGGATGCCATAGAACCTGGTTGAGGAAACGTGATTCTTCAACCAACCCATTCAGGATCACTTTGGGTGAGACTTCAGACCGTTCTGCGGTCTATCGCTGAAAGGGCCGGTGAGCTAGGGTTTTTGTTGATACATTACAGTAAACTTGGGTCTACCCACAAAAACCAACAAATGGTTCCACTACTGGTTTTGAACAAACTGAAGAGCTGATGTTCTGTTGGCATCCTACTAAAGAAGAACTTAACCAGTGGGTTGAGTCTAAGGAAAGAGAATTTGTTGAGAAAGAAAACAAGAGTCCTAGGTTGAGTATAGAGGACTGGTTACAAAACATATCTTCACAGACCTGCATGAGATATTTTTTGTGACCTACGCAAATGAGTTGTACGATTGGTTGTCAAAGTTGAATGATAAGCACGTATTCAAGAAGAAAAGGAACATTTTCTAGACACCGGAGTGGATTCACACCGTGAAGAGCATTGATAATCCCATTTCATAGGAAGTAGACTTTTGGCTTGCGATTTTGCTGGAAGGTTTCATTACAGAGTTTGCAGTCGATCAAAGAAAGAGTTTCAGTCAAGCAGAGAAGTACTTCTTCAAAGGATATCGCCGTAAGTACTTGAACTCTTTAAATTTGTCCCTTCAGATGTTATTGTATGAAAAAGGAGTACTAGATATATTCTCAGATGAATAAATTAAGCAAGTGTAATGTCACAAGAGTTTGAGAGTTATTTTGAAGAAATTGGATGTACACGTAGCAGTAAGAAATATAGAGTAGATTTCAGATCTTCCTTCTTTGAAGACAGTTCAGACAGTACTATAGAACAGAGTCAAAGTAATAGAGAAAGAATAGTAGGGGGTATCGCTTACCACCCTTACACCCCATAGAAACTGACCGGGACTCAGAATAATCCCACAGGAACTCCATCTAGTAGTTCACACACAGTACATACTACCTCTATACCATCTACATTTACACCGCCAAGTGGTAGTAATACAACAAATCAGAATCCACCTCGTAAAAACAGAATGGGGGATGACATGAAATTACCTACCTTTAGGGGTACAGGGGCAGAAGACCCAGAACAACATTGGTTCCTATGTGAAGCTATATGGACCATTAAACAGATCCAGGATGACAATACTAAGCTTGTCCAGTTGGTCACTACACTTAGAGACAGAGCTTTAACATGGTATATGAATTATACATCAGCGCAGAATAGAACACTCGTGGAGTTCAGGACCGCAATGATTAAGGAATTTAAGAAACCCAAGTCTGAGTCACAATGTATCATAGAAATTAAAGACATTAAACAGTTACCCACAGAGTCAGTATGGGATTTTGACCAGAAATTTAAAGCCCTTATAGACCAAGTTAGTTTTGAGTTTGAGCCGGAGTAGCATAAGGAAGGTTCATCGCAGCACTACTCCCTCATATCAGACTTCCACTAATGCAACAGAAACTCCATATGCAGGATGATGCATTGGAGAAGGCACTGAAACTAGAGGCTTCGCCTTTAGCTGAGACTAGTATAGGTATGAAAAACTTATGGAATCAGTTAGCCAATCTCACTTTACAGCTACATGAGATTAAGAAAGGAAAGGAGGTTGCACAAGAATTATGGTGTACAAAGTGTAAAGGACATGGCCATACCAAAGATAACTGTCCAGTATTTATTGAGTGTATAGCAAGTGGGGCTCCTAACCCCTTACTACAGAATCAAGGGCCATGGTGTGAAATCTGTAGAACAAGAGGACATAGACCACAGGAATGCCCTTTACTTTAGAAGTATGTACAAACTCCTAAGAATTTATACTGTAACTTCTGTAAGTCAGTAGGACATGATGAGAATAATTGCAGAGCTTATGATCTCATGATAGAGAGAAAACACGACTTCTACGGAGTCCAGTCAGAGACATTAGGACCAGCAGCAGGTCCGTGGCATGAACTAGCTCATGATGGTCGTGGTGGAGGACTCAGAGGATGAGGCCATGGTGGAGGCTTTGGCCATGGCTGAGGACCGATTGTTTGTTACAACTGTGGATCCATAGGACATTATGCTAGGGATTGTCAGAACCCTACTACAACATGTAAATATTGCAAGTCCTATGATCATACTATAGAAGAATGTCCCATCTTGATAGCCAAGATTAAGGATCCTAAGCCAGCAGTAAACCAAAATATTCAGCTTATTGCTGTTGAGTAGAAAGAACTAGAACCAAGAGTCAATATTGTGACTCGCAGCAGTGCTTCTACTAGCAGGACATCGCAGGATGCCGAAAAGAATACAGGTCTGAAGTGGGTGCATAAAGCCACTGATAAGTCTACACCACTCGACCTGCAGAAGAACAAAGAAACATTTCAGCAAACTAAAACTTTCTTTATTGACCCTACACCATCAGGATCACAAGTATTGCCTTGTAGGGGCGTACCGCAGCAAAAACCTTATGGCGTTAGTCCTGTGCAGATATCGCAGGCTACCACATCTAGAAGATGCAAAGAGGATGAGTTGATCCTTCCTGCAGAGCTTCTTGAAACTCGTCAGAAATGAGAAATCCATAGGAGAGCTTCAATGCATCGTATATCAGTATCAACAGTCTTCTTCCGTGAGCAGTACGCAGCATGCTATTCATAATATTATGGGCCATACAAGAACAGGAAGAGAAATGAGACTCACAGCACAAATTGGAGAGTTTGAAATGGATGAGGTAATCCTAGATTTAGGATTAGAGGTAAATGTTCTTACTAAGCAGACATGGGAACAGATGGGTAGCCCTAAGTTAGCCAGATCACCTATCCATCTGCGATTAGCCAATCAACAGAGGGTATTGCCACTGGGTCGATTACCGCAAGTACCAGTTGATATTGATGGAGTTCGCAGCTTTGCAGATTTTGAAGTCATAGAAATTATTGGCGATAGCAGACCGTATCCAACTTTATTAGGAATTGATTGGGCAATTGATAACATGGCTGTTATCGACTTGAAGAAAAGACAAATGACCTTTGAGGATAAACATGTTCGATTCATCGCACCGTTGGATCCTTTTCAGGGTCCTCGATACATTGAACCTATTAGAGCAGAGGAAGAGGTGTTGTAATATGGAAAGCTTCTATCAGATGACTGCTAACCAAAGTGATTACATCAACCCCACCGTAGAAGGAAATATTAGTTGGCAATGCGACACCTTGTGCGCATCGGATTCAGATGTTGGTTTAGAAAATTGGCAGAATAGACTTTACGAAGTTTCAGTGTGTAGATGTGCATTTATGACTAAGTCACTATGATGGATTGGCACAGAGATTAAGGATATCTCGTCGTTTGATGGCTTAGCAGATGTCAATGATTTTCTACAGCAGTTTGAGCAATAAATTCCTCATTAGCATAGGATGGCAGCTATTGAACTTGCAATAAGAGACACACCTGCAAGATGATGGCATGCACATAAAGAACATATCGCAACATGGGATGATTTTAAGAGATTGATGGTAATCAAATTCTCTAATGACAAAGAGTGTTTACAGCAGAAATATACAGGAGAAAGTGAACCAAGGTCACATATTAATATTTGTGAATACAATTGGTCGGACATTCTAGAGGATGAATGGGTACACCTATTCATTCACACTTTAGACACAGTCCCAAGGAACTGGTACACTGAGACAGAGTTGCACAGAGGAACGAATACATGGCCACTTATGATAGACAACTTTCTACTCACTTCACTTTTGAATCTAAGTATCCAAGCATTGATCAAGCTCTAGAGATTATAAAGACTAAGATATTTGATGACTGTTCCCTACCAGTGTATGCTCATCCTGATTGGGCCATCCAGTTAGAACATGCGCTAGAGTGTTACAACTTCGTAGAAGAGCCAGGTGACAAGGATGAGAATCCTCACAGTATCAACATTCCAGAGTCAGAAGGGACTCACGAAGTTGAGGGACCAAATCTAGAGATTCCAGCTGTCATAGAGCCTATTAAGATTAAAAAGATCAATATTGGCACAGAAACAGAACCCAAGTTTGCCTCTATTGGAGGCTATTGGGATGATGAAACGGTAGGACACATCGCAGATTTGTTACATGACTATTAGTACTTATTTTCCACTAAGTTTATAGAGATGAAGGGAATAGTAGGAGATTTGGGAGTCATGAGGATACCTTTCAAAGAGGATGCTAGGCTAGTTAAGCAGCGTCCATACCGATTAAATCCTCGTTATAAATAAAAATTTAAGGATGAGATTGATAACATGCTAGCAGCAGGCATCATTGAGCCAGTAGAAGAGAGTGAATGGGTTAGTCCCATGGTTGTGCAGGAAAAGAAAACTAAAGGAGAAATTAGGATTTGTGTCGATTTGCGCAAACTCGACGATGCATCACTTCATGACCCATTTTCGACACCTTTTACTGATGAAGTTTTAGACAATGTGGGAGGACAGGAGATCTACTCATTCACTAATGGATTTTCAGGCTATCACCAAATAAGAATCCATCTAGAGGATCGACATAAGACCACCTTTGCGACAGAATGGGGCTCATTCCAGTATACGGTAATGCCCTTTGGTCTTAAAAATGCACCAGCTATTTTTTCTAGAGTAGTAGTTGTTGTCTTTAAGGAATACATCCATAAATTCTTAGAAGTCTATTTTGATGATTGGACTGTATTTGGATTAATCGAAAAGCATATAGGAGATTTAAGGCTCATTTTAGAGAAACATAGACAATATCATATTTCTCTTAACTTGAAGAAATGTATATTCTGTGCACCATTTGGTATTTTGTTGGGTCATATTGTTTGCAGACAAGGCTTGATGGTAGATCCCGCAAATATTGCCATCATTGTACATCTTCCAGCACCCAACTTAGTCAAGCAACTGAGGACAATGCTTGGTCATACCGGGTACTATAGAAAATTCATCAAAGGCTATGCAAAGATCACAACACCTATGGAAAAGCTGTTAAAGAAAGAAGTGAAATTCCTATGGAATGAGGAATGCCAACAAAGTTTAGACACTCTTAAAGAAAAGATGGTCACCGCACCCATCTTAGTATTTCTAGATTGGAACAAGCCATTTCATGTACATGTGGATGCATCTGGCATCGCACTGGGGATTGTCTTAACACAGCCAGGAGAAGGGGGTATCGATCACCCTATCATGTACTCAAGCAGAATGTTATCTACTGAAGAAAAGAACTACACCACTACAGAAAGAGAAGGATTAGCTATGGTGTATGCTCTATAGAAGTTCAGGAACTACCTGTTGGGTGCCCCATTCAAGATGTTCACGGACCATTCCGCTTTAAAGTACTTGGTCAATAATCCAGTGTTAGGAGGAAGGATCTTCAAATGGTTACTCCTATTTCAGGAGTATGATTTTGAAATTATTGTAAAACCAGGGAGATTGAATGCCGGACCTGATCATCTCTCGCGGATAGACTTAGGAGAAGAACCAAGTAATTTAGAGGATAATTTGCTAGATGCGCAATTGTTTTCTATCCACATTGCAGATGAGTATTACACAGATATTATTCACTTTCTCACTACAGGGTGGGAACCAGTTGAGTTTACTAAGCAGCAAAAGAAACAGTTAGTTGTTAAAGCAGCAGACTTTACTTTGATTGCAGGACATTTATATAAGTTAGGTGCAGATGAAGTCCTGCGCAGATGCGTTATACCGCACGAGAAAGAGGCCATTATTAGAGAACCACATTCAGGTACCGCAGGAGGTCATTTCGGAGGAAAACCGACTGCTGAGAAAATTCTAGCTGCAAGATTATGGTGGCCTCCTTTGCATAAAGACACTAAGGAGTTTTGCAGATGCTGTGATATCTGCCAGAGGGTAGGCAAACCTTCGAGGAGAGATGAAATGCCACTGCGACCATAGATTACACTGCGAGCATTTGACAAGTGGGATATAGATTTCGTGGGTCCTATCAACCCACCAGGGAAACGAACTGGTGCGAGATACATCATCACAGGAACAAAATACCTCACCAGGTGAGCAAAGGCCAAAGCAGTAAGGAATTGTGATGCTGCTACAGCTGCACAGTTCATTTTTGAAAACATCATTAGTAGATTTGGATGTCCAGCAATTTTGATGAGTGATCAAGGCACACACTTTCTGAATCGCACTATTGAGGCCTTGACAGAGGAATTTCAGATACAACACCATAAGAGCACTCCCTACCACCCACAAGCTAACGGTACGGTGGAGGATTTTAACAAGATTCTATAAAATGCTCTTAGTAAGATCTGTAACAGCCAAAGAGATGATTGGGACCTCAGGGTTAATGCTGTATTATGGGCTTATAGGACTACATGCAAGAAACTTACAGGACCTTTCATCTTGGTGCATGGACAAGAGGTTGTTATGCCTATGGAATATATGATTCCCAATTTAAGAATTGCTCAAATTACCAAGATGGAAGATATAGATACGATGAATGAAAGACTAGCGCAGTTGCTTGCCTTAGAAGAAGACAGATTCATCGCAGGATTTCATCAAAAAGTGCAGAAGGCACGAGAAAAAGCTTGGCATGACAGGCACATCAAGAGAAAGATTTTTCAGACAGGAGACCTAGTGCTCCTTTATGACAGCAAGTTTATTAAGTTTCCAGGGGATTTCAAGACACATTGGTTGGGGCCATATCAGATTCAGCAAGTCACAGAAGGAGGTGTCGTTTAGCTCAGTAAACTGAACGGGGAACTTGTTCCTACCTTGATTAATGGCAGTAGGCTTAAGATTAATAGTGATAGCCACTCCACCTCCAAGCCCTAACTCAGAGAATTAAGTAGTGCAAATGTCCATTGTAGTTGAAAGGAGGCATCACACCCATAACTAGTCTACACGTAAAAAAAAAAAAAATTCCAACTAGGAGGAATCGCAGCAGGAAAGTTTATTTTGCGCAAGTCATAGGACGTTGCGGAGTTTTTCAACGTTATGGTCCAGGATGATGCGGTGTGACATCGCAGCACTGCGATGTTCCATGTGTCCTGAAGACGATTTTGAAAAGGGAAAGGGGGCCAGTCACTTCGTCTTCTGACAAGCAATTAATCAAGATATGACAGGTATACGTTGCCCTAGATTTGGAAACAGTACAGTGATTGTCCTAGATTTGGTAAATCTTGGTCGAGACTGCAAATTGCACGCAATTTTCAAGGGAAATTTGATCATATTTTCAGCAATTAATGAGGATCGAGACGACGGATGTTGTCTTATCCATGCAATAAATGCCACCAACGGGTCCAGCCTAAGTGACCATTGCTTTAGATATTATTGCCTTTAGTATAGATACACAGATCATTCAAACAGAAGGGTTACTTTTGCGATTTCTGAGAGTTATAGAGCAATTTGTAGAGTTTTCCCTGTGCAGAGATACTCCAGTTACAGAGTGCTGTTTTTCCCTATTTTCGCAGCCATTACCAGTCCAGAGTATTGCACCAGATGGTTTATGTCTGAGAAGGAACCTTTAGAAGACGTTGTGCGACGATTCCAGCGTGGTGGCCTCGAGTATGCTATGACGACGCCGCCCAGGGTTGTGAAATTAGGTGCACCATAGGTGAGACAGACGCCAAGGAAGAAAAGTCAAGCTCAGGTAGTAGAAGAGTCCAGCTCAGAGTAGGAAGAAGAAGTTCATATGGCCACAGTATACATTTTGCCATGAGTCGAGAGTGCACCAGAGGTAACCATTCCCAAGGGTGCTAAGTATCCTATTCCACTACCGCTGATTGATCCTCATGTAGAGAAAGATGGAGAACTGTTAGGATATGCCCCTGTTCTCAAATTTACAAATTATAACCTTGGAGACAGTAAGACATATCCTCAGTTTCGGTCGGATAAGTATCTTATGGTTCAGAGGAACCTGAGGACCGGTGTAGATGAATTTGTTCCTATGGAACATGTCTAGATTCTTGAGCATTCAGGCTTGCTCAATTTGTTGAGAATACCACATTTTGGATGAGGTACAGAGGTTAATGGCGTGGTGTGTGTGCTTCTTTCTTGTGTACATAGAGGTTACCTTTGGCTAGGTAACAGGGTTGATTTGAATGTTGATTTGATACACCATATCACTAGGCTATCCAAGATTGGTAAGGACCCTCAGACGCATATATCAGGAAAGAGTAAGGATACTAAGCTATCACCACTTCTAGTCAACAAGTACAAGCTACAGAGAGAAGGTCAGGCTTATGACCTCACAGCCTTAACAGATGATACACTCATATTTATAGCCAGTCTGCTTGCAGGCAGACTATTAACCAAAGTTCACCCAGAAGAAGTCACAGGAGCAATAATTCACCTTGCCGTGCAAGTCGCAGAAGGTGAACAATTTAATTGGTGTTTATTTTTATTAAACATTTTTCTTGCATATTGTTTGGCATTGCAAGACAAGCCAATCCATGCCTTCCACTTCTTGTGGCTGCTTATATTATGCACATTCGTCAGGTGGAAAGAGCCGCCCCATACTCAGTTTCTATAGCTACGAGGCGGAGAGTGCAGAGGCGCAAGATATGCCAACTTATGGCAGCCCAGCCAAGAAAAAGATAAATATGATAGTATTCTATGACTAAAATAGGTTGTTGAAGCGAGTCATCCAGGAGACACCGCGGATCAGCACAAATATTGTTGACATGTATCACAATCAGCTTGATTTCATTGCGGATAGGCATACAATCTATCTAAGGCCAAAAGGGTTTAGAACGGATAACTGGGCTACTGGATCATTCAGGATGATAGTGCAGGATGTCGAAGATGTCATCAAGGACTTTGATGAAGAATGGAAGAAGGCATTAGAAGATGCCACTGCAGGAACTCTACCAGTAGATACCGTACCAATAGACCCATTAGACAAAGGAAAGGATAAAGTGGGTTCTAAGAGGAAAGATGTAGTAGAAGTGCCACCAGCAGCACAAAAGAAGAAGAAAAAAGTCAAAGCCTCAAAGCAAATTACATAGACCGCACTAACAGAGGATGACTATAATCTCATCGCAACGAGATTGCAGGAGGAAATGCAGGACTCATTTCAGGTGATGCAGACATCGCAGGACAAGCTGTAGAGTACGATAGATAAGTAGCTTCAAGATTTGAAAGCACTAACTGAGAAGAATGCTATGATGCAGACTCAGTCATTCAAGGCGATAGCAGGAGAAAGCTCAAGACCATCGATTTCCCATGAGGAAGTCTTTGCAAAGGATCGCATCAATATAGTGCTGATACTGCCACGGAGTATCCGATTCCCTACATCGATGATTGATGTGCAGATATAGGTTAGACAACCTGTTGAGGTTAATCTGGAATAGTTCCCTGTTGATCAACTATATATGATCCAGCAGCAGATAGCCGCAGAGCTCAGGGATAGAGAGCTTGCAACTTATAAATAGAACACTCAGCTGAGACAATAGAATGCAGAACTCACCACAGGATTTTAGACAAAGGCGGAGGAGTTAAGACAATACGAAGAAAGGGAACAGGATCTAAGTCAGGTCCTACAGAACATCGCATTGGAGTTACCCCAGTGTAACATAGAGTTTGCCTTTCCTCTCATGCAGAAAGTATGAAGAATTGCAGATAGAGTAAAGGCTCTGGAAGAGACAGTGACCAAGATGGAGGAAGACCACAAGGTGCAGATTGCTGAGCTTGAGGCTCAAGCACCAGGCACACCTGAGGTAGATAAGGAAGCAAGGGCACAAGCCTTTCTCCTCACTACAACATAGATGAAGTGTCGCATAGATGGTGTAGATTCATTACTAGCGGATGCAACAAAGACATGGTCGGAGCTAGAAGAGCTCCCAGATAGAATGGATTTGCAGCAGAGCATCCAAAACATAGATAATGCAATAACAACAAAAAAAGAAGAAGTCAAGATCTTAGGATCTCTTACAAATATGAAGAAGATGACAGAGATGAACCGTTTGCAACAGGAAGCGCAGCGGTTGCGAGAAAAAGAAATACAACTCAATAACCTGCTTCAACCATATCAAGAACGAATCGCAAAGCTGGTCAATGCAGTTGAGCAGAAGGTCAAGGAGTTCACTACAAGCAAGAGTGAACTTGATAACACAGAAGACCCCTTGATTAGTCAAGTTATGCTGGAAACGGCACAAGAGTGTGTCGAAGCTATGGACAAAGATGTCGTAGGACTCAGGGAGAAATTCGCAAGGACTTTGCAGGAAGACAAGGAGAATCTACAGCAAGAGAAGCCAGCTGTTAGTGGCTTGGGGATGAGCCACAAGTAAGTTTTAGGGGACTATTGCAGCAGGGCCCCGCAGCTACAGAAAAAGATGCTATATTGGGACAAGGAAGTCAAAGGGAAAGAGTACCTAAAGCGGCCGAGAAGAGAGAGCTCAACCACTGCATTGAAGGCAGCGATGACAACAGGAGGGCTCAACCACCCTCATAAATGGAGGAGCAACGGGCCGAGGTATTAAAGACAAAGGATAGAAGGGGAGCAACCGAGGAAGCAGCGCCCCATACCCACGATCAGCACCTAAAATCATGGAAGACTGTAGAAAGTTGCGGGTGTGAACAGTAAGTGGTAGTTCAAAGTACAGATAGGCTGACTATCACAGTTAGGGTTTTGGGTTACTGTTGGGAAAGGCCCACAGTTTTATATCATGGTGAGACCTTCGGGCCACCTATTTAAGCATGTATTTTGTATTATGAAAGGTTAGATAGTTAGCTATTTGGTCATGGTTGGGTTTTAGGTTGTTACTAGTTGTCATCAATATTGAAAAACCTTGAGAACGAGTCGAGCTCTAGTTCTGTTGTAAAACCTGCAGTTATCTTACTGTAACTAGTGGCCGACTCCTTGACCATGAATGTAAAAATCCACAGGGATTGAGAGAGAGAGAGAGGATATATTGCAAGAAGAAAGCAGTAGAGGAAGAGGAGAGATCTAAGAGAGAAGGGCTCCCGGCTGTGTGAGTGGAGTTTCCCAGAAGATCTCAAGCTGCATAATAGGTTGCAGCGGAACTGTGTGTACTCTCTCAAGATATAATAAAACACAGTTCCTCTGGACGTAGCTTCCCCCCTGGAAGTGAACCACGTAAAATCCGTGTGTTGTACGACTGTTTCATGTGATTGTGCTCGATGTATTTGCTATCTGTTATCTGTTACATGAATGTTGCTTATTAGTTAATGAATGCATGTATGCTATCCTTCAGTTTACAGTAACTTAGAAGGTTAAATGTGAGTTGAATGTGTCAAGTATTCTGCATATGAGTTTGTCAGTGCTTGATTCGCGACAGCGAACAGTTACAGCATTAAGTAACTTTGTATGTTTAGTTCAGTGAGTTGAACATAACTATGTTAAGTGTGCTAAGCTGTAGGAAGTTTAAGTGAAGTTGTTTAACACCCCGACGAAGGTTAATTGAGCTATTATACTCAAGGAGAAAGCCTCTAGGCCTTGTGTGTGCATGAGCATAATGAGTCTGATTGTAAGAAATACCATAGCGTAGAAAGGCGATATCGCACTGCCAGAGGAGCTGCGATGTGAGATATCGCAGGTTACGGGTTGAGCAGAAGAGAAAGTTGCGCATTGTCTTAGAAACCGCGATGCGATAAGAGTCAATCCCATCGCAGAGTCATCTAGGAAGAGAGAAACAACCTTTTCCAAGGGATCCCACTGGTTAATAAGAGTCCAAAGAACCTAGGATGCCATAGAACCTGGTTGAGGAAACCTGATTCTTCAACCAACCCATTCAGGATCACTTCGGGTGAGACTTCAGAATGTTCTATGGTCTGTCGCCGAAAGGGCCAATGAGCTAGGGGTTTTGTTGGTACATTACAGTAAACTCAGGTCTGCCCACAGAAACCAACAGGCAGCATTTCTTCAAAGAGTATTTTATTAAAAGTTGTTATTCATAAGTACCATGGTATATAAAAAATGAGACAATGAACTATGGTTATGTAGCATATTCATGTTCTATAGATTCAGTACTTTATATGAATACTCCTTAAATGTAGTCATGTTCACGAAATAATGAGTTTCATCATGCCATTCATGGGCTTGTACAACTGTTTTGTATATGGAATCAAAGCACTTCATGCAATGAGTATTGGTACTAATAATGGCAGGGTCGACATGTTGAATATAATAATTCATTTTCCCTAAAATCTGTCTTGTTATGTTTCCTGAATGCTCTTGCGAACTGGGTGAAGGTCATCTAGAGAGTTGTTTTTATACTATGAACATTTATTGTTCAGAATCCCTAAATCTATATGACTAAAATAGCAAATACAGTAGTTTTGAAATAGCAAGGGTTTGTTTTAATCATGAATGTTCGTGCTTGAAAAGGGAAAAGTTACATTGTATAAAGTCTTTCTGCATTTGAATGTAAGCTGCTACAACATAAATTCTCTTTTAAAGTGTATAGTGTCAACGGGTTGCAGAAAATGTCGAAGATAGCAGAGGAAGAAGATTCAGAAATTGTGGTAAGAAGAAAACCAAAAGGCTTGAGTTGCAGATTGGAGCCCAATAACACAGAATGGATAATGAAGTTTCCAAGATCAGCCTAATTGATGAAGAATGCTAGATGGTTTTCCTTCTGTGAGAAATTACAAGGTTATTATTCACAGGTAACTATGGCTTTTATTAAAAACTATAAAGATGAAATGGTTCATCTTAAAATCTTAACAGTCAGCGTGAATGAAGTTTCTATTGCTGAAGCAATAGATGTTCCAGCATAGGGAGAGAGATGGTTTAAACAATAGGATTTTCAAGGAGATTACAGTGATTTTTTAATGCCAGTGTTATCATTAGATATGTTCCAGCAAAATTTCAGTTTCTAGTAGCATCCAAATGTCAAAGTGACCACTCAGGTTTCAAGTTGAATACCGAGATCAGATAGAAAAGCAATCATGACGACACTCATATGGAAGAAAAGTTTACAATTTGTGTGTTTGAATTGGTTGCCTCAAACTCCCAGTGGATCCCCTTCGACTCCCTTTTTGTTGATGTCAACCTATTTTAAAGTGTCTGAGGAGAAAGCATCCCCAATGTTTGAAGATAAGAGCCTATTAATAAATCATGTGGAGTCTAGTTTTGGAGCAAGTGGCACAAGGCTTAGTTCTATAATTTCTCCAATGCTAAGGGTACTTGATGAGATGTACAAGGCACAAGATGAGTTGATTAAAGATATGGGGAATCATGATAAAAATAAGCAAGAGTGGACAGATTATGAGCTTCGGAAGCTTTATGAGACCCATCAGCACCTTCTTGATCTTGTCTCACTGTTTTGTTATGTTTCTTGACCCAAGTATTTGCCTCTAGGGAAAACAAGCACTAAGCTCATTAATATTTATCAAGATCGTCACCATATAAATGCTGCTACTGGCTTAAATGACACAGCTGTTCCAACATGAATTTCAGATCTTATTTATGACACAAACTCAATCTCCATCAATCAGCAATGAAACTACAAATGCTTGGGCTGCAAGTCTTGGTGATGATTTATGGGGTAACGATCTGCCAGGTGTTAATTTTGTAAATGAGTATCTTGCTGGAGCAGGTACTGATGCTCTTGAAGCGGCCTGGAAGAGATGGTAAAATGGTCGGATTGGTCACTATGCTTTATGTAAGCTCCTCTTAGAGCCGTTTTTCAGTGGTTAACATTAGATTTGGGATACCCCAGCAAACCAATAGGGCTCTTCATCAGACAGTCTATAATATTTAGATCTGATTCAAATGGTAAATATCTAGAGGGTTATGCAGGTGCTGGACTTTATGACAGTGTGCCAATGGATGAAGAGGAGAAGAGAACAATTGATTATTCCTTAGATCCAGTTGTAGTGGATCACAATTTTAGGCGGTCCATACTGTCAAATATTGGTCAAGTTGGACATGCAGTTGAGGAACTTTATGGATCTCCCCAGGATGTTGAAGGTGTAGTAAAAGATGGTGAAATCTATGTTGTGCAGACCAGGCCTCAAATGTAAAGGATGCTCACCAGAAATAAAAATATCTACTAATCTTGCATCGGATTAGAGTGGGAGTTCTTTCATCGATGCAGAGGCAATGTATGGAAAACTCTCCACATTAAATTTGCACCAGTTTTAGGTATCCAGCCCTTCTACTCACTATATAGGCCCGAGAATGGTTGTATCTGATCTGGATCTATTAAACATGAGGAAACAGTGGAGTTGTCTAAAAAATTGTTTACAGCTTAGCTGATAGAAAAAGCGCCATCCATCTTCACTAGATCTGAGGTCCGTATAGTTTATTGTTGATGGAGACTGTAGGCATGATGATCAACAACCTGTCGTGACACCTACCTTTGGGACTGTCAACAATCTCTTGCTTGTTACTAGGTCAGAGCTTCTACCTACAGCTTTAAGTCCAGAACCATTGGGATTAGGAGCCAACATGGATGTTGATCATGATGTCATTCAGAGGATGGAGCCAGTCCAAAGTATTTCAGATACCGAGATAGAAGTTTCACGACGCCGAATTTCAGACTTTTTATCTGCACACATAGCGTACGATTTGCTTCCTGAGTCAGGCAAGGTTGTGGCTTTAGATATTAGTTTGCCTATGAAGCAAGCTTTACATGTACTTTATGAACAGGGTATCTCTGTGGCCCCTTTATGGGATTGTAACAAGGGAGAGTTTTTAGGTATGCTTAGTGCTTCAGACTTTATAACAATCCTAAGAGAGCTTGGAAATTATGGAGCAATGCCTTCAGAGGAAGAGCTTGAGACACGTACAATTGCAGCTTGGAAATATCAAAAGATGCTTATTAGGAGACAATCTAATCAGTCTATGCCACCGTTTCAGAGACCTCTTGTATATGTAAGTCCTTATGATTCTCTGAAAGATGTTGCACAGAGAATTTTGCAAAATGAGGTTGCTATAGTGCCTGTCATATATTCTTCAACACAAGATGGCTCATGTCCACAGCTACTGCACCTTGCATCATTTTTGGAAATACTAAAAGGTATATGCAGACATTTCAGACTTGCTGCTAGTTTTATTCATCTATATGGGATTTCAATCAGAGTTCAAGCTATGCTACAAAATCGACTATGATGCCATTGGGATTTAGAGCAAACGTTATAATGCCATTTTAGAGGCTCCATTTTAGGGTTTAGAGTTATAGTTTGCTTGTGAAAGAAATTTTGTTTGTTGACAGATTACACTTGTATTAAAAAACTGTTTAAAAGGGATTGACCTTTCTATTTTTGAAAAGGCTTGATCCATAGAAATAGGATCTTATAGTTAGCTTAAACAAACAAATATTTTGTATTTAAGGAGTCTCTAGATGATATAGGAGGGGTTGGCATTTGAAGTTATGAAGATCCAGTTTTGATAGCTTTCTGTATGATATGAAGTACTCTACATCTTCAATACGGGTTCTACCTTGATATGAGTATGATTATGATTTGTTTGTGTGTATTATGAATTGTGTTTCTTATAATTTTTCATGTATATGGTCCATTGAATCCCATTGCAATGATTCTTGTGTTGAAATACAATTATCTTTTCAACTTTTAAAAAACAGAGACAGTCTCATTTCATAATTTCATGATCGTAGTTCCTTTAATATTGGATTTTGTAACCTGTTTCATATTATACAGTTCCTTAAAGATTTTGTGATTTTCTTATGGCTTTGATGACATACCAGCCCAGTTCTTGTATGATTATGTGATTTTCTTATAACTTTGATGACATACCAGCCCAGTTTTCATTTTGGCTTCATTTATTTATATGTTTGAAAAAGATTTCCTTAAGCTTGAACCCCTGTAGTCTAGGTTCAACTTTAGGGATAACAACCAGGTTTTGAGAAATTAGATTGGAAAAATGGTATCCATGCGAGCAAAATAAAGCCAAGTTGGAAAATTCCTTTAGAAATGGTACAAAACTATATTACGTGATGGCCGGTATGACAGGGTCCTTAAATGCCATTTAAGGTTGCTGATGCACCTTAGTGGAAGCTCACAGCTCGATCTCCCATTCTACTTATTGAAAAGCCTTCAAAAGATGATTTCATGGGTTCAGGGCCATCCAGAGCATACTGCTCATTCACTCTATCATTGGGGTTTAATCAATCTTTTGATTTTATCACAATTGCACAGGGAAGGATGAACCTAGGAAACTCTATTGACAGAGCTAGGGTTCGAAGAAAATATTAAAGAGAAAGGAAAAAGGATTATGAAAGATTCAGACCAGCAAACAACAAGTCACAAAAAACAAATTGAAGCTGCTGTAGAGGAAGGTAAGGGTTTTACAGAGAAACCAATTCAAGAAGGTTTGTGTCCTGAAACTTCATTCACAGATGAAAACCCTGAAAAATTAAGTGTTATGCTAAAAAATATAACCTCAAAAATTGAAACTCATAAACAGTTGTTGAAGTCAGAAAATAGGGATGTCAGGACGAGGACTAGGTTAAGAAAAAAGTTGCAGATAGAGAAGTAATCAGCACATGGATATGGCGAGGAAATCGTGATGATAGATGATGCTCTCAGTGAAGAAACTGTACATACATCTAAAGATCAGTATTGTTCAGATATTGAGAAGTTTATTGATATTCAAGGAGTTGCAGGGTCTATACCAGAAGCCTTTTGCACAAACAAACAAGTTGATTCAGAGGATTGCTCAGCATCAAGGGTTCTACAGGAAGAAGAGGTCCATATGAAAGAAGAAGACCTAGAAATATCTCCAGAATTAAACCAAGTCAAGAAGTCTTTGCAGACATACAGGGAGCAAACTAGATTTTTACAAAACATTAATGTAAAGTTGATGACAGCTAATAAAACACTTTGAGAAGATCTGGAGGATACGGAGGCAGATTATCAAAAATTGCTGTCAATATCTAAAGATATTCTAAGAGAAAAAAGAACCATCCAGAAGTAGCTAGGACTCATCAAGGCTCAGAGTAAGGAGGAGAACAAAGACGCTGAATTTGCCAGATTGCAAAAGCGGTCCCAGGTTTTAAGTGATTTAACTATATTAGCAGAGGCTTCTAAAAGTCTTTAGATTTAGAGTTGTAGTTTTATTTTGAAAGTAATTTTTTTATTAACATATGCCTCTTTTATATTACACTTGTATTTAAAGACTATTTAAAGGGGATTGACTCCTCTATTTTTGAGAAGGCTCAATCCATAGAAGTAGGATCTTATAGTTAGCTTAGACAAATAGATATTTTGTATTTAAGGAGATTCTCTAGATGAGACAGTGGTGGCAGTTGGAGTTATGAAGATCTAGTTTTGATAACTTTCTGTATGACATGAAATACTCTACATCTTCAATATAGGTTCTACCTTGATATGAGTATGATTATGATTTGTCTGTGTATCTTATGAATTGTGTTTCTTATGATTTATCTTGTATATGGTCAATTGAATCCCATTGCATGATTCTTATGTTGAAATACAATTATCTTTTAAACTTAAAAAAAACAGAGACAGTCTCATTTCATAATTTCATGATCGTAGTTCCTTTGATATTGGATTTTACATCTTGTTTTATGTTATATAGTTCTTTAATGATTGTGTGATTTTCCTATAGCTTTGATTACATACCAGCCCAGTATTTATATTGATTTCATTGAAGTATATTTTTGAAAAAATATTTCTTTAAGCTTGAACCCTTATAGTCTAGGTTCAACTTTAGGGATAACATCTTCTGGCGCCGTTGCTGGGGACAGAGAAAGGAAAGGATATATTCCTTGGGTAATCGACATTCTTATGAGACTGATTTTGTAGGGTGAACAAAATCAGTCAGATCTATTATAGACTACATTTAGTGACCTAGAAAAAGTTACAGTGGCTTCAAAAAAGATAGGAACTCGAGGAAATCCCTCATCCCCTTTAAATCCAGGAGTCTCAGATATTGAGCAGCTATTAAAGGGGGCTAGGAGAAATTTAATTTCTACTTCATCAAAAAAATTCAAATAGCCTACAGCCTTGGAGATCCCTGGATCTTCATCTACCCCAATTCCTTCTTTTGACCCACATTCATAAAAAGGAAGAGAAGAGTTAGAACTGTTATTTACCCCTTCCCAAATTGACAATTTCCATGTCTTTACAAATCCTTTACTGTCAGAGAAGGTTAAACTTGGAGCATTGCAAACAGGAGCTTCCTCTTTATTTTCAACCCATATTCCTTTGGTTAAGACCATCCCAGTGAATCAGTCAAATCCTGGTAATTCATTTCCCTCATCACAACATTCAAGGAGCCTTCAGTCTAATACAAATTTAAACATTTCCAATCCTAGAATGGATCAACCTCAAAATCGAATGGCTGCTATGGTAGAAGCAAGATATGCTCCACTTGTTTTACCGCAGCCTCTAAATGCTCTCCCAGCAGGAGATTATCAAAAGTACCTTCCAAGATTTAATGGCCAAGGAGATGCTACTGCAGAAGAACACTGGAATACATTCTATAGTTATGCAGACAATCACAATTTTGAACATGAGGATGTTTAGATGAGGGCTTTTCTTCAAAGTTTAGATGGTAAGGTTAGAAAGTGGTTTAGAGAATTACCACCAAACTCTATAGATGGCATAGATGCTTTAGAAGAATCATTTATGAGACAATGGGGCGACACTAAAGATTATTTGTATTACATGACAGAGTTTGGATCATTAAAGAGAAAAAAGGATGAAGCTGTGGGAGATTTTTCCAAAAGATTCAATAAAATGTATAGTAGGATTCCAGCTGAAATAAAACCCACTGAGACAGCAACAAAGCTAACTTATGCAAACTCATTTTATCATGAGTTTTCTTTGCTATTGAGAGAAAGAAAATCTGTGTCACTTCAAAATATGCAAAATGCAGCATTAGAAGTAGAGTCAAATATTTTAGCCTCAAATAAACTCAAAGAGGAAACAAAACATCAAATTGTAGACAAAAAGGGTAAAAGAGAAATCATTTCATCCAGCTATACAGGAAGATCATCAGATAGCAAAATGGATGAAATGAATAAAATCATAAAAAATTGTCTGCTAAGATTGATAGGTTGGAAATGGGAAATAGAAATCAGAATAAACCTATACCGGAAGGTGAAAGAAATCAAAATCAGTTTAGAAGACCTTTTGCTCCTAGGTTCTTGCCAAGAGAAAGATGAAATAATGATATTCAGAGAGACAGGTGAGAAAATGAAGAACAAAGGATTCAACCTCCTTTTCAAAATAATAATGTCAGAGATGATGAATCATATGAAATAGATGAGGGGGAGTTAGATGATTTGTGTTGGAATATAATCCATCAGGATTATACGTTAATGTAAATAGTAGGAAGATGAAGAGACTCTCGGATGTGATCCCAAGAGTCATTGTAAAGGTATAAATAAATGCTTTGGCTATGAAATAAATGAATTGGGAGTTATACCTAACAGTGGTATCAGAGCTTGGCTGTTTTCCATAACTCCTATTGTTCTGGCATTCTGCCATTCTGCGCCATGCATAGTCTACACCCTCCTAGTTGCCAGACTGCTCACTCATTTTCTCTATAAAAATAGTTGAATTATTTTGCTGCCAACTTACCTATTCCTCGACAGTTTGTGTGTGTTTCTCTCCTATATTGAGTGCATTCATTATGTGCGTTACAGTATTCAAACCTACGTTTGATCTTTCTTTGTTGCTGCGGGTATCTTCATGGTACCAAGAATCCATGTTGATGAACTCTTTTGATGCTGCGTGAAGGCACTCCTTTAATGATGCATGAAGGCACTCTTGTGTGACTGCATTGTCTCATAAATTCAAACCCCACTTCACTATTGATCCAACGATCTGTTAGTTTTGAGAATCAACATTCAAAGTTTTTATTGTTGCTGCGTCCTATCCTCCACCATGGTGAAGATTACACAAACCCTAAATTTTGCAGCTGCACTCTTCATGACTCATCTTTCTTTTGGTGATACATTGAATGCTATGCATTGAAGTATAGAATGATAGTATACCTAACCCTATGCATTTTATAATTATTTTTGTAAAACATTGGCGATCACTGTCTCCAATAAATTGCATTGAAATAGACTTGAATGTCATCTTCATGTCGTGGTCTGGTAGTTGGTTTTGCTAAATTAGAAACCCTAAATTTTGCAGTTGCACTCTTCATGACTCGTCTTTCTTTTGGTGATACGTTGAATGCTATGCATTGAAGTATAGAATGATAGTATACCTAACCCTATGCATTTTATAATTATTTTTGTAAAACATTGGTGATCGCTGTCTCCAGTAAATTGCATTGAAATGGACTTGAATGTCATCTTCATGTCATGGTCTAGTAGTTGGTTTTGCTGAATCAGAAACCGTGAGACGATAAGAAGGAAAAACTGCAAGCTCTACGTTTCTTATCAGTCCTGTCTGCATCCTTTGCCTCTATAAACGCTCATTGTAGCATTTTCTCCCGAAGGATTATAGCGTGTTCAGGATCTATTGGTTTTCAATAAGTATTTTCATTGCGTATATGAATTTGATGAGCTTGTGACTGATATTTGATGCGGCCTGTGATTGTATATGCTGCGGCCTGTGATTGTATACACTGCGTTGAACCACTGCGTGCGTTGAAGACTGCGTTGAACATGTGAAGAATATTGAAAGTGATTTATGAAACTCTTTCTCTCATACATTCACATGAAGGTAAACCTGTTTTTGTTGGTTGAAATGGACCATGACTGCAAAATATATTGTGACTGATATATATCATACATTGAAGAATCTTGTGGAAGATATATGTTTTTTTGTTGGTGTTGATTGCATTGAGACTGCTCGTGCAATTGGGAATATTGCCACTGTGCAATTATTCTGCTGTTGCAACTAGAAGTACTGCATCAAGCTGCTGGAGTTGGGACCTGCCTTGAAGAATAAAGTCTATGTGAAACAATTATATTGAAGAAGCCTGTGTATGCTATAAACTTGCATTGTATTCACCTTGGCAGAGACTGTAGACCTGCAAGGTTATTGTTTTTCTATTTCTCTTTGTCATATTAAGTTCATTATTGTAAATTACACTAACAGTTGTAAAAGATGCAATCTATAGCATCTATAGTTGGTGCAACTCTCACTGGCAAAGACTCTTATCCAGAATGGTGGAGGAAGATCAAATCTGCCTTCATCTACAATGACCTTTGGGACGGCAATTGCGAAGGTAGCACAATAGAGATAGAAGCTGGAAAGCCCATAACCATAGACCCAAGACCTCCAGAATCCGAGAAAGAGAAGGCCATTTGGAGAACGAAAGACAAGAAAGCTTTAGCGGTAATCACTGCCACAGTCAGTGAAGAGGTGAGCCAGCACATATTTCCTGCAAAATCATGTTTTGAAGCACTAAAAATGTTAAAAGATCTGTATGATTCACACTCTAAAATGGAAGTTATTCAACTAATGTTAAAACTATTCGGCTTAGAAGTAAAAGACAATGATCCCATGTTAGTTGCCTCTGAAATCAAAGCCATCATGCACAAGATTCAAGCCTCTAGTACGAAACCAGATCTTCCCCTTGCAGCATTTGTAAAATCTTTGTATCCTACTCACTCCAACTATCTTGAGTCGTTGCAAGCTAGTGACAAGTTCAAATCTCTGACATTTGACACCCTGGTAGAAAAGATAGCTGACAGAGAGAAAGCCTTTGGTAAGAAGACAACTAAGCATTCTAGAGAATCACTTTGCTTTGATCAAAAAGCAAAGAACCACACCAAAGACCAATCCAAAGATCACCCCAAAGGAGAAAGCAGCAAGAGAGGCAGAGGAAGAAGAAACTTCAGAGGTAGAGGAGGTAGAAAAGAAACTTCCAATAAAATATCAAATTTGCAGTGCAAGCATTGTGGAAAGACTAGACACACATCAGATCAGTGTTGGGATTCGTGGGACTCCATCAAAGACAGACATAACCAGAAGAAAGATGACAATAAAAACCAAGATGCTAGTAAATCTTCTGATTTTGCTCATTGTATTGTTGCACATTATAATCTTGGAATTAATGAAATGGCTTCACTTTCATCTTACAAAGATTGTTGGCTGCTTGATACTGGTGCAACATCACACATGACTTTTAGAAAAGACTGTTTTGAAGAACTTAATGAAACAATAAATGGCATAGTGTACTTTGCAGATAAGTCAAGTATTAAACCAAAGGGAATGTGCACCATTCGACTGAAGATGCCTGGATTCCCTGATTTCTTGTTGAAGAATGTTCTTTATCTTCCAGAGTTGCAGAGAAGCTTGCTGTCCTTGGTGGATATTCGATAGCGAGGCCATTTCATCCACATGTTTGATGGAATCGTAGAAATAAGAAAGTCCTCTGACAACCAAGTCATCATGACTAGATACGAAGATGGGAAGTTGCTAAAGCTAAAGGGTTCATCTGCAAGAGTTTAGAACTATGCCTACCTCTCTCAGCATGGAGAAGGTAATTTGTCGTCTAGTACATTGTGGCATGCAAGATTTGGTCATATAAATTATAACAGTATTTGTTTGTTGAGAAAGAATGGTGTATTTGGTTTTCCTACCATTCCCAAAGAGAAGAACAAATGTGATGCATGTATATTAGGGAAACATAGTAAGCTGCCATTCCATGAATCTAATTTCAGAGCAAGTAGGAAATTAGAATTAGTGCATTCTGATTTATGTGGCCCAATGCCAACTCCTTCTGCAAATGGGAATAAGTATTTTATGACATTTGTTGATGACTACTCAAGAATGTGCTGGATTTACAGTTTAAAGACAAAATCAGAATCATTTCAAACATTCAAAGACTTTCATGCATTGATAGAAAAACAAGCACAATCAAAAATTGGTACACTTTGTACTGATAATGGGAAAGAATAAACTTCAAATGCTTTTGAAGATTATCTTCGCCAACATGGAATTGCAAATCAGTCTACAGTTCCCTACAATCCTCAACACAATGGTGTAGCAAAAAGAATGAATAGAACCATAATGAATATGGTTCGCTCAATGATGTTTTTCAAGAATGTAAAACTAATGTTTTGGGGTGATGCAGTAAAATGTGCAGCCTATTTGAGAAACAGAAGTCCCTCAAATGCTCTTGATAACAAGACTCCATATGAAATGTGGTTTGACCATCTCCCTTCAGTCAGGCATCTTAGAGTTTTTGGTTCCACCTGTTATGCCTTGATTCCAAAGGAGCAAAGAAACAAGCTTGGTGCTTGAAGTAGAAAATGCATTTTCCTGGGGTATGAAGAATACTCCAAGGCATACCGTCTGTATGATGAGGTAAACAATAAGTTTGTTATTTCCATAGATGTCATTTTTCTTAAAACTAATAAAAATGACCATTCCATTGAGAGACAGCTTGATCATTTGGAAAAATATCCTCATCCAACGAAATATTCTGAAAATGAATATGAAATTCCAAACCTTGAAGGGGGGATTCCTATTTTGGATCAACCTTTGGAATTTCCATATGAAGCACCAACTCCCCCGCATGAAGAAGTTCCTGCTACTTCACCTGAACAAGAGGTTCAACTGGATGATGTGATTGAGAGAATTGGAAGACTCTCAATCAATGATGAAGCACCACCAACTGATCAACCAGGACCATCATGGAAGATTCCTAAATGGGAAACAAAGACACTTGAAAGTGTCCATCCGAATGAAGTTGGAAATACGGGAATGAGAAGTTCAAAAAGGCATGAAGATGGAGGAGAAGCAGATAATTCAGGTGATGACATGGATGTATCATTTGATTGTGAATTTAATTTATCTGCTAACTTTGAACCAACTTCCTTTGAAGAAGCTTCTACTCGAGTTGAGTGGAAAGAAGCTATGCAGAATGAGTATGATGCACTCAGGAAGAATGGAACTTGGAAGCTGGTTGACCCCCAAGTTGGAACCAAACCAATTGGCTGCAAGTGGGTGTACAAGAACAAATACAAATCAGATGGCTCACTTGACAAGCACAAAGCGAGGCTTGTAGCAAAAGGCTATGCACAGAAGGAAGGAATTGACTATGAAGAAATGTTTTCTCCTACAGTAAAATGGGCTACCATCCATACCTTACTCTCTTTAGCTGCTCAGAAAGGGTGGAAAGTTCATCAGATGGATGTGAAAACTGCTTTCTTGAATGGAGACTTGAAAGAGAATTTCTTCATGTCTCAGCCAGAAGGATTTGTTGTGAAAGGAAAATAACAAAAGGTATGCAAGCTTTTCAAATCCTTGTATGGCCTAAAACAAGTGCCTCGCGCATGGTATGAAAAATTAACCGAGCATCTTTTGAAGTTAAATTTCGAACATTTTGATCTTGATGATGCAATACTGTTTATAAAGAAAGTTGGAAGATCTGTTGTGTATCTTGTGGTGTACGTAGATGATATTTTGATGACAGGGAACAATGAGAGATATATAGCATCCATAAAGAAAGATTTGAAAAAGATCTTTGAAATGACAGATATGGGACATCTCCACTATTACTTAGGAATTGAAGTCACTCAACATCCTAAGTACATATTCCTATCTCAAAAAAAATATGTTGGAGAACTACTAAACAAATTTTGCATGACAGAATGCAACCCTATCTCTACTCCAATGGAATAGAAAATGAAGGTCACATCAAGCGAAGGAAAAGAATTTGAGGATGCGACCAAGTATCGACAACTTGTAGGAAGTCTTATCTATCTTACAACAACTAGACCAGATATTTCTTATGTTGTTGGCATACTTTCAAGGTTCATGCATAAACCTTCTGAAGGACATTGGTAAGCTGCAAAAAGAGTTCTAAGATACCTGAAGGGGACTCAAGACGTTGGACTCAAGTACTCTAAAGTGGATGACTTCAAACTTATTGGGTACTCAGGCTCAGATTTTGATGGCAACAAGGAGACAGGAGTATCAACTTCTGGATACACTATGAGTCTTGGATCAGCAGCTGTCTCATGGAGACCATGCAAACAGTCAGTTCCGGTAGATTCAACAACAGAAGCAGAATATGTGGCTGCAACTGAAGCAACAAAAGAAATAGTATGGCTCAGGAAGATACTTGAAGATTTGCAAGAAAAACAAGAGAACCCCACTCCATTATTGATCGATAATACTTCTGCAATCAAGCTGGCTAAGAATCCTAGATTCCATGATCGAACCAAACACATCAACACAAAGTATCATTTGATTTAACATCATGTAGAGGCCAAGACAGTCCATCTTCGACATTGTTCCACAAATGATCAAGTTGCAGACATATTCACCAAAGCGCTTGGATGAGAAAAGTTTGAAAGATTCATAAACATGCTCGGACTTACTAACACCCCTTCGGATTAAGGGGGGGATTGTTGGAATATAATCTGTCAGGATTATACGTTAATGTAAATAGTAGGAAGATGAAGAGACTCTCGGATGTGATCCCAAGAGTCATTATAAAGGTATAAATAAATGCTTTGGCTATGAAATAAATGAATCGGGAGTTATACCTAACAATTTGGTAGAACAAGAACATAATATTAGTCAGTATGATGGTGATTCTTCCTCTCATTTTTTGACTAGATCTGATTATCAGTATGCTACAGAAATATATCATTATGAAGAATATGATTATTAGATGTCTATGCCTGAAGTTTGTCAGGAAATACCACAAAAATCATATGGTCTAAGATCAGGGGTAAAACATGCAGCACAAGCTAAAAAATTGGTGAAAGCTCAACCTATTAAACAAAATATGTCTTCAAATCAGAAACAAATTGTAAAAGAAAGAAAATATGAAGTTGTAAATATTGAGGAGGTGAATAAAGTTGTAAATGGTTTCATTTTCGAGCATGAGCTTAATAAAGTGAAAATCCCTGTGCCTTTAACAGAGTTGATTAAGAGTAAAGTTTACAGGGAAGTAGCTTCTAAAACTTTCAAAAATGCAGTGAATTCTACTCCTATCCCATCTGATGAGATCAATTTGGAAGATGAAAAACCTACTATTATTGTGGGGTCAAAAACTTTTGATCATCCTAATGATAATTCAGAAAATCCTCCTCCTTTTTATGTAACCTTTTCAGTACATGATCAGCTATTGCATAATTGTCTGCTAGATTCAGGAGCTTCACATAAACTCATGCCAAAAGCAGTCATGGAAGCTTTAGGACTGAGTGTTACTAAACCATACCATGATTTGTATGGATTTGATTCTAGGGAAGTGAAGTGTATTAGGGTAATCAAGGATCTGGTGGTGAATTTAACTCAGGTACCTATGAAGAGTGTATTGATGGATATAGTTGTAGCAGATATTTCTCCTAAATTTGGTATGTTATTGTCTATATGCTGGGTAAAGAAAGTGGGAGGAACTCTGCAAATGGATCTTTCATATGCTACAATTCCAGTATTTGGAGGAGAATTCAGAAGACTTTACAGAGAGGTACAGATGGCATATTTGGTAAGTGATAGTAGACACCCTAATAATCATCCGATCTATTCAATTGATGAAAATATTGGTTCTTGTATGTTGCAATTAAATGATGAAATTGAAGGGGTTTTACAAGTACAGAAAGATATTCCAGTTCAGGTAAAGAAAGAGGAACCGGATGGGTTATGGCATATGTATTTTGATGGTGCATCAAGTAAGGAAGGGGTAGGAGCAGGAGTATTATTGATTTTAGCTAGAGGTGAGGTTATTTCCCTTATGTACAAATTGGAATTTAAAACAACAAATAATACTGCTCAATATGAGGCTTTGATTCTTGGGTTAAGAGCAGCAAAAGACTTGGGTATTAAAGAACTTGCTGTATTTGGCGACTCCGAATTAGTAATTCAGCAAGTAAAAAGTGTTTACTAAGTAAAGCAGTATTTATTGAAAGTTTATAGGAATGAGGTTTGGGATTTAATTGAAAATTTCTTTGTAGCTTTCAATATGACTTTTGTTCCAAGAGAATACAATGAGACAGCTGACTCCCTAGCCTAAGCAGCATCCTATTTCAAAGTTCCAAAGGTAACTCATCTGAAATACCCAATTGATGTAAGGTGCAGACCCTATATCCCAGATAATATCAAACATTGGAAAGTTTTTAATGATGATCAGGAAATAAAAGAATTTCTGGAGTTAGTAGGTGAATTTTCAGATGATACAGTTGATCATGAACAGGATTTAGAATGGATAGAAAATGAACCTTGCAGAAATAATTCAATTGCTGATCACAAAATTGTTGAATTAAAAGGGAATTTCATTCCTAAGGGACTTGTTCCATTAGAAAGGTTGTTTTCAAAAGATGATACACTGATCATTAGAGAAATTTTGGGGTCTAAAATGGGCCTCCTAAGGAAAATAATAAAATAATAGTTAAAATAGTAAAATAATATTGATTAATTTTGGAGGAAGAAAGAAAAAAACTACTTTTTGTGTTCGTATTTTTGACATATCTCCCTTTTTTTTACTCAAATTTCGATCGGGAGAGCTCGTTGGATGTGGAATTTGATTTTGCATCCAACGAGTACCCACACTGCATACTTTTGATGGACCCCGCTACCCCAAAAACAAGAAATACCTGAAAAAACGTGAAGATGATGTCATCATCACATTTTTTCAGGTATTTCTTGTTTTGGGGGTAGCGGGGTCTGTCAAAAGTATGCAGTGTGGGTAATCGTTGGATGCGGAATCAAATTCCACATCCAACGAGCTCTCCCGATCAAAATTTAAGTAAAAACACAATGAGATATGTCGAAAATATGAACAAAAAAAGTAGTTTTTTTAATGACAAATATGTCAATTCAACCATTATGGTTGACTTATTTTATTGAAATTCTATTGGTTCTTGAATTCCAACTCACAAAAACTTATTTTGGCACATTTTATTATAAGGCCCATTTTAGACCCCAAATTTCCTCTAATGAAAACCCACCCTGCAGACCACTAAGGAGAATGTTATGGAGTATAATATTGGTTCTGAAAATCAGCCTAAGATGATAAAATTGTCAAAGTTGTAGTCAGATGAAGAAATGAGAAAATATGTTGGTTTGCTGAAAGAATATATGGATATTTTTGCTTGGTCATATCATGATTTAAAAACATATGATACTAGCATAATTCAGCACAAAATTCCTCTGAAACCAAATACTAAGCCTTTTAAACAGAAGCTTAGAAGGCTTAACCCAACATTGCTGCTAGTAATTGAAAAAGAGGTAAAAAAACTACTAGATGCAAAAATTATTGTACCTCTAAGATATTCATCTTGGGTTGCGAATTTGGTGCCTGTTCGTAAGAAGAATGGAGAGATAAGACTTTGTGTAGACTTCCACAACTTGAATAGATCTTGTCTGAAGGATAACTATTCATTACCAAAAATAGATCAAATTTTGCAAAGGGTTGTAGGATCTCACAAAATTTCAATGATTGATGGATTTATTGGTTATAACCATATTGCAGTTCAGCCAGAAGACCGAGAAAAAACAGCATTTACAACTCCATGGGGAACCTTTATGTATGACAAAATGCCCTTTGGGCTTATGAATGCAGGTGCCACTTTTCAGAGGGATATGGATATAGCTTTTGTGGGTGAAAATGAAAAATTTGTAGTGATATACCAAGATGATATCACAGTTTTTTCCAAGTCTGATGAAGATCATCTTAAACATTTGAGACAAATTTTTATTAAATGCAGAAAGTTTGGTTTATCATTAAACCCAAAAAAGTCTCACTTTGCTCTAACAGAAGATAAATTGCTAGGGCATATTGTTTCTGCTGAAGGAATAAAGATAGATCCAGAGAGATTCAAGGCTATCTTAAAAATCAGTATTCCTAGAAATAAAAAATAAATTCAATCTATCATTGGAAAAATCAACTTTTTAAGATGGTTCATTCCTAATTTTGCAGAAATAATCAAGCATATCACTGAGATGCTTAAGAAGGATAGGGAGGTTAAATGGTCTAACCAGGCTAAACAATCATTTGAAGCCATAAAGTAGGCATTAATAGAAGCCCCAGTATTGATAGCTCCTGACTATATAAAAGATTTTGCAATTTTCTCATTTGCATCAGAAGACACTATAGCTGCTGTATTATTACAAAAGAACTCAGATGGTTTGGAACAACCAGTTTCATTTTTCAGTAAAACATTAAGAGACTCGGAGCTGAAATATAATATAATGGAAAAACAAGCATATGCATTAGTTAAAGCTCTTAAATTCTTCAGAATATATGTTTTACATTGTAAGGTTTTGACATATGTTCCAAATTTAGCAGTTAAGGATATTTTAGCACAGCCTGACAGTGAAGGAAAAAGAGGTAGATGGATAGCTAAAGTCATGGAATATGACGTGGATATTAAACCAACAAAACTGGTAAAAGGCCAGGGATTAGCTAAACTTCTGACAGAATCAAATTGTCAGGTTTTAAATCTTCATGTGATGGCAGAACATTCAGAGCAGGATATGGCAACAAAATACAGTAAGCAACAGGTTTATATATTGTATATTTCCTTTTGTACTTACAATGCCCTCTGGAATTGAATAAAAATGAATGCAGATCATTAAAACTAAAAGCAATGAAGTATGTTTTAATAGATCAGATTTTGTACTAGAAGGATCCAGGAGGAATATTGTTGAAATGTTTGGAGAAATCAAAAGTTGATGCTGTTATTTCAGAATTGCACAGTGGAGTATGTGGAGGGCACAAGTATTGGAAGGAAACTACTTTTAAAATCCTAAGAGCAGGATATTATTGGCCTACCCTTTTCTCAGATGTGTATCATCAGGTTAGATCACGTATGGAGTGTCAAAAGGTTGCAGGTAAGCATAAACTTCAGTCCTTACACTTGAAACCTATTTCAGCAAATGGTCCATTTCAGCAGTGGGGTCTAGACTTCATCAGTGAAATTCATCCTCCTTCTATTGGACAGCATAAATGGATTCTAACTGCTACTGATTTTTTCACTAAATGGGTGGAAGCAGTTCCTACAAGAAGAGCAATTGAACAAGTCATAATTAATTTCCTTCAAGAAAACATTCGTGGTAGATTTGGATGCCCTAGGAAATTAATCACTGATAATGCTCCTGCTTTTAAACCAAGAAAAATGGTAAACTTTTCTGAAGAAAATAATATTAACTTGAAACAGTCCACACCATACTACCCACAGGGAAATGGATTAGTAGAATCCAGTAATAAAAATATTGTAAACAATATCAAGAAAATGCTATTTGAAAACAAAAGGAGTTGGGATACCAAATTAAAATTTGCTCTTTGGGCTGACAGAGTAAAAATTAAGAAGTCAATTGGGACATCCCCTTTCCAATTGGTATATGGAATTGATGTTGTTTTCCCTGTTCAATTAGTGACTCTAGTCATTAAGTTTATGCAAGAAATAAAAGAAGAACTAGATGATATAAGAAGAATAATGTTTCAGATAATTCAGTTGCAGCAGAAGAGAGAAGCTATCGAAAATACAGCTGAGAGGCATAAAAGAAGAATGAAGGAAAGCTTTGATAAGAAAGTTAAAAAAGATATGTTTGCAATGGGTGACCTCGTTCTCAGGTGGGATGCATGAAAGGAAGAAAAATGTAAGCATGGGAAGTTTCAAAATTTATGGATAGGGCCTTTTTCAGTGATCAAGATCCTGGGAAATAACACTTTTGTTTTGCAAAATTTGAATGGTGAGGAGATTGCAGGTCTAGTCAATGGACATTTTTAAAGAATTTTTATACATATTGAAGGACAAAGGGTCATTGTATATATCATTTTTCTTTAAATAAGACTCCAACCCAATAAGACAGAAATGACTTTAGCAGATTTTTGAAGGCACAGGTCAACATGTTCTCAAAGTTTCACAGGGAAAAATTTGTCCCCGAATGGAGCCAGATGTTATCTCTAAGGTTGTTTGATTTTTTACCTTTGGGTTTTTAATTATGATGAGTTTTTATTTTTAATTTTTTCCTTGTTTTACGCTTTATTCTTTGATCGAATGCTATTATTTTTTTCATTTTTTAATCTTTTGAAGCCTAAAATTATTCACTCATTTAAAGTTATGAACCTATGTATGTGCAAGAGGTTTTATATTATGGATTGGATTGTTAAAACTGGCAACATTTCTTAAACTGGAAACATTTTATAAACTGGCAGCATCTTACAAACTGGCAGCATTTCTTCAAAGAGTATTTTATTAAAAGTTGTTATTCATAAGTACCATGGTATATAAAAATGAGACAATGAACTATGGTTATATAGCATATTCATGTTCTATAAATTCGGTACTTGATATGAATACTCCTTAACCGTAGTCCTGTTCACGAAATAATGAGTTTCATCATGTCATTCATGGGATTGTACAATTGTTTTGTATATGGAATCAAAGCACTTCATGCAATGAGTATTGGTACTAATAATGGCAGGGTCGAGAGATTGAATATAATAATTCATTTTCCCTAAAATCTGTCTTGTTATGTTGCCTGAATGCTCTTGCGAACTAGATGAAGGTCATCCATAGAGCTATTTTTATACTGTGAACATTTATTGTTCAGAATCCCTAAATCTATATGATTAATACAACAAATACAGTAGTTTTGAAATAGCAAGGGTTTGTTTTAATCCTGAATGTTTGTGCTTGAAAAGGGCAAAGTTACATTGTATAAAGTCTTTCTGCATTTGAATGTAAGCTGTTGCAACATAAATTCTCTTTTGAAGTGTATAGTGTGAAGGGGTTGTAGAAATGTCGAAGATAGCAGAGGAAGAAGATTCAGAAATCATGGTAAGAAGAAAACCAGGAGGCTTGATTTGCAGATTGGAGCCCAATAACATAGAATGGATAATGAAGTTTCCAAGATCAGCCCAATTGATGAAGAATGCTAGATGGTTTGCCTTCTGTGAGAAATTACAAGGTTATCATTCACAGGTAACTATGGCTTTTATTAAAAACTATAAATATGAAATGGTTCAGCTTAAAAGCTTAACACTCAGGGTAAATGAAGATTCTATTGTTGAAGCAATAGATGTTCCGGCACAGGGAGAGAGATGGTTTAAACAACAGGATTTTCAAGGAGATTACAGTGAGTTTTTAATTCCAGGTTTTGAGAAATTAGATTGGAAAAATGGTATCCATGTGAGCAAAATAAAGCCAAGTTGGAAAATTCCTTTAGAAATGGTACAAAACTATATTACATGTGATGGTCGGTATGACAGGGTCCTTAAATGCCATTTAAGGTTGCTGATGCACCTTAGTGGAAGCTCACATCTCAATCTCCCATTCTACTTATTGAAAATCCTTCAAAAGATGATTCCATGGGTTCAGGGCCATCCAGAGCATACTGCTCGTTCACTCTATCATCAGGGTTTAATCAAACTTTTGATTTTATCACAATTGCACAGGGAAGGACGAACCTGGGAAACTCTATTGACAGAGCTAGGGCTTGAAGAAAATATTAAAGATAAAGGAAAAAGGATTATGAAAGATTCAGACCAGCAAACAACAAATCACAAAAAACAAATTGAAGCTGTTGTAGAGGAAGGTAAGGGTTTTACAGAGAAACCAATTCAAGAAGGTTTGTGTCCTGAAACTTCATTCACAGATGAAAACCCTGAAAATTTAAGTGTTATGCTAAAAAATATAACCTCAAAAAATGAAACTCATAAACAGCTGTTGAATTCAGAAAACAGGGATGTAAGGCCGAGGACTAGGTTAAGAAAGAAGTTGCAAACAGAGAAGAAATCAGCACATGGAGATGGTGAGGAAATCGTGATGATAGATGATGCTCTCAGTGAAGAAACGGTACATACATCTAAAGATCAGTATTGTTTAGATATTGAGAAGTTTATTGATATTCAAGGAGTTGCAGGGTCTATACCAGAATCCTTTTGCACAAACAAACAAGTTGATTTAGAGGATTGCTCAGCATCAAGGGTTCTACAAGAAGAAGAGGTCCATATGAAAGAAGAAGACCTGGAAATATCTCCAAAATTAAACCAAGTCAAGAAGTCTTTGTAGACTTATAAGGAGCAAACTAGATTTTTACAAAATATTAATGAAAAGTTGATGTCAGCCAATAAAAGACTTTGAGAAGATTTGGAGGATAAGGAGACAGATTATCGAAAATTGCTGTCAATATCTAAAGATATTCTAAGAGGAAAAAGAACCATCTAGAAGCAGGTCGAACTCATCAAGGCTCAGAGTAAGGAGGAGAACAAAGACGCTGAATTTGCAAGATTGCAAAAGTAGTCCCAGGTTTTAAGTGATTTAACTATATTAGCAGAGGCTTCTAAAAGTCTTTAGATTTAGAGCTGTAGTTTGCTTTTGAAAGTAATTTTGTTTATTGACAGATGTCTCTTTTATATTACACTTGTATTTAAATATTGTTTAAAGGGGATTGACTCCTCTATTTTTGAGAAGGATCGATCCATAGAAGTAGGATCTTATAGTTAGCTTAGACAAATAGATATTTTGTATTTAAGGAGATTCTCCAGATGAGACAGTGGTGGCAATTGGAGTTATGAAGATCCAGTTTTGATAACTTTCTGTATGAAATGAAATACTCTACATCTTCAATACAGGTTCTACCTTGATATGAGTATGATTATGATTTGTCTTTGTATCTTATGAATTGTGTTTCTTATGATTTATCTTGTATATGGTCAATTGAATCCCATTGCATGATTCTTATGTTGAAATGCAATTATCTTTTAAACTTTTAAAAAAAACAGAGACAATCTCATTTCATAATTTCATGATCGTAGTTCCTTTGATATTGGATTTTGTATCTTGTTTTATGTTATATAGTTCTTTAATGATTGTGTGATTTTCCTATAGCTTTGATTACATACCAGCCTAGTTTTTATATTGATTTCATTGAAGTATATTTTTGAAAAAAGATTTCTTTAAGCTTGAACCCATGTAGTCTAGGTTCAACTTTAGGGATAACATGCTCCATGAAAATCCCTATCTTAACTAACACCGAGCCTCATAGAAAAATCTTGTCTCTCTTGGAAGTACCACCTCAACAATTATCTATTAGTTACACCAAATCCATCATGATATCTAGTAACATTAAGCTTCAATTAATATAATATCAGTTATTTCCCATTGCACCAAATCCATCATGATATCACTAACATTAAGCTTCAATTAATATAATATCAAGTATTTCCCATTGCACTTGATAATTCTTGTATATTTTATAACAATATCTTTTATACAATATAATAAAAACAATCCATTTTGAAGAACAACATCTATGAATTGAAAAATATATATCTCTTACTACTCATTCCAAGGTTCATTAACATAATTTTAAATTGGCATCTTATACCCTTTCTCAACAACACATGGAAAATAGGGAGAGATGTCTCATGTTTTTGTTATAGAACTTGGGTCAAGAGTGTGTGTCTAAAGCATTAGCCTTAACTCTCTTTTAATAAAAAACAACTTTGATTGAATATGTAATTTTTAAAATCACAAGTACTTTCAAGATGTGGAGATTATATTAACATTTAGTTTCATAAGGGTTTTAGCATTTTTTTATTGGAAATAATATCATTGTAACTTTAATTTATTTTTTCTCATTTCCAATGGCAGTGTTGTTATTTCAATATTAATAATTAATTTATTTGTTTAAATGATCCAATGTTGGATATAAATATAAGTTGGTTTGGTGTCTCTTGACTCCCTCTTTCACTCTGAAACTAAATTAGGTAAGTTTGAGAGTTGTCTTTACCAATCGATCCAAGTGGCTGGGGTTTCTTCCCTATTTTCCCTCCTTTTCTCATGAGTCATTTTTAGTACAGGTGAATCATGGGAGTCAAGGAGGTGTTTTACCTATGGAGTGCAGGAAATGACCTTGCACGATGACCCATTATTTACACGAAGCTCACTCTAGACCATCTATGGTATACAACCATAGATAAAATATGTAATTTTATGCTTCCATTAATTACACTACGGATTTCAATTGAAATGATGATAAATATGAAAAAATTGTGCAAAATAGTTCCTTATACTTAGATTATCCAATAGCTTAGGTAGTTGTGTTATTGTGATACTTGATGTTGGATAGTGTTTGAATATTGATTTAATTAATGCTCGAAGAGTTTTTGTTTTCTTAGTTTATTTGATGTCTTATTGACCAATTTTCAATCTGAGTTCATATAAGTCAGAACCTTTAGGTACTTTTACAAGGGTTCAAACAAGTTTTCAAAATGGGTTGATTCCCAAGTTTTTGTTAGATTTTTAACATTAAGCTAGCATTATATTAGGATCTTTAACTGAGAGAATAAAAAGCACAACAATCAAACATAAGAGACAATGAACACAGTGTTTTTGCTCAAGGAAACCATAAATGGAGAAAACCCCACAACTTCCTCAGAGATAGAATCAACACCAAAAGTAAAACCCCAAAACATCAAGATGATCTCTCAACAACAGTAGCCTCTTTCTTTCCAATCCCAACAGCTTCTTCTTCCTCAGCTATGCGCTACAACTGAGTGTGATTGAGTGTGTGATAAATAGAGGCTCACTCTCCATTTATACTAATTCCCAACTTGATAATAAATTACCAGGGTTGACTTCTCTAGAAGATTCTAATAGCCCTAGTGCCCTGGAACTACGGGGACTTTAACCTTTGATCAATAGGAGGGTTACCCACAATGACTTGACATGACTTGTTTACATTATAGAACCTCCTGATGGGAACATCGGAGCATGACATGACTCAAATACATTACAGACACATCCCAGAATAAACATCGGGGTACAATACATAAGATATATAGATGAATACATTATGAAGTTACAAATACATTAACACTCCCTCTTAACTAGGAAGGTATTCTCTCGACACAATTTATCAGCACAAGTCTTCTTCTCTGTATCATTTGGATCATCATCGAGTCCTCATCATCTTCAAGTCATATTCATCTTCAAGTCATCTTCATCTTCAAGTTATTTTCATCTTCAAGTCATCTTCATCATCGAATATGGATCATCACTAGAACATCATCACTGGATCTAGATCATCACTGGATCTAGATCATCATCACTGGATCTAGATTATCACCCTATCTGGATCATCACTGCTGGATCATCATCACTGGATCTGGATCATCACGGTTGCTATCTCATGATTCTTCTCATCACAGGAAGTTCTACAGAGCCAACCCTTTTTCATGTTGGTTGTAGGCCTAGCCTCCATGTAGGTCTTCTTTAGCGCTTATATCTGACCCTAAGTTAGAATGTCCTACCTAGCACTTACATCTAACCATGAGAGGAACACATCCAACACCATGTCAGAAAGGCAAACCCATCACTCACATCTGACCATGCGGGAACACATCCCACAACTCTGTCAGAAAGGCACAGCACTTACATTCACCAGCATGATAGGACACACTTACTATCATCTGTGAAAATGCATAGCACTCACATCCACCAGCATCATAGGACACACCTACTATCATCTATGGAAAGGCTCAGCACTTACATCCACCAGCATGGTAGGACACACCTACTACCATCTGTGGAAAGGCACAGCACTTACAATCACCAGCATGGTAGGACACACCTACTACCATTTCTGAAAAGGCATAGCACTCACATTTGACCATGGAAGGAACTTAATCCTCTCACCATGTCAAAATGGCTCTCAGTCGCAGATTGAGGGTTCTTGGTAACTGACCAAGTGCCTCTATTTTCCCAGAGAATGGAAACAACCCTTGTATCTGATCAAGTGGGAACACATCCCTCATTCACATCAGAATGGCCATGCACTCATATCTGATCATATGAGAACGCATCCCACAGTCATATCAGAATGGCCCTCAGTCCCAGACTGAGCTTTCCTGGTAACTAACCAGGTTCCTCCATTCAAATAATGGCAACAACCCTTATATCTGATCAAGTGGGAACACATCCCTTAATCACATCAGAATGGCCATGCACTCATATATGATCATGTGAGAACACATCCCACAGTCATATTAGAATGGCCCTCAGTCCCAAACTGAGCTTTCCTGGTAACTGACCAGGTACCTCCATTCAAATAATGGCAATAGCCCTTATATCTGATCATGTAGGAACCAATCCTATAGTCATATCAGAATGGCTCAGCACTCATATCTAACATGGAAGGAACCAATCCTCTCACCATGATAGAATGGCTCAGCCCTTACATCTGACCATGGAAGGAACCAATCCTCTCACCATGTCAGAATGGCTCACGGACTCATCCCTTCCCTTTGGAGGGAACCTTGATTTGGAGAATAGCAAGCTTCTCCCTGAAGTATTCAAACTTGTGGAAATTGAACCTAGGTGTTAGACCAATTACACTCACAACAATTGCCAATTACACATGCAAATTACTCACAAAAGAGACTGAATATGGAGCTGAACACTAATCTGTATTGAATAAGTGTACAATGGCCAACCCTGTGAAGTCATAGGCTACCACAATAAATAATTACATGAGAGATTCAAATGCATAAGGATGCCATTCAAATTTGGTCAAAAGCAGGCTTACTAAATCTAAGCAAATCCCCCATAGGTGCATAAAGCAGTTTCCAAAACTGTCTAGGAGATCACGAATTGGAAAAATCAATTAGGCAAGCTAAAAGGTAGTGGAAGGAAAACTCATACATCCTTTTCATAGGAGAAAAGAGTGGAGGATGATGAGGACAAAAAACAAGTTAACTTCACCTAGTCAAACTTTCCCAATTGCCTTAAAACTCAGAAAAAGCAGACATGCGCTAGGGAGGCCAGGAATAAAGCAGATTTGATTCCAAGAGGTTTCCCAAGCACTCCATGACTCAGATTTAGCAAGTTTTACCACTATGGATGTGTGGAGGACAACTTGCATAAGGTGGAATATGGAAACTAGGCAAATAAGACAAAAAATGGATTAATTAATGTCTAAGGTAGCTAACTATGGGTTGATTATTCTAACACCCCCCCTTAAGCCTGACTTATGAGTAAAATATCAGAAAATTATAGGGCCTAGCAACAAGGCTTAGTCACCCTTTACATACTGCATGTCCATTTAACCAAGGAAAGAGGCAAAAACCCAATGGGAAAAATCCTCCCTTAAACATGGACAGTAAAACAAAATTTGGAAATCTTGTCATCACTCATGCTTCACAGCATGATCAGCAATCCCCAGCAGTGATTTGAGATTGCTGAATGTCTTCTCACAAAAAAATTTGGTGAAGATATCTGCTACTTGTTCTGAAGATGAACATAAGAGTAGGTGAATGGTGCCATCATGCACAAGCTGTCTGATGTAGTGCATATGGATTTCAATGTGTTTGGTTCTCTGCTTCTGAACTGGATCATTGCAGATTCTAATGGTACTCTAATTATCATAGTAGATAGTAGTTGAGTATTCTGATTCGAAGCCACATTCTCCAAGTAACCCCTGCAACCATAAACATTGAGTTGTTGCATTTACAACTCCTCTGTACTCTGCTTCTGTAGACGAGAGTACAATGGCACTATGTTTCTTGCTTGACCAGCTGATTGGCCCTTTTGCAAGCATTAAAACATATCCTAATGTTGACTTTTGATCGGTGCTTTCACCTGCCCAATCACTGTCAGTAAACCCAATCAATTCAAGATCAGATTTAGCTTTGTAGAAGATCCCATGAGTCCTTGTTCCCTGAACAAAGTTAAGGATCCTTTTGGCTGCTCTCCAATGGATCTCATGAGGATGATCCATGTATCTTGAAGCCACACTTACTACATAAGAAATATCAGTTCTAGTGTGTGTAAGATACAACAAACATCCAATCAATTGCCTATACAGTGTATTGTTTACCATAGGTGAAGAATCAGATTCTTCAAGCTTAACTCCTAAAAGGAAAGGAGTCTTGCTTGGCTTGCAATCCTTCATATTGAATTTGTTCAGAAAATCCAAGGCATACTTGGACTGATTTACTTTGATTCCTTCTTTGTTTTGATTAATCTCGAGCCCCAAGAATTGGCTCAATAAGCCCAAATTTGTCATTGAGAAGGCATGGTTCATTGCATTCTTCAAGGAGGCAATTTCATCCTTTGAGCTTCCTGTAATGAGAAGGTCATCACCATACAAAACAATGATCATTAATGAACCATGAATCAGCTTCAAATAGACATTTGGATCTGACTTGCATTGAACAAAATTCAGTGATAGCAAAAGGCTATCAATCTTGGCATAGCAAGCCCTGGGGGCTTGCTTAAGCCCATACAATGACTTCTTTAGCCTGCACACAAGATATGGGTTAGTGGAAAATCCTTGAGGCTGATGCATGTAAATATCTTTAGTGAGATCTCCATTCAGGAAAGCACACTTCACATCTATGTGATGTACCTCCCACCGCTTTGAAGCTGCAATGGCTAAGGCTAGCCTGATGGAGTCCATCTTTGCCACTGGTGCAAAGGTCTCATTGTAGTCTATTCCATGTACTTGTGAGTATCCCTTGGCTACCAATATAGCCTTTTACTTCAGAGGTGAACCATCAGCAGCAAATTTGGTTTTGTACACCCACTTACATTGAACTAGCTTCCTCCCTGGGGGAAGATCAACTAGTTCCCAAGTGTTGCTCTTTTGGAGTGGGTTGAACTCTTCTTCCATGGCTGTTTGCCATCTTGGATAATTTTTTGCATCTTCATATATCTGTGGGTTTGATTCAACCATCAGATAGCATTTCTCTGCAAACATAGGATCTTTCATGCACAGAGCACTCTCAAACTGAGATCTAGTCCTCCTAGGATCACTAGGATTTCCAACTAGTTCTCCAACTGCATGAATGGTCTTGGCTGCCTATTTTGGTCTTGTAGGAATTTTAGGATCTGAAATTAAATCATCATTATCAGACATATCAGAATCAGCATGTTCAACTATCTCTTCACTTACATTCAGAGGTTCTAGTGGTGAAGAGGATTCTCCAACTTCCACTGCTGCTAGGGGCTCTTCTTGAAACTGAACACACCTTTCAATGAAGGATTTGTTTGTGCTAAAATTGATCAGATTGTACCCTTTTGAATATTCAGAGTACCCAACAAATAGACACTCTTGGATTTGGGGCTGCAAAGCCTTCCTCTTTTCTGTTGGAATTCTAGCCCAAGCCCTTGAGCCAAAAATATTGAAATGGGTCACATCTGGCTTGTGCCCACTCCATGCTTCGAAAGGAGTCATACCATCAAGCTGTTTATGAGGCACCCTATTCTGGATATATGCTGCATAGTTTATAGCTTCGGCCCAAAAATTTGGTGGCAAAGTCTTAGCCTCCATCATGCATGTTGCCATCTCTTTCAGTGATCTGTTCTTCCTCTCAGCAACACCATTTTGCTGTGGTGTGTAAGGGATAGAATGCTGCATCTGAATACCTGCATCTACACAATATTGAATGAACTAAGACTTGACATACTCACCACCATTGTCAGATCTGAGGACCTTGAGTTTCCTCCCAGACTGGTTTTCAACCAAAGCCTTAAAGACTTTGAAGAGGCCAAAAACTTCAGACTTGTGTTTCAGGAAGTAAACCCAGCAATACCTGGAAAAGTCATCTATGAATGTCAATGCATATTTGGCCTTACTCATGGACATATGAGGTTATGGGCCAGCAACATCACTGTGGATCAACTCAGGAGGTGCAGAGGTTCTCTCGTGACTAGCTTTCTCAAATTTATGATCTGGGTGTTTTCCTAGGATGCAACCTTGACAGACTCCTTTGGAAAATTTAATCTTTGGTAACCCTATGACCATTTCTTTTTCACTAAGATCAGAAAGATACTTGTAATTTAGATGGCCAAATCTTTCATGCCAAATCTTTCTTGCCTCATTAGCATGAATCAGAAGAGTAGAGGGGTTTGAGTAGGGTAGGAAGTGTGAGAACATGTATACCTTCAAAGTGTGATTTGCAACTCCTTTTGCAATGACTTTACCACTTGAGATCTCTATGATCTCAACTTCATCAGGAAAGAATATGACCTTCTTTGGAGACCCTGTGTGGGTCATCTGATACACTGATAAGAGGTTAGAGGCAAGACCTGGAACATACAACACATTGTTGAACTTACCATGGTCAAGATCAATCCTCCCTTTACCCGAACTTTCAGTGAGAGAGTCATCTCTCAGTACTATTGGTGGACCTTTTGACATGTCAAGTGAGGTGAATGCCTCCTTGGTCAAAACCATATGTCTTGAAGCTCCAGAATCAATGATGAAACTAGGTGAGCTTGATGTGCCAGCAACCAATGCATGAAATCTCTCTCTGTCTTTTGAATTTGATCCTCCTTCCCTCTTCTTTGAGCTATCTGAAAGGGAGATGCCATTCTTCTCCAGGAATTGGGTCAGGATATCTATTTGCTTCTTCATGCAGGAGCTTTCAGAATGATTTCCCTTACTGCAGTATGCACACTTGCTCATTTCTCCTTTGTTCTTCTTCTTTTGGGGGTTCTTCTTGGAACCTTGAGGCTCCTCTGGAGACATGTTCTTATCTCTCTTTTGCTTAGGTGGATTTTTAGATTTATTCTTGATTTTTGAATCCACCCTCGAATCTCCAGTAACTAGAGCTTGGTATTTGGAAGGTTTGATGGTGCCCATCATCACCAATTTATCTTATTCTTGTGTGAGAGATTCCATGAAATCTGCAAGGCTAGGCATCTTCCAGGCTCTAGCTATCAACTTTGTGGCATAGAAGGTCGAGAAAAACACTGAATAGTTAGGGCCAAGCTTTGAGAGTATGGCCAAAACTAGTTGCTCATCCTTATTTTCGATCCCACATTGTTTTAGCTGCAAAACAAGTGCTTTGAACTTAGAAAAATAGAGTTGTAGGGATTCAAAGCTATTGGGACTCGGGGAGATCAATTCATTTTCAATTTGATGTCCCCTCATCTCATATTTCTTACTAAAAATATCAACAATATTCTCCCATACTTCATTCGGTGATGTTAATCCATCAAGATGGAAAAGGAGGTCTCTGTATATGCTCAGACACAGGAGACCATAGGCCTCATCCCTCTTGTTGTGCCATTTAATCTTCTCTGTAGCTACATTGGGCTCTGCTCCTATTTCCATAGTCACTATGTAGAGGCATTTTTCTCTCAATAGTATCTCCATCTCTGCTTTCCATTCAAAGAAGTTAAATGGAGTCAAGATGATCTTCTGAGATTGATCCATAGCTCAGAAATTGTCCCTTCAGTCAGCAGAATGCTCCCAGTTAGTGATGTTGAACCTGTAAAACAAATTGGAAGGAGAAAAATCAATCTACAAAGGCTTTGATACCATGTAGAAATTGAACCCAGGTGTTAGAAAAAATTCACTCACAACAATTGCCAATTACACATGCAAATTACTCACAAAAGAGACTGAATATGGAGCTGAACACTAATCTGTATTGAATAAGTGTACAATAGCCAACCCTATGAAGTCATAGGCTGCCACAATAAATAATTACATGAGATATTCGAATGCATAAGGATCCCATTCGAATTTGTTCAAAACCAGGCTTACTAAATATAAGCAAATCCCCCATAGGTGCATAAAGCAGTTTCCAAAACTGTCTAGGAGCTCACGAATTGGAAAAATCAATTAGGAAAGCTAAAAGGTAGTGGAAGTACAACTCATACATGCTTTTCATAGGAGAAAAGAGTGGAGGATGATGAGGACAAAAAACAAGTTAACTTCACCTAGTCAAACTTTCCCAATTGCCTTAAAACTCAAAAAAAGCAGGCAATAAAAGAGAAAAAGCATACATGTGCTAGGGAGGCCAGGAATAAAGTAGATTTGATTCCAATAGGTTTCCCAAGCACTCCATGACTCAAATTTAGCAATTTTGAACACTATGGATGTGTGGAGGACAACTTGCATAAGGTGGAATATGGAAACTAGGCAAATAAGACAAAAATTGGACTAATTAATGTATAAGGTAGCTAACCATGGGTTGATTATTCTAACAAAACTTCACTCTGGCCAATGGCTTTGTCAACACATCAGCTATTTGTTCATCCATTTCAACATACTGGAGCTTCACTTCTCCTCTCTGCACCATATCCCTGATATAGTGATATTTGATCTCGATATGCTTTGAATTTTCATGGAACACTGGGTTCTCTGACAACTTCACACAACTCTAGTTGTTGCAATATATACAAGTAGCATCCAACTGGAGATCAAATAAATCAGACAGTAACTTCCTTAGCCATACTTCCTCACAACTAGTTGAACAAGCTGCGACATACACTGCTTCAGCTGTACTCACTGCCACAAAGGATTACTTCCTGCTAAACCACGAGATCACACCTAATCCCATACTGAAGCAACACCCTGAAGTTCTCTTCCTATCGATGGCACTGTCTGCCCAATCTGAATCAGCATAACCCTCCAGGTTAATCTTCTGAATCACCTCATACTTGAGCCCATAATAAACTATACCCCTTTAGGTACCTCAGAATATGCTTTGCAGCAATCATGTGAACATATCTCATATCTTTTAAGAACTAGCTCAAGGTGTTCATAGCAAAGCAAATATCTGGCCTCATGTTCGTCAAGTACATCAAGGACCCAATCATCTAACAATACATCGTAGCATCAATTGCTTTTGATGAAGCATCACTCAATAGCTTCAAGTTTGATGCCATAGGTGTGGTCATGGACTTGTAGTCCATCATCCCAAATCTCTTCAGAATATCTGCCATATATTTCCATTGTCCTAGGGAATTCCATCTGCATTCTTCCACACCTCCATGCCTAGAAAATAATGCATCATACCCAAGTCCTTCATTTCGAACTCGGCAGCAAGCTTCCTCTTCGTATCAAAAATCAACCCATCCATACCTATTACAAATAGATCATCTACATATAGTAGGAGCATCACTGGGTTGCCATCTTCAACCTTGTAGTAAAGGTTGGAATCTGCTTTACTCTTGGTAATGCCCAAACTAGATAGAAAGCTGTCAATTCTGCCGTACCATGTCCTGGGTGCCTATTTCAAACCGTACAGGGATTTCTTCAATCTACACACATGAGTCTCCCTATCATGTGTCTCAAAACCGAGTGGCTGCTCCACATACACTTCCTCTTCCACTACACCATTCAAGAAAGCAATCTTGACATCCATTTGGTGTATCTTTCATTTCATCACTGCATCCAGAGAAAGTACTAATCTAATGGAAGTGTATTTGGCTACAGGTGAAACAGTTTCTTCATAATCTATTCCTTCTTTCTGTGAGAATCCACAAGCCATGAATCTTTCTTTATATTTCTCTATGCTTACATCTGCAGCATGCTTGATCTTGTAGATCCATTTGGAATTTACAACCGAATTTCCTTTTGGTCTTGGGACAACATCCCAAACATCATTCTTCATGATCGATTGATACTCTTCGATCATAGCATCCTTCCATTCTTTCCTTTCTGCCGCTTCTTCATAGTTGGAAGGTTCTTTATCGATGAAATCACATGATAATGCTATATACCCAGAGCAAGACCTGATCCTCTTTCTTTCTCTATGATTCTCTTCTGGAGCCCCATATCTTTTTGCACCTTGGATAGCTTCTAGTACCCAAGTAGGTTTCCTCTTATGAGGATTCTTCTCTTGAGATGGATCTATAGGTTCTTTAGGTTCTTCAAATTCTCGATCTTCTTCTTGAATTTCTTCGTTCATGGTTGTGTCATGAATTCTGGGTGCTTCTGTTTCTTCAGGTTCTTTAGCGGGACTCTTTTTGGATTTGTTGTAAGCTGAGTCTTCATCAAATGCCACATCCCTACTAATGTCGATCTTCTTGAATCCTGGGAAGTATATTCTGTAAGCCTTCAAGCTTTCGGAGTATCCCACAAATATACCCTTCTTTCCTGAAGGATATAATTTTGTCCTCTTTTCTTTTGGAATGTGTATGTACACTGGACAGCTGAATATTCTAAGATGAGTGACTTCTGGTTTCTTGCCGGAAAATACTTCTTTAGGTGTGCAAGCCTTCTATGCCAAATTTCTTTTGGATCTACTGTGTCATGGACCAAGGCTTGTTCTGGATGGCCCTTCAATTTGTATAGACCTCCCTCTTGTTCCCCAATCACTACTACATCATTAATAGTATTTCCCTTTGGCCACATGATAACTTGGCCATATATAAATGCAACCCTTATGCCTTTTGGATCTAATGTAGATATGGAGAGGAGGTTCTTCTTTAGCCTTGGTAAAAACAATACTTCCTTCATTGGCATCGACTTTCCAGAGTCTAGCTTATAGGAGGATTCCCCACTACCTTTTATTGGATACTAGTAGTCATCTCCAAGTTTCACCTTGTGTGGTGATTCATATTCTGATAGCTTCACAAAGGATTCTTTGAATCCTGTCATATGTTTGGAAGCCCCACTGTCTATAATCCAATCATTGCTTCCATGTGTAATGTTTCCCATGAGAGCAGAAATCAAAACATTTTCTTCATCGCTTGAGGAATTATCACTTTCATGTCTGATTCTCTTTGTGGAAGGTTCATCATTCTCTGCAGCATGCGAATTATGTCTTCTCTTGTTTCCCTTCTTCTTGTGAGAGACATTTTTGTTTCTAGGACATTCTCTAGCATAGTGTCCTTTCTTGTCACATGTATAACATCTAACATATTTTCTAGTGTTATCTTTGTGAGAGTGCTTACCTCTGGGGTGATGAGAACTTCTTCTAGTTTTCTTGGAGTGTACCATGAGAGATTGATCTTCACTTCCCATCTTTTCTTCTCGAACTGCTATTCGAGCTTCTTCTTCAGAGCATTCTTCCCATAGTCTGTTGAACTTGACTAACTTCTTTCTGGCACAGATTCCTTGAATAAAGGAGTCCCATGATCTAGGGAGACCATTCAAGGTGGTCATTACAATCTCTACATTCTCCATTTCTTCATCTACTACTTCCAGTTATTCCTTGATCTGAGAGACCCTTGTAAAGTAAGACTGGATGGTCTCTGCATTCTAGATCTTTAAATTCTTCAGTTGGTTTCTCAAAGTCATCTTCAGTTTTATGTTCTTCTCTTCAAACAGTTTGGTTAGAGCATCAAACATAGATTTAGGTGTCTTTAGGGAGGACACCTGTGGTATGAGGTGATCCTTGACTGAATCAACAATAATCCTCTTATCCATAACCAACTTCTTCTTATGTAAGGCCTTATCCTCATCTCCCTCTGGAACTGGAACCTCCTCATTGATATAGGAGTGCAACTCATTTTCTTCCAGGACCAGGGAGATCCTATACTTACAGGCTCAGAATTTATCATCTCCTTCAAGCTTTTCATCAATATAGGTATGATGAGACATGTTAACTGAGAACCTCAAATGGAAATACAAAAGATTTAGATCTTACTAGGTCAAGATGTCAGATCTGGATTTGGAGCTGAATTTCTGCAGTGTTGGTTCAGGAGCAGATTAGGGTTTGACTTTTTCGAAGTTCTATCCAACCAAATTCTTTGATATTGATCTCTAAGCTTCGATTTTGATGAGGAGATCAATCCAGGCCTAGGCTCACTCAAAAATTCCACTTATGTGGAAAGCCCTAATTTTCGATAGTAGTGTCGGGTCAAAAACTGAAAATGCTCAGAATTGATTCTGCTTCAATAGAAAGATGTGCCCTAGGGAGGAGTTTCATCCCAACCTTCTTTTGCTTAAAATTTGTGGAGAGAGATCCAAAAAGTAGGAATCCCTAGTTCCCGCAGCTGCATAGTGTCTTTTTCTCAAGTTAGCTCTGATACCATGTTAGATTTTTAACATTAAGCTAGCATTATATTAGGATCTTTAACTGAGAGAATAACAAGCATAGCAATCAAACACAAGAGACAATGAACACATTGTTTTTCCTTGGGGAAACCATAAATGGAGAAAACCCCACAAATTCCCCAAAGACAGAATCAGCATCAAAAGTAGAACCCCAAAACAGTAAGATGAGCTCCCGACAGTAGTAGCCTCTTTCTTTCTAGTCCCAGCAGCTTCTTCTTCCTCAGCTATGCACTACAACTGAGTGTGAGTGGGTTTGTGATAAATAGAGAGGCTCACTCTCTATTTATACTAATTCCTGAATTGACAATAACTTACTGGGGCCGACTTCTCTATGAGAGTCTAATAACCCTAGTGCCCTGTAACTGCAGGGACTTTAACCCTTGATCAATAGGAGGGTTACCCATAATGACTTGACATGACTTGTTTACATTATAGAACCTACCGATAGGAACATTGGGGCATGACATGACTCAAATAAATTACAGACACATCCTGGAATAAACATTGAGGTACAATACATAAGATATACCGATGAATACATTCTGAAGTTACAAATACATTAACAGTTTTGTTTCGTCTTATTATATTTGAAATTCTTTTTGGATTTCGTATATCCATGCGCATTTTTTCATAACTTTCTTGATCATGTCTTATGAACTTTTATAATCTATCATTCTTTGCTCTCCATTAGATACTTGAAGGCGTGTATTGATCCTTTTTACTATTATAGAGGACTCAATAAGTTAGGTTCCCAAATTATTAAAGGGTTCTAGCTCAATGGAATAGTGCCTGCTTTACAAGATGGAGGCTGGTGGTTTGATTCCTCCATGCCCTAATAACATTTCAATATCAGTTTAAAATGACTAAATTAGTGTCCAAAAAATAAAGATAAGTGACAAAAAAAATGAGAGATAAGAAACAAAAAAATGACCAAAATTCACATATAGACAACAAAATGACAATTTTGGTGGCTAATTTATGGTATCTTATCACACGAAAAAAAATGTGGGCATATTCAGTTTGGTAATTTATAGCTTGTCTTTTGGTCATTCACCCAACATCATACTTCCAAACAAGGATGAGAGAGGGATATTGTGTATTAACTGTGCCAAACAAGGATGAGAGAGGAATACCGTGTATTAGCTATCAATACATAAAAATAATTACCATCAAGAATATATATCATTTCCCAAGGATTGATGACATGTTTGACCAATTGAAACTATCCATGTTCTTTATAGACCTGGACCTCAAGGCATTACTAAAGATGAAGACATGTAGAAGAAAAGGTTCAAAATAATGCACCGTTTGTACAAATGATTAGTAATTTATTTCATATTGTGTAATGAAACTACAATTTCATGATATTGATCAATAATGTTTCATTCCTATTTATTAGTTCATTTGTAATAATATATCTAGGTAACCTCCTAATATTCAGAACATATGTGAAGAGAATCTCTCAGAGGTGATGGAAGTTTTGGAGAGCTTATAAAGAACCAAATGGTCATCGATTTGAATAAATAAAAGTTCAAGAAATGTTTTTTTATTTATCTTGGTAATTTGATTGGTGTTTGGGAGTTGTGGGTAGATATCAAGAATATTAAAACAATAAATCAATGTCCTACTCCAATAGGATTGATAAGACTTTATTTTTTTATGGGAGCACCCTATTAACTAAGGGAATTAATTACCAAATTATCTATGGTTGTTGCATATTTTGACTCCATGAATAAGAAATAACTTTTAATGAGGACATCCATAAGGAAAGGAAGTTAATTACTTGAAGTGAAGCACAAGTAACGCTCCAGTTTTTTCCATGCCCAACATGCAATGACAATTTGGGTTGGAGATCAATGCTAGTTTATATGAATTACGAGAATTTATTATAAAAGGACAGAGGAAAATTTCCACCATTATGATTTTTTCCATGGATTAGTACTATATTACACCATGTATGACAACGATCTCTTCGCAATTGTGTAAGAGATGAAAAGACGGATGCACTAGATCCTTGCGAAGGAGACCATAATTCACACTGATCACACGCCCTAGAAATGCCATAAAAATACGCATCAGTGAGGCATTACAAATGGTTAGGTTCTTTTGATAATTCTATCTACTTATCAAGTATAAGAAAAGAACCACAATAAAACTTATAAACATGAACTCATGACTCTAATTGAAGTATATTACAACTATGGTTGTGATTATGTATCTTGATCCATTCACACATGATATTATTAGAGACAATAATGAATAAGGGGAATATTGTTTTATGTGTATGCAAGTAGATAAAAGAAAAATAGTCACTTCAATATAGGAAAATGGTTTGGAACTCTTGAAAAGATGCTTATACCAGATAGACAAGTTATTTGTTCATAAAGGCAGAATAATTCTCATAATGAGAGAGGCTCACCATTGTAGGGTCACTTGGAATTTCAAACTGAAAAAGAAAATGGTTCAACTTTACAGTTATGTGTATTGGTTGAATATGAATGATAATGTGGTAATATTTGTCGGATTTTGTGTGTTCTATAGTGATAAAAAATTGAGAAACCAAAATCTTGGGTTGTATCTATTACTAAGTAGCCCATTCGAGTAGATTTCTATGGAAATTGTTGGAGTATATTTTATGTCACTCAGAGGCCATTTTTCATGATGGATTATTCAGTTAATATGTGTGTGTGTGATCATTATGTGCAAGAAGACCATATATGGATGAGGGACATATAAGTTATTCATTCGTAATATCTAGGATAATTTCTCTTTCCCAACTCCATTATATTTTTCTTAGATAGTAGGTTCTTGGGTAAGTTCAGGACAATAGGATGGGAAAGGATGTATACCAAGATAAGGTTTAAGATATATTCCATCCTCATATTGATGGAAAAATAGAGGTTTGCAACCAAATGTTTGTGCACATTTTTCGTTATATAATAAAAAGCATATGAATGCATGGGATGTATAGTTTGTGTAGACTTAGCACTCATACAATCAAGAATTGCATGCCACCTTGAACAAGATTCATTTTGTGACTTTTTTAGGATATCTACCTCCTTAATTGTTTGATTTTTCATATGGGAAGTGGGAGGATTATATTATTTATAGGGAGACTAGAAGAAGGAAATAATGTTTATTCATATGATCATGTATATACATCTAAAAATACATCATCATATTGAGAAAATCAAACAATAATAAAGCGCTAGACATTGCCAACACAAATAAGACCATAAAATATATGTTGGAGATACAGTATGACTTATTCAACATTAATATATATTACAAGGGAAAATAAAGAAGCCAAATGTTATCATATACATTCATTTTTGCACTCTTAAACAAGTGAATGAGAACACATTCATGTCAAGTATCATTTCATATATCAAGAGAATTTTGGTAGTGAACATGTAGTATTTAAAGTTGTTTAAGGCATCCATACTTGATTTAGATTATGATCAACAAATTCTCCCCAGTTTCAATTACCTTTTGCATCACATATCTATATAGTTGGAAAAGATGCAGTATTGCAGCATAAGCAGAGAGTTACCCAAAGAGGATGACAAGACCTATAGGAATTTGGCACTTGTGGATAGTATCCTTAGATGAAATGGTGTGAGAGAAACTATATTGAAATAAAGTTGCATCATCACTCTGAATATTTTGGGGGCCTAAAACCTAACAACGGTGAGGTATTATCCATAATTGCATTCGGTGAAAAAATGTATTTAGGATTAGGCTCAAAAGATATTATGAAAGGAAAGGTTTATAACTAAGAATGACGACAAATTTAGTGTTGATGGTTTGAACGGACACACGCCATTGCAAACAATGCCTACTACTACATAAATACATCGCTCAAAAGGTTATATATAAAGTAATTATGAGATATTTTTATCATTCACTTTTTAAATATGAAGTCACATGAATATACAACTTAGCACATGTACTAAATAAAATAATTAAAATAAATGTTTTCTCCTTAAATGGATTAAAGAGAGAAAAGACAAATAGGAAGTTGAAAGACTTGGGAAGCTGAAGGGTCGTAAACACTTGGACTTATAACCAATCCCTTGTTGTGCAAAAATATTGCACAAGGGTGAATCCTTCCCAATCGGTGTGGGGAAAATCCTTGTAGGTTGCATGAGACTTCAATATTAGGTGGCCCTATAGGAGGGGGGAGTGCTCCAATTGATCCTTCAAGTGGTTGTTAGTAAAGAAAAAATAATAATTTAAGGAGCATGGGGTAGGAATGGAAAATCCACAACCAATAGGTGTCAAATCATTTTTACATTTTCTAATGGTGAAGCATGTACACCGCCTAGGAGAAGTGAGCTCCAAATGGAGGCGAAAAATCCCTCCTACAGAGGTCTATTTTGTCCACACTAGAAGCCAAGTATCTTGAAGAGAAAATGAGAAGAACACATTCCCGTTGGAGGAAAGTGGAAAGGGATCTTGGAATATGCTAACAAGAGGGAAGTGGTGAGCTATAAGGGAGCTCTATCACAATTCCAGAGCATAACCTCACTCGAATTATTCTTTCAAGATGTGTGCCTATGGATTCCTTTTGCAGGCCAAGTGGTGTCCAAGGAAAAACTAGATTCAAATGTGAATCCCATCACATCATGAACGAGCTTCAAAGTAAAAAATGTGGTCTAGGGTGAAATCATGAATCTCGGTGTCTATTTGGTGAGAATGGATTTTCTGAATCCATATTCCATAACCTTTTGGCCAAACTAATTTATATTTTCGACCAAAAACATAAAAATAACTTTCGACTGAAAAATGTGTTTGGTCGAAAGTTAAAGATAATAGTATGCATTGTAATGCACACTCTGCATGGATGGCCAGGAAAATAACGTTCGGTAGCTAGGTTTTCGGTTGAAAAGGTGTTTGACCAAAAACCCTTTTATATGTATTAAAAAAATTCCATTGTTTATTGTTTTGAACATTTTTTGTTTGTTATGGGAGGTATTTGATGCCCCACTTGGTCTGCTAGTGTGGTGGAGTCATTGACGAGTTGTTGTGGTGGAGCTGTGTCTACCCTGTGTCTGCCCCTAGAGCCCTGCATATCCTAGAGCCCTTCTTGGTCTAATGGTGCATTGTAGACATTGGTGGTGTGGTGGAGTTGTTGATGAGTTATGGAAGAGACATGTCTGACATGTTTCTTCCCTGTGGACCCCTACATGTCTTGGATATGTTCTCGACCTAGTGGTGTGGTGGAGTCGTTGGTGTTGTAGTCGATCCATTGGTGGTGTTGTGGAGCCATTGGTGGTTTAGTGGTTCCATTGATGAGTTTTTGTGATGGAGTTGTGTCTTTTGTATGGAGCCATGGTCGATCTCTGGACCTCTGTATGGTCTGTGGAGCTCTATGTGGTGTAGCCATGTATTCCTTATGGAGTCTTGTTTGCATGATATATTTTCCTTTGGATTCATGCTCGGTTTATGGAGCTCTATCCATGTAGACAACCAATGATCATATCTATAGGTAAGTCCCATAAATTTATTTTTAAGCAACAAATATAATTTTGTTTTTATTGCATTGTTTTGGATTTAGTTAGATGCTTAGTAATGTGTGGAAATAATTGGTGGTTGTGTGATTACTTAAAGTACATGAATTTATTACTATTTAGTGAGTATAATTTTTGTTAAAAGGAATTTTAAAAAAAAAATGAAATGATGTGTAATGAAACAATTGAAAAAATCCCTTTCAGCAATTTACAGTGGACATATAGATATGTACTTCGAAGTTGAATCAACATATATAATGCTACCATGTTGTATATGCATCTTGGTGTGATGGATTTTTGTAGGTTAGATGTTGCTAGTATGGAATACATGTCTTGTGATTCATTATGGTGGGAACATGGCCTTACATACTGAGTAAATTGTCTAGGATTGGTAGGAATTGTATCCTTCCCTTCAACTACCCTCCATAGATCAATCTCTTCCATTAGCGTATGCAACATGCATTTACAAAAAGTTAAGTTGGAAGTTCCCTCTTTCCAGTTACACTCTTTGAGACTTGACATCAAGTTCGTAAGTCCTACAGTTCCTTTGAATTTCACTGGCATATAGATAAGAATAACATAATAAGGGAATAAGGACAGTCTACCAGTTACCAATTTGTAGGAAAGGAAGGATTTTTTTGGTTAAAAAAACTATGAGTTAGTTCTCAGTTCGTCATTCGACAAGGAAAGTCTCCCCCCTCATAATGAGGCCATATCCCATATCTGCTTGTCTCTGCATTATCATAGTCTGTCTCTGCATTATCATAGCTTGTATATGCTTTTCAATGCATTACCATAGCATGTATTTGCATTATCATAGCCTGTAACATCTTGTCTCTGGATTATCATAGACCGTATTATCTTGTCTTTGAATTATCATAGCATGTATTTTATTTTAAGTTTTATGAAATTGTTTATGAAAATTATCTAGTGCCAATTTCATTTTAGTTTTATGAATATAACACATTTATTGAGTCATGTTGTTGTTGCACTTTGTATTTTCTCTGTATGCCAAGTGATATTTTCGTACCGAAAATGCTCTCTCTATGCTTGGTAAGATGACTGTCAATAATCCATTTACAACCCTGCCATGCCTTAATTGTGATAATTTGTTAATATGGAGAACACTCCTTGAAGGTTCAAACCAACCATTGCTTCCTATCCTTTCTCCACTCAAAATATTAACCAAACTTAGATTGAAATAATATCCTGTAAAGACCAATTTCCTTCTCCATGGAATTATAAAGTCAAAATTCTCTCTTTGTGTGTATGCTTGACCAGGATATTAACGAACCATCTCGGACTAACAAATTTGATTTGGTGCTCTTTCCCTACGGTCAAGAGCTTGACACCTTACATATTAAGTTAATAATTCATCCATTTTTTTATATAGGGGTGATGGGAGAGGGATCATAGGGCTTCATGATTGGATAAAGCTAAAGGATATTATGTGAAGTTATATCATAGGGTGTGTAACTGAGCAATATATTATACCATTAAAAGGAATATCCTTCAGATGAGGAATGGAGTGTTAGGGATAAATAAAGAGGGAAACCTGTGGGAACAACACAAAATCACATCAGAAAGAGAAGCACAAACAATACATATATTGAATTGGTATTTTGTGTCCTCAAAATATTTCCATGGGCTAAACTACATAGCAATATTATCATCAGTCTCCATGCGCTAAACTACATTAGTTCATTGATACTTGTCTTCATGTTTATAGGAGATATACTAGATATGGATCGAGATGAGGTGTTGACTCATTCTTTGAGTCAAAGATGTACTAGTACATATAATGAGACAAGGGGGTGTAATGCAACACATATGTCTAGTGAAATAACTTTGAATGTTTTCTCTCGAAGATGATCTGATACATCTATAGATTCCAGTGTATTATATCGAGACACTTGTACGTGTTTTAAATTTATGCACATGAGAAATTTGGAGCATGCATGCATATTTATATTTGTTTTAATCTTGTTAATTGATTTTACTAACTATTAGCACTTTTCTTTGTAGAGAGACCACCCAATAGATTGTCTCATGAGAGTGGGAAAGAATCTGTATCTCTTCATCTATCTGATTCATATCATGACCCATTTCCCTCTTTTGGTTGTCATTTGAGAGAAAAACCAGTAAACCAACCACATTTTGTCTTAAAAAATCTACGCAGGTTTCCTGTTTCACAAATCAATCACCTGTGATGAACTCTCTCATCGCTACAACCACATTTTATCGACAATATGTTGTATATATATAATTTGTTTAAATAATTTACAAATTTGCACATGTGTATATAAGGTTTGGAAATATTAATAAATTTGTAATATTATGATGTGCATTAGTTCAATGATGTTTGTCTTCATGTTTCTAGGAGATATACTAGATATGGATCAAGATGAGGAATTGACTCATTCTTTGATTCAAATATGTATTAGGACATTGAATGAGACGAGGGCATCTAATGCAACACATACGTCTAGTGAAACACCTTTGAATTCCCACTCTCAAAGATGGTCTGATACATCTAGAGATTCTAGTGTATTATATCGAGACACTAGTACATGTTTAAAATTTATGCACATGCAAAATTTTGAGTATGCATGCATATTTAAATTTGTTTTAAATCTTGTTCATTGATTTTTATAACTACTAGCACTTTACTTTCTAGAGATACCACATAATAGATTTTCTCGTGAGAGTGGGAAGGAATCTATATTTGGTCGTCTGTCTAATTCATCTTGTGACCGATTTCCGTCTTTTGGTTGTCATTTGAAAGAACAACCGATAAACCAACCACATTTTATTAGTAAATTGTTGTATATATATAAATTATTTAAATAAATTACAAATTTGCACATGCGTATATATATGCTTTTGTCTTTATATACTAAATTATAAATGGTCACATGTGTTTGTAGAGGATTGTGGTTCTTCTTAGGGTTACGATGATGCAATCAGGATATATGAGGGTGATGATGTAAGGGGTGTCTTTGAAGGTGATGAAGCATTCAGAGAAAATGAGAGTGATAATGCAAGGGGTGAATATGTTGAGGATGATTCAAGGGACCAAGACCAAGGTCATGCAAATGCTCGAAGAATGGCCGGTCAAGGTCGACGAAGGGTTACTTTCAAATAGGCGGATGGTTGTAAGAGTATAAGAATTTATCCATGGGATATACCCGATGCTCTTCCTTGGGAACATGTTATTGTTTCTATCACCCTTGAAAAATTCACATCCCACCATAACAAATTGAGGGATGATCTTGCTAATTTGTAACTCCCGACTACGAGTCAACAAATTTTGCAAATACTTTTGGAACCTTTAGGAAATTTCATTAATTCCTATGTAAGTATTGGGCCAACACCAGATTGTTTTATTCACTTGATGCGAATGCGGAAGGCTCATGTGATGGGTCTTGGAAAGTGGGTTGATGTAGAGAAGAGGGTATCGAGAGAAGATGTCATTTCAATGTTTAATTTTAAAAAAGGACCGAAGCGAAAGATGTTAAAGGTGTAACATTTCAAGCATCCTGAGATTGCACACCATATCTATGATATACTCTTGATATCCTATGGTAGATTTCCATGGAATGATGAAGTGCCACATTATTTTACGAGACTTTTTAATGCATATTTTTTTTTAAGCATGAATCCATATTACACAGATGCTACGTCCAAATTTTATGGGATTGTAAAAGGTAGAACGTATGAATGGGAAGGAGCCTTTTGAGATCCATTGTTTCCTAAGGCTACACCTCCTTTGGTTCCTCATCCACAAAGACGTGTTACTTTACGACCAAATATGGAGACGACCTATAAGATTGGTCTAGAGGTGAGAACCATTATCAGAGACAACTTACAATCTACTCTAGTGGGGGTTGATGTGGGCATGAATCGACACAAATCATGTGCTATTTCTCATGCATGTTTTTATTATAAAACAAATATTGAGGTAGATTCAATGAGAAATGAAGATGACAATGAATATGCAAAACATTGTCAAGATGGGTCGTTTGAGTTACTCCATCACGAGGGAGAAGGGAGAGGGGAGGTATGTGAGAAATTTTATTTTTACCTCATAATTGTTAAATCATGTTTTTCTAGTTTATTTATATATATATAACAATAAATATTTAAATTGAACTCATTTGAATTCCAGTTCACGAAAATGTTGGAGGAACATGATTTTATGTTTGACTCTAGTGTTAAACTAGGGCCACTGAAAGATGTGCATTTGCATAAATATATATATAAATTTATCATTCAATTTTAAAGTGTCACCTTCAATGTTTAAATGAATAAATTTATATGTTCTCATTAATCTCATGACACCTTTTTCTAATATTGAAATTTTGGTTGTGTTCATAGATTCTAGTCCCTTCTCCTAGGACTATGGGTATTGGGCCCTTGTCGTCATCAAGTTCGGGAGACATTCCCACTGTCTCCCAAGATATCGAGGTAAATTGAACCTTTCAAATGTTTTAGTAATGATTAAAGAACAATTGGCATTCTCTTTAAATTTATTTTATGTTGTAAATTACATGTTTCAAATGTTTAAGTTTAATGATTGACATATTATTTTAATTTATTTTATGTATGTATGAAAAGTTTAAGTAATGAAATTAAAATTGTAGGTCGGTAAATGGACTCTACAACCTTTGAAAAATTTGGATGTGGTGACCTCTTTGGGTGTGGGGCTCACCGAGGTATAATTATTCATATTTATTATTTTCTAATTCCAATTGTATTTTAATTAAAGTTTATTTACAACATAAAATGTATATATTGAAGCTTAATTAAATGGTGCATGTGTTATAGCTCAATCACGAGGAGAATGTGGAGGAGGATGGGATAATGATATCCATACAATGAATATTGCATAGTTATGTTTTTATACTTGTGTTTGCTAATGAAATTGCATTAGAACTTTAAACTTATCATTTCAACTTATATATTTTAAACTTGATTAGATATATAATTTTGGACTCTTCACACACACACACACATATAGTTTTTGGATCAAGTTCAAATATAATTATTTTTTAAATGATTTAATTTGTTCATGGGATGCATAGATTTATTAATGTCTTTAGAATTAGTTAATGTTTATGCACTATGTCGCACTTGCGTTTAAATGATTTTCCTAAAGATATTAATTTTGGTCATGATGTATAGATTTAATTAATGTTTTAGATTTATGTATAACTATGGATTTGATTGTATATGCTAGTTAGGAACTTTTTCAATCCTCTACGTAGACTAATATACGATAGAGTAGAATATTCAATTAGATACACTTTATAAAAAATTTATAATAGAAGATTGGTTCTAATATTAGTTTCCTTATAAGATAAACTCTAGGTGTATGACCATATAAATTGTTCTAGGACACTATTATCTCCAGAATAATTAGTTTGACTTATCATGTGCCAAAAATACTCTTTTTTGGTTGTCAGTTTTAAGCTACTTTGATATTCTTTCAATCTTTGTCTATTGCTTTACATAAGAAGATTATTATGAAAGAGGAAACATATTTTGTGTTAATATTCTCTTGAATATTGGTTTAGAATGTTGAGAATTTGAACATAAAGACATTAATGTTTTGCATTAAGGTTCTCTTGAATATTGGTTTATATATTTATAAAATTTAATGTATCGTATTTACCCTTCTAATAAAAATTGACAACCAAATTATTTGTTATGAAGATTTCTTATGAACACATTGAATTTTTATTTTTTTTAATTAAACGGAACATAGTTTTTTCTATAACTATATGGTGGAAAGTTGTATATAATAGTATTAAACAATTTGTTGTTAGATGTTTTGGGATACTCATGTTTTCCTTTAGTACATGAACCTTCCTAATCATTCCACAAATGAAACAATATTTCTTTTGGAGTTCATGGCAATCATAGAGGGAAAGATACATAAGAGGCTTAAGTTATGTAATTATATCTCAAAGTTAAATTTCATTGATTTATCATTGATACCATGATTATATTTGGTTAATAATCTTAGTGTGTATAATGCAATTTTATAGAGTTCTTTAATTTGAGTATTGACTTTTTGGTAGTACAATTTGTTTAAATTATGTTAATAAAACAATATTATATATAACAATAAAAGGAATAAAAATCTATGTAAGACACAATAAGAAAAATGTAGTATTTTAAAACTCTTTTAATCTAATTTTCTATTTTAGAAATTTTTATTGAACAAAAGTAACAATTATGGCTATTTACTTGATACATATCATAATGTTAAAAAGTTATGGCCAGTCAATACAATTCATCAATCAATTTGACGTACATAAGCTCAACAATCTAAGAACAATATATTACATAAGTTTCATCAATTCGTTGTACATAAGCTCAAAAACCTAAGAACAATATCATATAAGTTTCAAAGTGAAACAAATCTCATAACTCCATAATTTAGTAACACGTACTCAAGTGCATAATATTATGATTTTGAACAATCAATTTTTAAGCAATGTGGATGAAAAATCATCAAAATAATCTAGAAAACTTATCAATAATCACTCTGTTTGAGTGTCACAATTATAAAACCAATCAATATGTTCAATGTAAAAATTACATCATGTTCAACATGTTTCAAATTAGAAATAAGATTGTAAAGGAATTCCATCTTCAATTATTCTTTCATGATCAAGTTTTGACATTTTCCATCTTCTAGCTTTAAATTTTTTATTTGATTTAACTTCTATCAACTTTATGTGAGTTGTGCATATCAAACAACTATGTTGGTAGCATATGGTGTCAGTTTGATAGTCTTTAAATCGAACGTCACTTTCAGTTTGATGCCTTCCTTGAAAAAAATAACATTTTAATAGAATTGACCCTATTTCATATATAAAACCTTTGTCATCATAGTCCTCAAATAATTTCATCTTTAACTCTGTGCATCGCATCAAATAATATCTAACATTTTCATTGTTGTATATGGGTGAAAGAACAATAGATACATCTCCCGCACATACATAAGAACATTGAATTTGTAAAACTCATCTTCATTATCAAACAAATTTCACACACACACACACACACACACACACACACACACATATATATATGTATGTATGTATGTATGTATGTATGTATGCATATATATGTATGTATATATGTATATGTATATGTATATGTATATGTATATATATGTATATATATTTGACATTCAAGTAAAAATTATTTAAAATACAAAATGGCATTTATTTAAGTGTACATAGAGTTACCTTCTCTAACAAGATCATAACTTCTATCACCATGAGTTGATATTGCAATGTCCTCTGATTCCAGCTCCTCAAATCTTGCGAGTGGCATTTTCCCTTTTTGATTAATTTTGTTGTTTCCAACGTTTAACATAATTTTCATCGATGTTTTCACAAAGGTCTATTGATTTTGTGTCCTCCATGCAAATAGGACAAAAGCATGTTATCTTCCTACTATCATATGAAAACACATTTTGGAATGTTTTTGTTTTGATTGAGTGTAAATATGGAGTCCCATGAATGGTTCTAGCATCATATGGGATTGATCTGTCTAAATCTTGGATTCCAATATGCAAAAAAAAACATGTACAACATGAACGATTTATATACATGTGAGTAATATGTTACTAGATGTACATGTTAATGTAACTCAAAGTTAAATAAATCTATTTTGAAAACAAAGTTCATACCTGCACACATCCTTTGATTGTTGATTGCATTCATGGATGATATTTACATGACACCACTGAACAAATTTATTAATACACACAAATTGATCGACATAATGGTTCATTTGATGCCTTCGAAGTGCTTGTTTTACACATTCCCATGCACCATCGATCTCTCCTTTTCCATGACCTGTTTCAAAGAAATTCCAATGATGTTTATTTTTTTTCTATGAAGGCGACATATCCAAAAGAATGATCATGAATATTTAAATTGCATGCAAATCCATATGACCATATCCAATGTTCATTGATTACAATTCCATGTGTTTTCAATGAACCGTAAATAATATCAAAACAATTTTGTACATAATGTGTATCATGTGTGCGTTCATCGCTGATATATATAAGTGATATTCCTTGATCACATGTCGATTGGCGTTTGTTCTTTGTATATCATAAAAAATGTGTTGAGCATGTCTATATATAACATGGAAAAATATAGAAACTTGGTTGGAATGATAATATTCACTTTGTATTTCTGTTTGTGCTTTAAATGTGTAATTCTCTGCAAAATCAACCACAGAGAAAATAATCCCTACTGGAAAAATGTCACGTGATTGTTTAAAATGTATGTCTTTCCATCATGCTCAATGTGAATTTTTTATGTATTTATAAATTTCTTTTTCAAACTTCTTCAAAAACTATGTAACAATGATTTTATCTCTTTGTAAATCAATCCTTTTGGAAAGAGCATTTGTAGAACTTGTAGAATTTTGGGAATACGTGACATATTCATATCTCTTCCAATTAACTATTATATTTGACAATGACTAATAATTCATATGAATAGGATATTTATGGTGGAATAAAGCTATATTTCGAAAATGATTACATTTCTTTCCATCGACACATTTTTTTTGTAAAATATCTCGTGACTATATTTTTCACATAGAATTTCAAATATAAAAGAACGAATTGTGGAAGGAGGTGAATTTGGAAAAAATGTTTTAACAAATTGAAGGAATCTGTCATAATATAATTCAAATTCAACATGATAATGACAAAAAATGTGGCACTAATAGTGATAGGCCTTACATACCATGGCTGAACTATTGTACAAATGTATTGATTGACAAATTCACTTCTTCATGCTCATAATTTCTTGAACAATTGTATTTGAGTCATCTCCAATATATGTTCTAGGTGGATTTCATATTGATTTTGAGATATTATTCATCATATCACATCCCTTGCATTTGGTGAAACACGAGAATTTTGCACCTAATATTCATGCATCACAGCTTTAACACTTTCACCGAGCCTATCTTATAGGGTTATCTACCAATAATTCCCCAACAAGCAAGCTCATCATTTGCATCTATTTGTAATCAAAATTTGTTATATTGGTACAATGTTTTCCACGAAGTTCCAATAACTCCTGTGATATGCATTGCCAAACATTTTTGTCTAGTACTAGATGAAATAATCAATGTTTGTATTATTCTATGTGCAACAGCAGTATCTTTATTTCTAGATTTTATAATAGTTTTTATTACATCGACTATATTTTCAAACACATTTTGCTTCACCTTTGAATCTTTTGTCTTCTTTTGAATACCCAATAATGACCAAGATTCCCTTAAATTCTTAGAGAGTAACAAACACCTCAAAATTTGAGCTTGTGTTGCCACTAATTTTTTTTCCATAAATTGTTCATGTATCTTTTCAACATGATATCGTACAATGATGAATTCTGAATTTTTTGTGTTTCTGAATTTTTCTTTATTAACATTCAGTAACATGTCGTCTTCAATGACGAAACCATATATATA